>CM053787.1:249646852-250246852 GCA_028749045.1 Cupressus sempervirens
CTTAGCCATGTCATCAACAACATATCTCCTCCATGTCCTCAACTTGAATCCTCAAGATATTAACTCTACTAAGAGATATAACAAGTTTACCAAAGCATGCCTCTATAACTCTATCTTAGAAAAAACATCACCAAAACTTACATAACTTCTTCTAGAATTATCGTTTTTGCTTTTAATGTTAACTACATATACCAGATACTCAAAATTATCTTCCATAACTTTGGGTGGCTAACATGCTCAACTAGCCGTCCATACTAAATTAATCCTTCTGATGTTCTTTTGTTAGATACCACAGAAAACATCAAACATGCTATTTAGACATCAATGAAAAACTCAGTCATGAATGCAATATATCATCAACATTCATGCTTTGAACCAATCTTCCAACAATTTGTCCAATCTTCCAACAATATCCCCCTTTGGTATTGATGTAAAACTACATGAATAACATATAGTTCCAATAATTCCAACAAAAGACTGTCCATCTTCAAATCCTTTGCATCACTCATACTCCCCCATTGATATACCCCAATGTGCTCTGTACAAAAAAAAAAATACTGCATACTTAAACTTGTACACTTTAGCATGATGTTTTTTTATGCCAAACTTCTCCCCTATTGACATCAAAGTCAAAGGTTTTTGCAACCAACATCTCTACATCAAACTCTGCAACAAATAACTAGCTCGAGTGTCAAAAGAAAGTTTTCAAAACAACATTGACAAGAGTCCTAAATGACTCTATCCATCATAGAAACTCCCCCATAGTTGAAGCATCAACATCCAGTCTAGACAAAAAGTGGTGCTCTATTACCTTGGACTGATGCACTCTTGCATCTTTTGCTATGATGTAGGAAGGGGCATAACCCCAAGCATACTTCACAAATACTCAAAAGTCTCTTTGGGAAGAGGCTTACTGAATATATATACAATCTATCATACCATAATCCAAACTTAGATGTTCTCTTCAAATATCTAAATATCCTTTTCACTACTGCATAATGTGCTTCTTTGGGATCAGCCTAGAATCTTGCAACAATTCCAATTGCATTTTCTATATCCAGGCTTGTGTGACATAGATAATGTAATCCTCAAATCACAGATCGGTACTCCTTCTACTCAATAGTACGTGTCTCATCTTTTGTAGATAACTTGTGTCTAGTTACCATAGGTCTTCCAATGGGTTTATATGTTTCCAAACCAAAACTTTTTACTAAATACTTCAAGTATTTTGTCTAAGAAATAAAGATTATCTCTTTATTTTGTACAATCTGCAATCCTAAAAAAACATTTCATCTCTTGTATCATGCTCATTTCAAATTCTTTCTTCATTTCTTTTGCAAACTTCTTACTTTCTTCATCATTTTCTCCAAATATAATGTCATCAAAAAATATTACAAAAATCATCAAACCATCATCAATTTCTTTCCAATATAAATTGGTATCTACCATATCTTTTCTATATCCAAGCTTTGTCAAATCCTTGTCGAAACTTGCATACCAGGTTTTGGGTGCTTCCTTCAATCCATAAAATGCTTTCTTTAGTCTTCATATTATGTCCTTATTATCTATCAAAGGAAATCCTTTGGGTTTCTCAATGCATACCTATTCTTAATGTTCTCCATTTAGAAATACTAACTTGACATCCATCTGATACACTTTAAATTTATTCTATGCTGCATAGGCTAAGAATACTCTTACTGCTTCTATTCTAGCCACTGGAACATAAGTCTCCAAATAATCTATTCCTTCTTTCTGTGAGTAACCTTTACATAACAATCTTTCTTTGTTTCTTACAATTTATCCTTGCTCATTCATCTATTTCTTGAATACCCATGTAATTCCTATCACATTCTCATCTGCTAGTCTAGGGACCAATTCCCATGTCTCATTCTTTAGTATTTCCATGTCTCATTCTCTACTATATGATCCAATTCCTCTTTCATAGTTTGTTTCTAGTAATCATCTTGGCATGCTTCATCTACATTTTTAGGTTCAACTTGAGATATCAAGCATAGTTCTTCATTAACTCTACTTCTTGTCATCACACCTTTGTCCTTGCTTCTAATGATCTATTTAGATGGGTGATTCTTTATCATGTTCTTTCTTGAAGTAGGAGTTGCTTTCTCAACCCTTGGCTCTGCTGAAGGTTTCAAGATTTTTCCTGCCTTGGCTCTCCTTCATTCTGCAAATCATTGTTAGTCTCAAGAAATACCTCAACATTTCTTGGCTTAGTAACAACATCATCATTTGAATTGTAGTCAACTATTTTCTCTTGAATTATGAATTTCTCATCAATTCTTACATTTTCACTTTCCATAATAGTCTTAGTTCTTTTCAATGATAACATCTACAAGCCTTTTTTTTCAATGAATAACCAAGAAACATACCTTGATCACTTCTAGCTTCAAACTTACCAATGTCATCACGTCTCTTTATGTAACACTTACTTCCAAATATTATGAAATACTTAACTATAGGTGAGTGACCAAACCACAATTGATAGGCTATCTTATTTGTGTCTTTCGTAACTTGTACTTTGTTCATAGTATAGACTATTGTATTCATAGCTTCTCTCCAAAATGTCTTGGATACATCATTGTCTGCTAACATAGCTCTTGCTACTTCTATAATAGACTCATTCCTTCTCTTTGCAATGCCATTTTGTTTAGAGGTTATTGGGGCTGATAGCTATCTTTTAATTCCATTTTCCTCACAAAATTAGTTAAACTCATTCATAGTAAATTCTCCTCCTCTATCTAATCTTAAACATTTAATATTTTCAGTAGATTCATTCTCAACTCTATTCTTGAATATCTTGAACATTTCAAATGCCTCATATTTCTCTTTAAGAAATGCAACCCACATCATTCTACAAAAATCATCAACTAGAACCATTAAATACCTTTCTCCAAAGAATCCATTAGTCTTTGTAGGACCATTGAGATCTATTTGTATAATCTCCAACTTCACTATTGTAGTAAAATTTTTCTTGGGAAAAGAAGTTTTGTTATGCTTTGCCAAAACACACTCCTTGCAAATTGTGTTAGTGGGCTTTACAATCTTTAGAAAATCTCTAACAACAAAAACTTTACTAGTCCTCACAAAAATATCAAAGTTTATATGATAGAATCTCTTATACCATAACCAACTATCATCTACCTTTGTAACCAAACATATCATTTTAGTAGGATTCAACTAAAATACATTACCTCTAGATGTGGTTCAGGTTCCAATTACCTTTCCATCTTTATCTTTGATCATGCATGTCTTTTCTATGAACTACATTTGATAACCTTTGTAAACTAGTTGTACAACACTCAAAAGATTGTGCTTTAAACCATCAACAAAGTATACATCCTCAGTGTTAGTTTTACCATCAAGAGTTATAGATCCAATACCTTTAACTTATCATGCTACATTATTTCCAACTCTGACAATTCCTCCATCTTGAATTTTGAAGTCAACAAACTTGTTCATATCACCAGTCATATGATGTAAACAACTACTATCAATTATCCAATTAGATTTCTTCTCAACCTATGATACCAAAGCTACTTTATCTATACTTTCTTCTTTAATTGCCACAAATCCAATTTCATCATGACTAGCACTTAATGCTTATTGATCAAAATCTTTATCTTCATTTGCATATAAAAAATCTTTATCTTTTCTAGGATTATGATTTCCCTTATACTTTTTTCCCCTTTAGGATACTTAGATGCATAATGACCATATTCATCACAAGTCCAACACTTTTAAATGATTCTATTAACTCATTTTTCTCTTCTTATGAGACAGACTACTACTTCATCAATCTTCCTACCTTCCTTAGAACTACTGCTGCTATAAAATCCTCCTCTAGCACTTGTGCTCCTTGATAGGTTAGGTCAAATTTTCAAGGCAGTAAAAGCTATCTCTATTCTAGTCAATTCTTTGGACTATCTAAGTTCATTCTCGACTGCTCCAAGTCTTCCAAGCAATCTCTCCTTTCTAAAATATTTTGTACATGATATCAACATCTATATCATCTAAATTGTTGACTTAAGTGATGGTGTTAAATTCTTCAATATCTTCCATATAACCTCATCATCTTCTTTGGTTCCTCCTTGAACTTTAATACCTACAATAATTTCTAATATCCTACCTACATATGTTCTTATAGATTCATATTCCATCTTCTTAGCATCTTGAAACACATAAACCCAAATTTGTAGCCTCAACTTCTTAGAATGTGCATCACCTTCAAAACTATTTTCCAAAGCTTTCCAAATCAAATGTGAAGTAGCAAGTGATTCTACCTAACTGTTTTCAATTTCACAAACTATAGTAAATAGTGTTTCTCTAGCTGTCACGTCACACATGAAAAGATCTCTTTATTCCTTAGAGAAACTTTCCAACTCTTTTTTTTCAATGATTGTCTTTACTAATTTTGTTAAGATCGAATATCCTAGACCCATACACAACAAATGTGTCTTCATATTTTCCTTCTGGCTATCATAGTTTGTTCCATCAAACTTCAAACTCTATTTCTTGAACATGTTTTTCGTTGATCTCCCAAAGCTATTAAACTTTTTCTTCAAAGACCTGATGCTCTGATACAAATTGTTAGAAACAATAGTCCACCAAGATACCTGAGAGGTATGGGGTGAATCAATTATCCAAAAATTAAAATAATTATCACTTTTAATCAAACTCAAAACATTCAACCAAAGTGAACAATAACCATATAAAGATGCACATAGACAATTACACCAATAAGTTGACTAGGGAAACCCTTGATCAGAGGGAAACCTCAATGGGAATGATTCCCACAAGATGATGTACTAATATAAATATTCCTTGTTAGAGGATACACCTTGTTAGGAGTCGATTACAAAATTCAGTATAATGAGCTCCTATTAGGAGAATTTGAATCACTAAATTAGGAGTTGTACGAACCCTATTAGGAATTGTGGTATAATTGGTATAATGTATGCAAGATTAGCCCACTTCCCAAACATGCAATTTCAACTACAAGAAGAGCTCATTGCTCAAACAAGTAATTTACTATTATCTTCCTCTCTCCTCTATCCTTTCCCCTATCCTATCAACTAGACCAATCATTGTTAGACATTGTAGATCATGTCACAAACCTCAAATCCAAATACCAAACCTTGAATCACTCAGCCAAACCTCACTAACAAAGTTTCCTTCACTTCCATATAGCTCTGCTCAACTTCACATTTTTTACTCTCTACTACTTAAAATTCCCATTCATCCATATCATGATAAAGGAAGATGTCCTTCCTTATATCAAGTCCATAAAAAAATTTCCTAAGTCATTTTTTAGTCCTTCTCAATTAATTATTATAGGACCACATTAAGAACATGTTACACCTAGCGATAACCTTAATCTTCCACCTTGCAACTTGAATAATTTTCTGTACACATAATATTATGATGAGCGAGCTTAGCCATGTCATCACCAACATGTCTCCTCCATGTCCTCAATCTTGACCCTTAAGATATCAAATCTACTAAGAGATAGAACAAGTTTTTCAGAATATGCCTTTATAAACTCTATCTCAGAACAAACATCACCAAAACTTACATAACTTCTTCTAGACTTATCCTTTCTACTTCTGACATTAACTACATATAATAGTTACTTATAAGTATCTCCCAAAACCTTGGGTGGTTATTGGTAATATCCCCATCTTTTTAGCCTCTCAACATAATTCTTAGCCTTTCATTCTTTGAAGGCTAATTGGAGAAATAAGGTGAAATAATTAAATTAATTTATGATCAAGTCATCAAATAATTTAAAAAACTAAAAGTTGACTTTATATTTAATTAATTTAATTAAAAAAGTGACTCAAATAAATATTAAATCATAAGTCACTAAAATAACATTATATTATAAAAAGGGAATCTCCTAGAAGCACAACTAATTATTGTTGGATAGGAGGAAGCTTCTACAAAAGTGCAATAAAATAATATTTATGATTCTTCTAGAAGGGGAGAAGAAATGGAATAAATAGAGAAGAGAGCCTCATTATGGGGAATCTAGATTTGATATTGACATTTTTTTGTGCACTTGTGGAGCCAAGGGTTTCTACAGGACATTCCAGTCATTGAGAATGATAACTCTCTTTGATTGGCAACTTTGAGGCTATGAAACTATCAGCTGATATTGTTGCATTTGCTAGAAGTGATATATCAGTCATCTCATTGAAGCTTATTGAGTTTTTGCAGCAATTCATGAAGAAGATACACTTCAAATTTAAGGCACATTTGATGCCCTCATTTTATCTACACTTTAGAAGGAGTTAAGCAGCAAATTTAGAGGCATATTAGGAAGTTCATACCGATCTACTACAATGCCATCGCTATAAGGGACATGAACAGTATTGCTACAGTGCTATGAACAATACCGCAATAGTGCATGACCAAAACTAATCAGTTCTAAAGCTACCTACCAATCTTAGGTTCCCTCATTTTATCTTCATGTTTATGCATTATCTAAAAGTACATCTGCATGGCTTTGTATGGATAGTCTAGTTAGATTGTTGAAGGCATTGTAACCTAATTTAATATAAGAATTTTTATATCAATAAAATATCAATTTTCAAGTTTGAAATATAATGTTAGTTTGGATGCCCGCTATTTGACAAAATGTCACTTGGCTATAAGTGTTAATTTGCATTGTATAGATGTCATATATTACGTCAAGAAAAAACAAAAAAGAGTTGTATTTCATGTTAGGTGTAGACTGAGAGGAAGAGAAGTAATTTTTAGTTATCCTATGATATTAGAAATCATTCTAAAAACAAACTGAAAATAAAATTAGTCATATATCCCTTTTCTATACAAGTGTTTGACAAAATTCCTAAAAGAAAATATAGTGAGTTTGAATCAAATTTGGACCGGGATTTTACATTATCATCCTCAACTAGCTGTTCATACCAACTTAATTTTTTTTTCGCTATTTTTCTTTCAAATACCATAGAAAACATCAAACATGCTATGTTGACATCAATGACAAACTCAGTCATAAATATAACATATCATCAACATTTATGCTTCCAACAAATCTTCCAACAATCTCTCCAATCTTCTAACAAAGAAGAAACTTGGGAAATTTCCAAAAACATTGAAGATCTGAAGAAGACAGAGTAAGTTGAATCTTTGCTCTTATGGTAATACTAATGTTTCAACTATCTTTTGTTGTTCTATACTTTTGTTTTAAGTATTATTATAATGTGAAGTAGTATTATGTATTTGGAGTACTCACATTCTTTTATTTTGCATCAAGAGTCCTATATGAGCAAAAAGAGGTAGAAATTCTAATAGATGAAAGATATGTTAATTCAATAGGAAGTCTAAATAGTAACAAAAGTTTTCTGATTTTCTTAGAAACATTGCCAAGCCCTACCCACTTACTCACCCATATCACTAAATTCTTAATGCTTTAACACTTATGATTGTGACATTATGCAAAGTTTTCATAGTTGCAAATGTATAGACCAAAAGTACATAAAGTTATTTCTCACAAAGAATGGATTAATAGTTCACTAAAGGTTAAGTGTTAGCAAAGCTCACTCGATTAATGAAGGACAAGTTGGATGGAACTAGTCTTAACCAAGCTCACTCGATTACAAAAGGAACTTTATGGAAATTTAGCATTAATCGAGTCCACTCGGTTAACATAGAAAATTCATTTCTGAGTTAGTGTTTACCGAGCAAGGTTAGCTAACAAAGTATTTTCTTGTTTTTGCATATTGAGTTTAATAGTTTTCTTTGCTGGTTCTAGCTGACTAAGGAGATGAATATTAATTATTCCAAATTGTATTCAAGGCAACTTGATAATGTGTAAGATATAAATATAAGGTCAAGTTAAGGATTGAATTTGTGGAAGAGAATAGAATATTTGAAGATGCTTAGAGGAAGTCAATTAGAAGGATAAGTAGAATATCCTTTTAGAGCAAAAAAAATACATTCGATCATAAAGGATCAAGTATACAAGCCATAATTGAGATCCATAATCAGCAATTCAATTGCATCTGAAATTAGATCATCTCACTGTTACTTTCTAACTATTGTAGCAGTGATCTAAATCTCTTAATAGAGTTGGCTTAACAACTATTTATAAATCCTCTAACAAGGTGGCATTTATAGATTGAAGTCTCTAAAGACCTCTAACAAGACCACTCCTAATAGGTTGATTAAATCCTCTAATAGGTTCACACCTAAGAGTTTTTTTTGTAACCTTTAATAGGGTTGGCTTGTAATAGGACTCACTTCAGAAGAGTGAAAATTAGTAAGTAGCTGCAATTGGTTATTTTTCCAAATTGGGTTTACACATTAAATCTTGGTGTCACTTGTGTTCATGTCATTTCTTTCATGTGCATGGAACTAAGTTAAGTAAGTTTAATCTCTGATAATATCTTAAGATTTACATGTTAATGATTTTCTGAGTTAGTATTGCCATTTTAGTTTTTTCTGAGTTACAACCATTTCTAGTGTAAACTGAGTGCCTATGTATTTACCATGAATAGGTATTTTCAATGAATTTTATGTTGACATCTAAGGGATCTAAGACTTATTTTTGCATAACTAATTCATCCCTCCGCTCTCAATTACTCCTCTTATATTTCCAACAATTGGTATTAGAGCTTCTTGGTGCTTGCAACGAAAGGTTTCAAGGACCTAAGCCAAAGATCAGGATGTCTTATAGGAGAGAGATTCCCAAGATGAACAAAGATAACGTCTAGTCATGACAAGAATTTATGAAGTTTCTCTTGGTAACCATTAATGATTTAGGTTTGAAATACTTGGGAAATGGTTACAAAGCTCCTACTAAAACATTGACTATATAAGAGATTTCTAAAGAAAAATCATAACATCACTATGATTGATATTGCATCAACTCTCAACTATGCTAAGTTGGGTGAGGTCAAAAGATGGGCTACTACTCATGACATGTAGATCAAATTGAAGGATATCTATGGAGGTGATGATAATTTAAAAAGAGCCAAGGCAGAAAGCTTGAGAGGTCAGTTTGATCAGATGAAAATGGGAGAGGATAAAAACATTGCAAAATATGTTGAGAGAATCAAAGCTAGTGTTAGTGCTATCAAAGTCTCGAGAGGAATAATTGTTGAAAATATAAGAGGAGTAATTTAGTGAAAGTGACCGAGGTTCTATAGTCCTCCTAAAGCTATGCTTCAAGAATGGGTTAACAAGAGCTAGACTCCTCATGGAGTCTGCCTTGGTGTTGTGCAAAACCTTACCAAAGGTTTTTTTTTTCCGCTTCACAAACCCATTGCTAGAAAACGTCATCTTTAACAATAGACCTTGGTCTATGCATTCATCTCTACTTGTTTTTCAAAAATGGTTATGAGACTCCACAATTTTTGATGATAAAGAGCTTAAGGTTCCTATGTGGGTCGAGTTCCCAGCTTTACCCTTGCCATACTGGCCTTTCATTGAGTCCATTGCCAAAACCTTTAGCAAAGTTGTCACAAAGGAGCCTAAGAAAATTTTTAATGCACACCCACAGAGATGCATTTGCATCAAGGTTGATCTTTCCAAGATCTTAAGCATTCTATGGAAATCCAGATTGGGGCTCAAACCTTCTCTCAGAAGGTGCTTTATTTGAACCTCCCCAACACCTCTTATAGGTGCCAGTCTGTGGAACACAAGATTAGGGATCGCCCTTTGGCTATGCATAGGGTTAAATCCACACCTAAAAAAGTGCCTCCCAAACCAGGCAAAGGGAAAAAAGAAGAATGGGTTACTGTTGGGTGCAATGGCAAGGTTACCTTGAACTCCTTGGCCCCCAAATAGTCCTATGCAATAGTTGTCATGGATCCTCCTATCCCCATAGGAGCGATAATTCTAGCCAACATACGGATGCAAGAAGCTTCCATAGCACCCAATTCAGGGGCTTTCATAGGTGTCAAACCCCACTGGTAAGCAAGGGATTAAGGTGGCATCTAAGGCTTCTACCTTGGCTATGGTTTGTACCACTCTTTCTACTTCTTCCATAGCACCAGTGGCGACACAACATTCTCACAGTCCTCCTGGATGTGCCAAGATACCAGAGGTGAAATGGCAGGCTATTAGCCCAAAGGGTTTTCCTTTTGACTTCAACTAGGCTTCTACCTTCTTTTAGAATAGCTACTCCTCTCTTGAGGACGAGGATGATATGGAAGAATTTTCATGAATTTCCTTTCATGGAATGTTTGAGGTCTTATAGACCTCTTTAGAAAGTACTACATGGACAATAAATTGGGCCTTTTTTATCCCAATATCAACTGCCTCCAGGATAGTGGGGTTTGGCACACTTGGTCCAACTTTCGAGCTAGCTCTGACAACATTTTAAAGCATCTCGATCATGCTATGATTACTGCACAATCTTTTTTCTCATTTTCTGAGCATTGAGAACTACCTATCATTCCCCTGCTAGATGTGATATTATCTGACCACTATCCCATTTATTTTGTCATTTCTTGGCAAATAGTTGTCCTGAAAGTGGCCAAGTCTCAGTTCTTCCTCAACACATCTATGCCGATGGATGCTTACACCATCTCACATATCTTATGTTTCTAGAACTTGAAGCCACATCCACATTCTCAAAAGGGATGGATCCAATCATGGAATGATGCCATTACAAAAACTATTAGGTTTCTATGCATCTATGGGAATTAGTCAGCACTTTTACGAAAATAATCATATGCTGCCAACACTTTTGCTCTCAAAAAAGCCTCTGACGCTCTCACCCTCAATCCCTTTGATGTGAATTTGCATATTTGGCTTGCCAAGAATCACCATGACAAACAAGTTGCTAATAACTATACCACTCGAGGAGCCCAAATCAAAGTCCATATCCACTAGTTGGAGGTTGGTGATAAAGCCTCGAAGGAGTTCTTTCAAGCTCTTCGAGCTCGTCACACCAATGTTGGGATTAAAAAGATCAAACAAGGATCTATTGTTCTTTCTAGTCTCCCTGACATCTTGCAAGGATTTTTTCATCATAATGAGAATGTGTTTGCTTCATAAGGAAATTCGATTGCTCAAGAGGTTGCTCTCAGAAAATGTATCTCTGTTACTCCAAACTGCCTAGCAATTGAGCAATGTGCTTTTTGTGAGAAAATTCTTTCCCTCTGAGACCTTAAGGAGGCAGTCTACTCCATGGCTGTTGAAAAATCCCGTAGGTGTGATGGGTCTTCTGATGAAATTTATAAACACCTCTAGAATCATATAGGTCCTAATCTACACAAAGTTTATCTTGAAGCCTATCATTCTAAAAGCTTAGGAGCCATTATAAATAAAGGAAATATTGAATTAATACCTAAAACTGGTGATCTAGAGGATATTTGCAATTGGAGGCCCATTATCCTCCTGAATGTGTCTTATAAGATTATTGCCAAGGCACTCTCTCTCAAAATCAGGCACATTTTGTCTTTAATTGTGTGGTCTGAGCAAACTAGCATTATCAAGTCTAGATATATTCTTGACAACATTATTGCTATCTGGGAAGGCATGGAATGGGCTCGTAATTCCAATCAGAAGGCTATCTTTTGGGTATGCTCCAGGCTCTAGGTTTTGGTCCCAATTTCTTACAATCCATGGAGATGCTCTTTGGTGATGGTAATGCTTGCATTACCATCAATAATTCACAATCAAAGGCTTTTGGCCTTTTTTGTTCAATTAGGCAAGGTTGCTCTTTGGCTCTAGGACTTTATGTCCTTGCTACTGAAGGTTTTGGCTATTTGCTAGCTCATTCTATGTCTTATAGACTGGTTCATGGCATTTCCTTGCCTGAATCATCCTCCCACTTAGTCAATGGTCACTTTGTGGATGATTCCTTTCTCACTCTTTTAGAGGATGAAGAAAACATTAATAATGCTTTAAGTTGCCAAGACACCTTTTGTCAAGCCTCAAGACCTTCCTTTCAATGGCATAAAATGCTCTGTTTCTGCCAGTCATTCTTGCCAGCTCCACCTTGGCTCTACTAGTTTCATTGGAAATAGATTATGTATGGGGAGATTTTTTGCTTTCTCGGCATTCCTTTTACTTTCGATTCCTGTTCACTTAATTCATAAAGTGGGTATTCAGTCTGTTCAACCTTGGTGGCATGATTGGAAGTGGTAACCTGCCACTCCATTTTTTAATTATAATCCAAGGCTGAGATATAGATGGTTTTCGCCTCATCTTCCAATGGTGGGTAGGCTCAACTAGAGATGGCATTTGCAATCTTCTCTTTCTCAATAGACAAAGTTCTTTGATATGATTTGGAGGCTATAACTAAACCCAAGATTGCCCATTTTTCTTGGTGTGTTGCCTTCCAAGGTCTTCCCCTAGGGCCTTGGCTCAAGCACATTGGGGTTCTAGATCCCATATGCCCTTTTTATGGTCAACTAGAGTCTTCCTTGCATATTTTTTAATTTTTTAGGCTTGCCTAAAATTATTGGCACTGGATTCATGATTTTTTCAAGCCGTTCAAGCCTGAACCCTTTTCTTGGCACATGATCCTATTGGATGATTCCCCTAGAATCCCACCAAAGTTTACCTAGATTTGGCATACTTTTAGGATGGAAATTTTGTTTACACTATGGAAAGATAGGAATTTTTTTCTTTTCGCTCACAGCATTATGGTTATTAATATTGCCATGTATACTAAGGCATGCATTTGTAATAATGTTATTATGCAGATTCAGGTGCAAGCTAACAAAGTTTCCCTTGAGTTAGCTCATCTATAGGAGCTGCTAAACTACTGGGGCAATTCTCCCTGCATAATTTCCAAAGTTTCTCCTGATGCCTCGACAGATACCTCGATGCCTCATGGTCGCCATCCATGGTGCCATTCATCAGGCCACCACTTGCACATCCAGCACTCCCAGGCTTCCCACCACCACTCTCCTAGTGGTGGTCATGGTAGATGGAGATGCCAGTTAGTTTCTCCACCCTATGGTGGCTTTGGTTTGCCCCCGGCTCCTCCTCCTGGTACTCATCGGGCACTTTCTAAGAAGTAGCCTTGCTTAGACCTGACAATTTTTCCTCTACAGCTACAGGTCAAAGATGCAGAGGTTGCCATTGATCCTCTTGCTACGATTGTTGTTGATGATGGCTAGACTATTCCCAACCCACCCCCCTATCCAACTAATAATTGGGGGTTTCATGACAAAGATGATCCACCACCCTTGGCTGGCACTACTTTGGCTGCCTGAGGCTACCTATTATATGTCTTTTTTTTAATGAATAATTTATGTTTCTAGCTAAGGCCATGTTTTTAATCTAGCTTTGGCCATGTGAACTCATTCATGGGATGATCTTGTATCCCTTGGCCCTTTTTTGTGAATTTTAATCTTTGTATATTTTTATTAATAGAAAATGACTATTCATAAAAATAAAAATAAAAAGATTTAAAGGGTTTTGAATTTAAACAAAATATAAATAAGTAAGATAAATTAATTTTAAACTTATAAATTATTTTTAGCACAATACCATTACATGTATATTATATATTATAAAAAAAATTTAGTCATAAATATTTTGAATATAAAAATATTTTATATTTAAATTTTTTAAACATAAAATAATTTCTAAAACTTAGATATTAAATATTACAACAATTTCAATTCATTTATATTAAATACTATGATTAACATCAATTAAAATGATTATTTTATAATTATTTAGTTGAACATACTATTCTTTTTAATTAAACTATTAAACTACTCTAGCTTATAGAAAATACAAGTTCCTACATGACACTTGTAAAATGATGTCCACTTGGTGAAGGTTTTCAAAATCAAGTTGCAAGTAGAATGGATTTACCCATGAAGGAGAATATGTAGTTAAGTGTGCTCAAGTTGGAGTATTTGGGATGGGTAACATCCTGAGAAGTACCTCTATGAGAATTAGAGAGATCTAATTTGTGTTAATTGTTCCATTAGCTCTCATGATAGATGGGTTATCTAATAGGGAGACTCTAGTACTCTAATATTTATTTGGTTTCCTTGAGAATTTCTTTGATCTTGGACTCATCAATATTTTCCTAAGGTAATATCCTACAAGATTTGTATAGTTAGATTGAAAATAAAAATAAAAATTCTATTAGAGCTCCTCATTAATTCAAAATGGTGTTGAATCTTGTCTGCTAACCCGTCCTCACAAGCTTGATATTCAACCGTTCAATTCTTTTCTGACTAATTTATAGTAATGTAAGGACTTCAAAAACTATAAGGATTACTTGGAAATAAACTAAACTACTTGGCCTCAATTTCATTTCTCTACTAAGTTCAAATATTGCACTTTATAAGCCTACTAGCCTTTAAGGACCCAATTAGCCCTCTATTTTGGGGTTTACAGTTGTAGTTAAAAAACTTGTCAACAGACCTCAAGAAAAAATTACCATTTTGAGTACCCATTTGGAAGACCTAAAATATTTTTTTGTTCTTGAGCCTCCACTCGTAAATAATGTACCAAACCATAAATTGAGTCCTTTAAACCTTACCTAGTCTAGAGATTGACCAAAGTACTCAAAAATTGCTCCAATGGATTCAACAAAAATTGTTCGTTTAACTATTGTTTGAATTTTTCTTTTCACACACCTTTGCATCTAGATCATGAAATTGTAATGCACTCCTACAAGTATTTTTAAATTCTTACTGACAATTCCTAGCTAGTCTATAACATAGATCACCTAGGCATTAGATTAAAATTCATTATTTGAGTTTTTTTAGCCTATGACCAAATAGAAAATAATTTGCATAACCTTAAGTTGAAGACCTCTAAAGGTGATGAAAATACCGCAATGGAGATTCAAGATTGAGGTATTGTTTCATTCAAAAGCCTGACTTTGTTAGTGATCAACACACTTGGTTTTTGATTTTAATTAACAAGGAAAAATTGTTTAAAATTTAAAACTAAAGAATATAATGAAATTAACTTTTCTACCTTAATTTTTTATATAAAAATAAATCCATTTTCAAGACATGAAACATGATTTTCTCATGTTCAAAATTGACTATGCAAAATTTACTAAAAAATTGTCAACTATTTACTATTGTAAATTGCAAAAAATCGCATCTAACCTCACTAAAATCCATTGCAAGATATTTTATATTTTTTTACAACATGTTTCAACCTGACATGAGGTATGGTTGGTAAAATGATCCAAAAGAACTAGGAAGCATTTTCCAACCATCTTGCTAGAGTTAAAAAATGGAAGCACAACAAGAAATATGGAAAAACAACAAATATCACTATTCCAATGCAGATATGTTGAGACAATTTCACTATAATATTATAAGCATAAGGCCTACCTAGTTGCATAAAATTTAAAATTAGCAATCATGAGCTTAGGATCTCATATTCTGAGATGCAATATATTTATATATTTCTTCTTACTAACACCTTGTTTTCTACTCTTATTCTAGATCTTGAATATATAGCCATCAAGACCAAAAGACATCTTGGCATATACAATTATTAAAAACTATTGTTCCTTTAACAGAGGGGAAACTTGTGACCTCATAACTATGCAAAAGAATATTTGTCCGTACCAAGATAGGTCCGCACATGATCCAAGATTATATCCCCAATTCCATGGAATGCCTTGAAATTACAAGAATGCCATAGAATCCAATTACCACACATTACTCAATATTCTAGGAAAGAATGCACCTCAAGGAAGGAAGAAGGGTAACTCTTAAATAAGGTAGAATTAAGTTTCATAGACATAAAGGAATGACGCATCATAGGTCCACATAAAGTAACCAACTACATGGAAATAAATAAAATTAACAACAAGGGTTGTCCCACATATAGAAGATTAGTGTAGGAAAATAGGAAATATTTTTGGTTGGTGAAAGATTTCTGAAGAACCCAAGATTCTCTCACATTAGACACCTAGGGTCAATAAATATTGATTTCCATATTAGGAAGCCTTGATGTTATAAGATGAATCATAAAGATCTAACTCATTTTGAGATATCCAAAAAAATTCCTCAACTTGTTTACTCTACCACTAAACTTGATATTCCTTGTAGTCTTTTCCTTTAGTGCTATTTCTTAGTCTAGTATCCAAGATTCATTCAATTTTCTCTATTTTCTTCTTAGGATAATTAGGATTCTCAATTGTCTCTTCATCAGACTAAAAATACTCACACATGTCTAAAATGTTGAATATAGGTGAAATATCCATGTCCTTTGGTAATTTGACTTCAATGATATTTTAACTATCAGATTTCGTTAAGATCTTACAAGTAAAAACAATCCTCATCTTTATCTTATTGTAGGTGCCAGCTAGAAATATTTATCATTTATAAATACCATTAATTCATCTCCAACATCAGAAGTTTTATGTCTTCTCTTCTTATCTTTTCCTTCTTTATATCCTAGATTATTGTTTACTTCCTCTTATAAATTCTTCTTTAAGTCTACAAAATCCTCTGCTTTAACATTTCTCTTTTTTTTTATATTCAACTTCCTCAATTCAATATTACTATATGATGCATGCCATTTACAATCTTAAAAGGTGTCTTCTTAGTACCTTTTTTCAACAAATTTTTATATGCAAACTCTTCTTGCAATAAAATCAAGTCCTAATTAGTACTCTTATCTCCAATCAAACATCTTAACAAGTTATCCAAACTATTATTCATAAATTTATTTTTTCCATCTATTTTTGGATGAAATGTAGAACTAAACTTAAGCTCATTATTCCACATCTTCCAAACTATCCTCCAAACTAACCAATAAATATAGTATATTTTCCTAAAAAAATAGTCTTTCGTAATCCATGTAATCTCATAATTTATTTGAAAATCATATCTTCCATGTGTAGTGAATCTGATGTCTTCTTATTAGTTATGGAATGTGTAATATTTGAAAAGTGATCAAATACAAAAAAAAAATATAAGATCATTATCTCTTTGAGTTTTGGGTAATCCAAGAAAAAAATCCATACAAATATCTTCCCACTGTCTACTAGGAACATGTAAAGGTGTATGCAAGACCACATTTTGACTAGTTCTTAAGTAGCAACTTGAGAAATTCTCCATGTCTTTACTTGTTTCAAAACATCCTTATACATTTGTGGCTAAAAGTCTTTTTTTCATAAATTAATTTCATTGCCTTAACAATCCAAAAATGTCTTGCAAGTACACCACTAATTTTCTCCTTAATGATGTTATTTCTCATAGATCCTCTTGTTAAACAAAATTTAATTGTATTGAAAAACATATCTTCCTAAATAAAACAATTAGCCCATTTGTTCACCCCATTGAGTATGTATGGTGTTGTCTTAGCATCATTTGAGTTGATTTTATTTC
Organism: Cupressus sempervirens; assembly: GCA_028749045.1. Lineage (NCBI taxonomy): Eukaryota > Viridiplantae > Streptophyta > Pinopsida > Cupressales > Cupressaceae > Cupressus > Cupressus sempervirens. The sequence goes on from CM053787.1 coordinate 249,664,177, forward strand.
ATGTTCTTGTCATACTCATGTAGGTACTCACCATATCATTAGTTTGATTCTATATTGATATCTTCATTTAAGAGGATTTTTAGGGTTCAGGGATTGAAAGTAAGATAAGCATTCCAAATTGAAATTCCTCAACTAACAAGTTCTTGATCTTAATTTAAATCACTTATACAGACTATTTGGCATAAGGCACTTATTAATGGGTAGATCATCCTAGTAAACTTACAAATAACCTGAAAAATATTATTAGATCCATTTTTTTTCATTTATGTAATCTCGGCCTCTTTGCCCATCTTATCACAATAGTATTTCATTATAATAATCATTTCATGATCGAATATACACTTCATCTCCAAAGCAATATACAATAGCTCAATATATAAAGTCAACATTGCATGTGTATTATACATGTATAGTAGTGTGTAGAAGGGTATAAGCATGATATACTATGCAAGATCATTATACATATAATAAAGATCATAAGCATCTGAAACAATTCATAAAATTCTCATGAGTAACTCATCATTCATCTATAATTATCTAGAAGTTTGTCTTTTTCATTTGTATGACTTAGGCTTCCATGCCCATCTCGTCAAAGCTTACATCTATAAACAAGAATTGATAGTTCCATTTATGCAAGTCCGTTTACTCAATATTGGAGCACATAATGATCTTGTCATTTAATCAACATCAGAAAGCATAATGGTTTATAGTTTTATTTTCATTTAGTTCAAGTTCAAATAGGTAACAATTTATTTCTATCATTAATTTCATAAAGAATTATTTAGCCATCGTGATAGATTTTGATAAATTTTTATCAAGATTAAATAAACTGTGTTTGGATTGTGCAAGCCTTGGCATCAAAACCCAGTTTAATCTTCTCATTCTCTACTAAGAATTGCCCTCCCTCCAGGGATAAGGCACATGTATCATTTTGGTGTTTCCATCTGAGTAATTAGGGGGGTTAAAGTCCCAATAGTTATTCTCCAAAATAACTGAAGCATTTGGACAATCAACAAAGATCACATGTTCAACATATATACCCATATCTACCCTAGCCAAGGATTTCAAATTGGGTTAAAAAACCTGATCTCCACCAAATTTACCTGCCAATCATTTTTAACTTCTTAATTAGGTTTCATCTTTATGATATTATAGCTCATACATTTTTCCATTTTATATCAAGGTATGTGCATGATCATGGTCAACCAAACTATGCTCTTAAGTGGCAATAAAAAATTAGAAAATCAGGGTTATGTCAACTTGACATGCAATTTTCTACTTGTAATTAACTTTATATCAAAAATTTGAGAGAAAAGAATCTCTAACAAATTGGATCTAGTTTCTAAACTACTAGGACTTATCTCAAAAAGAAAAATATTGATTGGTCAAAATTTTGACTTTTAATGCAATATTACAAAAAATTTAGAACAAAAATAAGAAGATGATTTATTTCTAACCACCTTAATCAAAATCAAATGATAATATTTTTTAATAATATTCTACATATAAGTAGTAGACTCATGCATGAATGTGACACATATTTTTGGTTATTTTTATTCTAAATAAATAATAAATAAATAATTTTTTATTTTAGTATTTTTGGAATGAAAAAACTCTTGTGTCTGACCACCTTAACTAATTCAAAACTCTAAAAAATTCAATTTTTAATTTCTTTTCGTCATAGTAGAATAAACAGAGAATGTGATGCATCTTTTGGATTTAAAAAATATTGTACCATTTGAAAGTTATAGTTGTTTTTCAAGTAGTGTGTCAGTCAACACTTTATACACAAATCCATTAGAAAATAAGTAATTTGAAAAACCTTACATTTATGGAAAGATAAGAACATTCTTAAGAAACCCTTTTCATTTCATCAAAATTTGGTGAGAAAAAAGTTGCTAGCTACATGTTTGAAATAAAAATCACATAAAAATAGACCAAAAGCACATTTTTAGGATGTTTTTAAAGTTGACCATATAGGTTTGGTATCCAAAGATATAGTAGACCTTATAAAGATATTAATTGTTTTCATTTAGTATCAAGGTGGGTGGGAAAAAAATTGGAATAGATTTTGAAATGGTTTGAGATATTTCAGAACTACAAAAATTTTAGATTGCCACTTTTTGGCACACCATGATCTTGCACATACCCATCATCTCGGCCTTCCTAACTATTTTGAATATTTTCCAGTGTGATTTCCCAAGTTTTCATTGGAATAGGACATCTGTAAGAAATCTGGCAGAACACAAGTTTGAGGTACTATATAAAGAAGATAGACTGAGTATTGGCTAGCTAGATATGTGGAACCTAAGAAAAAATTGACATGGCATCAAGTAGATGATGATGGTTTTGAGTATCCAATCGGGTCTGTCATTGTAGCTGGCACCTAGCTACATAGATACCTAATAAGAAGAAATGGTTTGCCAGCATTTGAAGACTACCAAACCAAAAAGAAGATTTTACACTATTCTCATTTGGTTGTGGCAAAAAATATCAAATTAGAAAGATACAAAGGGAGACCCGCCAATAAGGTATTATGGACAATTTCAATGGATGAGCACGAGACAATCATAGATGCATTGCAAAAGAGAGAGGATGCAGATGGTACAGTGGGATGACTACATTTAAATCAAACACATGTAATTTTTTTCATTATTGTATTATTTCTATATATATGTACTTATGTAATTTAATTACATATATGTTTGTGTTGTTAATACCAATTTAGAGAACTTATATACCTCTTATTCTGGTCTCAATTACAATTTATGTAAATTTAAATGTTAAAGTTGATCGAACATCAACATCTTGCGCAATTTCAAATAACAAGTACATGCAAATTACACATATATTTACATAGTTCAAATACCTTGAATATTAATTTATGTGTTTATTAACATGTGTGTTTTTGTTTTACATTTTTATTTTACAAGACCTCATTTGAAGAGATGTGTTGAACCAATTTTATGTTTCAAATGAGTTCACTGAACTATAAATATATCATTGACATTGTCTTACATATATTAAGAAAATATGTTGTATAAACTAATTCAAAAATGAGAGTTTACTTCTATTTGAAAGTTAAAGGTATGCACTTGATAAATTATAAATTAATTATCAATTTAAGTAATGACCTCCTATTTTGTTCCATTACTTTTACATTCAAGCATGTTTAAATTAATGTTTGTTTGAAGTTTCAAATTACTATTGATTGTAATATTAAAAACAAGTCACTTGCACATGATAATTTAAAGATCATTACTCATTTTATTCATTGTATTGATTATATCTTACATTACCAAACAACACATTAAGATCACTTATAATACATTTCTAGGTACGTTATCCATACATGTGTGTCTTAAGGGGACATGGGAAACCTAATAAGTCATTATGTCTATTATAGGTTATGATAGGTATTCATATGTTTACTACCATATAATATGCATATGCCAGAGATATGGTTTCAAGACCCAAAATTTATTGAACAAATTAGGATATGGCAATCTCAAGTGAGTTTTGAAGGTTCTAAAATGTTCATTTTTGTCTCTAAGCTCAAAATGTTAAAAGAAAACATTTTAAGATGGAATAGAGAGCACTTAACAATATATTCAAAGGAAAATTGGAGATTGAAGCAAAACTAAAAAATTTAAACTAGGAAATTATTAGATTTGGCATGGATTATGAGAAATACCTTCTAGAAAAAGAACTTCTTGTGAAACAAGAAGATATCCTTTCAAAAGAGGAAACCTTCTAGAGACAAAAGTATAGGGAGAAATGGTTGGATGAGGGAGATCGTAACACAATTTTTTTTCATAACTCAACCATTTACAATAGATCCCGAAATTGCATAACTAGTATTACTAATACGTTGGGTTCACACTCAAAAAATCCAGAAGAAATAGTACACACATTAGTCTCCCATTTTGAAAATTTACTCAACAACCACGAGGGATTGAATAGGGAGGCCTAGTCTAATTTGCTCAAATTTATCCCAAAACTGATTACACCTGAAGAAAATAAAAATCTCAATAGACCAATTACTCTAGAGGAAGTTCAATATGCAGTCTTTTATATGAATCCTGACAAGTTGCTAGGACCTGATGGTTTTTAGGCCTTTTCCTTCCAAAAGTGCTAGGATAGTTTAGGGATAGACTTATGGGAAGCCATTGAAGCATCACAAAATGGTGGATCACTATTGGTAGAAATTAATTACTCTTTCATTACCTTCATCCCTATGAAGGATGGGTTGGAACATCCTGGCGACTTTCACTTGATAGCACTGTGTAATACAATTTACAAAATCTTCTCAAAAGTTCTGGCTAATAGACTCAAGGACTTCTCGCCAAAACTGATCTCTAAAGAACAAACAGGTTTTGTCCCAGGGAGATCTATTTTGGATAGTATTCTTATTATTCAGGAAACTATTCATTCAGTAACCAAAGACAAGGAACCATGCATGTTGATGAAACTGGATATACAGAAGGCTTATGACATGGTAGATTGTCTTTTTATTTGCAAGGTCTTAGAAGCTTTTGGCTTTTCTCATCAGTGGATTAACTTAATCTTCAAGTTCATTTCCATGCCTAAGATTTGTGTTCCTATCAATGGGACTCCTAAAGGCTTTTTCGAAATCTCTAGAGGTATTAGAAAAGGAGATCCTCTATCACCTTCCCTCTTTATTATAATGGTTGAAGCTTTTGGAAGGGCAGTTTCAGATGTATATATGAAATGAAGGATCTCGTGTATCACTATAACTAGAAATGTTCCTAACATAACCCACCAACAATATGCAGATCATACCATTTTACCAGGTAAGAGCTTGGTCCAAGAGGCTTTGGGTTATAAAAGTATTTTGCAGATCTATCTAATTAGATGTCCTCGAGATTTGAATCCAAACTCAAAAACTTTTTATGGAAAGATAAAGAAGAGATAAGAAACTTGCCCTTATAAAATGAGATAATCTATGCAAATCAAAAGAATGTGGGGGTCTAGGGATTAAAAACCCCCAATGGTGAAACTAGGATTTGGGAGAAAAACTAATTTGGAGGTTATATAAAGAATTTGATCAAAAATAGGCTAAGATCATATACAATAAATATCTTAATCTGATAGATCCGGAGTCATTGTTTAGAATGAAAAGACTTCCTAAAGGATCATAATGTTGGAACTTTATGTCTAAGTGTCCGAAACTCAATAGTAAATTTTTAACTTGAGATGTGGGGTTGGGCAATAAAGCTCTATTTTGGGAAGACTCATGGGACAGGCTTCCCCCAATTGAGTCCTCCCCCATCAATGATATCCTTAAACAAAGGCTAACATCATTGTGGGGTAGTAAAGTAAAGGACTATAAAATCAAAGAGGTCTCAGATGGGGTCTTGAAATGGAAGTGGCGTTCTTTGGATGAGTTAGATGTTGATCTAGACTCAATCAAGGCATATGAGAAGATCATATCCAGCAGAAATATAAAACAATCTAAAAGGTTGGACAACCTTATCAGGACTGGATCAAAGGATGGTTCAAATAGTTTAAAACAAGGATATAAGACTATCATTCAATCTCAGAAATGGAGTAAGATTGAAATTCTGCTAAATCTATGTTGGGATGATGCATGTCTTCCAAAGGTCGGCTTCTTTTTATGGCTAGTTTTGCAAATTAGGGTTCTAACCATAGATAGATTATTAAGATTTGGCATTATAGGTCCCCATTGGTGTGTTTTATGTAAGCAAAGTGATGAAAATGTAGATCACTTATTCCTCAATTGTTCTTCTGTACACAATTGCTGGGAATGGCTTAGGGCTCGTCTTGGCTAGGTTACCCCTTTGTAGAACTTTGTCAAAGGGCTTCTCTACTCATGGCCTACAAACTTGGTTTGTGGGGTCTATAACAAGCTTTGGAATATCTGCCCCTCAATTGTGGTTTAGGAATTGTGGAAGGAGAGAAATTTCCATATCTTTTGGGAAAAGGTGCTAAACATAGATGGGTTTTTATTAAAATTAGAAGCATCAATAGTGGAAGTGCTAAATGCTCATCTCAGGAAATCAACTAAAGAAGAAGGCTCATTCTTCTTTTGGGATGGACTTATGAAGAAGAATTGGTCCAATATTATCAATCCACCATTGGTTTACTCGTCTAGCAATAAGGAGACAAGGGCTAATTGCAAGTGGGCCCCCCCTCCTCAAAGATGGGATAAGTAGAATTTTGATGGTGCAGCCCGGGGTAATCTAGGTATAGCAAGAATTGGTTGCATAATCAATGATGATCATGGTAAATGGAAAGCAAAGCTAGCTTTGTCATTACCTCCTTCATCTAAGAACATGACATAACTAGAAGCTCTAGAGAAAGGTTTACAACTCTGTGATAAACTAGGCTTATCCAAGATCATCGTTGAAGGCAATTCTCAGATTGTCCTCAATACAGTTAGAAAGAAAAAGACTTTGAATTGGGTCCTAAACTCAAAGCTTCAAGATGTCCTTGTGCTATTAGATAATTTAGAGGAAATTTAAATTGTTCATATTTTCAGAGAAGGTAACATGAAAGAAGATGGGTTAGCAAAAAATGGCGTGGATGGTGAAATAATATTAACATATAATATATAATATATAAATTAGAGTATACCACCCGTAATGCATAGCTATACTAGTAGTTGAAGACCTATTGAGTTTTAATATAATCATAAACAATTATAATAAAATAGATATATAAAGATTTTATTCAATTTGGCATCTCATTTGCCATAATCCTTCTACAATCTTCTTTAGATTCTTTCCACCTTCCTAAATCGATTATTCCTTTCCAAAGAGGATGAATTTGTTTAACCGTTTGATAAATCTACACCTTAGCATTTTGTGCAATTCCCATCATTGGGAGGCACTGAAGTATCCCACTACTGTTACTTCTATCCCAAACATCATGATGCTCGAGTATGATTAGTTAAAGGATCCTCACATGTGAGGCCTCATTAATAGTTGACATGAGTGTAAACCATCATGGTTGAAGCAAAATATTTACCTCAATTAAAGAGAACATAAGACAAGATCAATATTTGCAGAGATGCAGTTAGAGTTCAGTCAGTGAATTCACTAGTGGAGTCTTTTCAATAGTAGCATTTGATATCGCTATCCTTGGGCATTCTATTCTCAGCTCGGATGGAGACAAATATTCATGTTTTTCACTCGACTAAAAATAGGACTATGGCTTTTCTGGGGCAGGTTAAACCTGAGAGATGGAGTCACCTTCTAAGGGTTGCAGATGATATGACACGCTTTGCAATAACCAGGTCCATAGGCGAAGGTGTTTTTGACTACAATGCTACTTGGAGAACCAACAATACCATAATTGGCTCCTTCATTGGGGTGATGATAAGGGAGAAGATCTAGAAAGAAGACATAGTGAGGCTCTGTTTCGATTTATTTAATCCTATTTGGAGGAAAGGAATTGAGAAGGAAGTACATAGCATTAACGATAAATTCAGAATCCCATTACCTGAAAAATATATGGGATTACTCTTGGGAGCAGTAGATCTAGAGATAGCCCCTCGTTGGCAATCCCTCATTATCAGGGAAAGCCTAAACCTCTACAAGGAATGGCTACGCATGGAGGCTAGTGTAAACTTTCTCTTATGCTAGCGAAGGATAATTGTAGAAGGAAATAACAAGTGGGTCACAAATTACCTTAAACTATTCAATATATACGTGCAGCAAGGAGTGGTCTTTGATGACCTCAATGCTCTGGAATTCCGCACCATTAACTTGAAAAAGACAAGTAGAACCAAGGTCAGTTTCAAATTACCTCCCTATCTCGCCATGGATGAATCTAATGATGTCCTCGAGGTGATCATGGTTTCATGGAAGAAGCAGGAGAGGAATCGGGTTGAGGAGGATTGAAATCATATTAGGGTTTGAACTATATTTACCTTTATAATACTATAAGTAACTCCTTGGGTTTTTGTTCTAGTTCTAGGAATTTTGTAATAATTAGATATGGGAAGGAAACTAGTAGATTGGAACATCAAAAATTACAAAGATATATTATAGATAATTTTTAGCTATTGACTTTCTTGACCCGTTATGGGGTTTTTCATAATTGGTTATTTGCTATTTTAATAGAATGCTCAGATTAATTAAAGGAAACAAGGAGATGGTTTTATAGAATAGGACTACATATGGCATGGTGTGATCTTTCGTGTGTGCAAATAATGTGTATGGATTCTATTGGAATGTTTTCTAGAATTATTGCACACTTTTTTTTTATTTGCCAAGCTTTTTATGGGATCTCCACTATAAATAACTAGTAGTTTTGAATATATTTCATGTTTTGGGTCTAATTAAGTAAGAATTGCAATTATATGAAGGATAGTTTATTTGTTAGCAGAAGGTCATTATGTGTTTAGTATGGTAATCAGATAGGAATATAAGTTGAATATTTATAGAACTTAATGGGACAATGTTTGTCACATATTTTGAATTTTGATGATGTAAACTAAAGCTAGGATCAACACTATTTCTGTGAATAACGTTCTGGTGTTTTAGGATTCAGTAAAATTTTATTATTTAAGAATGATTTGAAAAAATGATAACATGAATTGATGTGGTGATTTACTTTGGTATGTTCCATCACAGATGCAATATCGACATTGTCATTTTATTCTAATGATTTCTCTTGTATATACATATCTAAAGCTGTTTAGGGTCCGATTTTGTTATTTTTATCAGGTTATATTTAAAGTTTGTTTCATTTACTTTCATTTAAGCTTTTAGAAGCTTTTTTAGTATAAGGATATGGACTTCGAACGGACTCTCTTTTAGCCATCCTAGTCCATGATCTATTTGTAATAAACTAGGACGTAATAGTTCAGATCTCAAAATCAAAAGATTTATTGCAGAATTGGTCTAGCCAACCGGTAAGGGCTTCCAAGCCTTGGCAATGCTCTGTATCAACACTCTTAGGGAGAATCTCATCGCAACACTCTAAAAATGGGTTTTTATTTGCTGCCCTATTTATTACCTTGTGTTTCTCCCATTTCTTTACAAGGATGGCTTCATCTCTATAGCTTTTAAAGTCTTTGCTAGGATATCATGGGATCCCTGCTAGTTTAGCTTTTAAATTGCTTCTAAATTTTTGGATTATTGTTTCTTTTTGCTAGGTGTTGGCTTCTGAAATCATTACTATAATTTTTGGATGGGTTGGTATGTTATCTTGGTTACATGATTGGTTGGAATCACTATAATTTTATATAATGGGTTATTCAAGATAGGGGCTTCTTCAAGGGTTGGCCTGATCAAACCCATCCTTTTTCTTACTTTTGAATATAAGGATTGATTATGCCACATCTTTTACTATGCTTTTGGTTTGAATACACAAAGGAATGGGTAATGTTTGAAGACATCAGATTTAGATCTACAGGTGGTTTGCAGGTTATGGTGATATTTGATCTTAATCATATGGTGTAGAAGAGTATGGTTTAAGTTGAAATCATTTTTGGTTCAGATATCAAAATTTTATGATTATTGATTTCCTAACTCATAATGTGGATAATGTTAGATGCCACAATTCTCTTAATGTTCTTGATAGGTGAAGTATAGATAGTAGAGCCAACTTTTCTTTTGACTACATTTCTTACTTTGGCAGCTTAAGGTGACAACTTAAGTATTTTAGTTCCTTCACGTCCTTACTGTTTATTTCGGTTTTTGATCTATTTATAGAAATTTATATGTTAGGATTGATTTTTAGATCTCTCAAAATAAGGTGCATTTTCCTTTGTTTGTTCACTAACCTCTTCTGGTGTTTAGCTAGCTGGATAGCTTCTATGTTTGGTAGATTCATATTGATGCAAGTTGAGGTTAATTCTAGTCTTCTTTTATTCAGTAGCACCTCTCTAGAGACCAAATGAAATGAATTGTAAGGGGTGTACCCCAGCAATGATCGCAATGTAATCATATCACAAACTAGGAATTAGGTCACTAGGGTATGCCCCTTTCATGATATGTAATAATATTGGACTTCTTTCTTGGGCTAGAGTGGAGGTTTTCTTCTCTGTTCTTTCCTACCAGTGTCCGTTTGAACAGAGGAAGCTTTTGTAACTCTTTTTTTTTTAATTAATAAAATTTACCATGGCCTTGGCTATTTACCGATCAAAAAAATATTAACAATTAAATGAAAAAAAATATAAATATCAGGTTGAAGATGATCAAATTATTGTTTTAGCATAATAAAATATTTAATTTAAGAATACATTTTTTCTTTTTAAAATTTACTCCAATACAAATGGAACTCGGATTCACATTGAAATGAAATGCCCCTTATAGGGACAATTTGGATCTACGACGGGCTAGTTATGTAATCAAGAAATTAATGTCGAATTTGATTGGAATGACCTCAAAAGAAATTCCAGCATCGACCAGATCCCCCGCGACTAATTTTACGTGCATGACCATTCACTAAAGTGGAATTAAACAATGTTTATATGATTTTTGATTTCATTTCACCATTTAACATCAACTTATTTTATGAGAAAGGTGCTAGCCAACTTCTGTGACAATGGAGTCATAGAAAAACTGGAATGGCGACTTAAGGCAAAAGTCATTTTATGTACAAGATCAATATATGTAAATGAAGGAGGCTTTCATTTTTATGGAGTTAATTCAGAAGGTTCTAAAACAGTTTCTATTTTCAAACATTTTGTTCTCTATTGTTGAATTTTTAAACAGTTTAATCCTGTAGCTAGGATTAACAATCTTGCTATAGTCGAAATATTTGAAACAATTTAATCCTCTATCTAGAATTAACAATTTTGGTATGGGTACTAAGAGTTGATTCTCAAATTAAATTAATTATTTATGTTTATAATTTATATAGGGGAGAGGATCTAGTACTTGAACACGCTTATCAAAATCTTATGTGAAAGTTTCTAATCACTCCCAACATTTTATAGCAGCTTATTTGGTGAGTCATCTACTTATAACTAAGGTTTGAAGTCCACATCACCCATTATGCTGCCACATCAATATGCTTTTTGCTAAGTTGTCTTAAACAACCCAAATAAAAAATGAGACCAATGGTGGTGCATAAAGGGTAACCATACTTGCACCTTTGCACAGCTGATGTGGCATCACATCATTGGTTAATTTTTATACCTAAGGGTACATTTTATCCAATTTTAGGTAGTCATCATTGCACTAACAACTTTATAGTCACAAGTATTGATACAATGTTGTCAAAAAAATTGAGTATTAAGTCAATAACTCCTACCACAACTATTGAAACACATTCAAGTAATTGTCCTCTCCCCAATATATACATACATACATATATATATATATATATATATATATATATATATATATATATATAATATTGTCGTATTGTTATATAAGATAAAAATTTCATTGAAGATAAGGAGTCATTTATGATCTCAATTTCTAACTCGGGATTAAAGTTACTACAAAGAAATAGAGTGGGCAAGTATTAAGCACTATATATATTATTAATAATATATTTGACATAAAACACACATGGTAGGTGTAAAAACAGAGTACACCACTGTTTAGTCTTGTCATTAAAGATTTCTGGCAAACTCATTGTAATATGTGAGTCACTGAAACATTTTATTCGTGCGTATAACAAACTCGATGAAATTTGTTTTTTCATAACTCATTCGTGGTTGTGAAATGGAGTACAATACATAAAGTTGTATCCCCACTTCTGATTGAGAAATTCAGCACGACTTGTCTCCAATTAAGCAGAAATAGTCAATAGAACCGGCTGCTGAGAGTTAACGACTGCCATACATTAATAAATCTTATCTAGAAATTCATCTTACAGATTTTCAAGTGAGTTAATAAATGAATAAATTTTAACAAGGGCTGCGTTGATGGAGCTCGAGTCCCTGCCTAATGCAAGGGATAGAAAAAGGTTAGGAAAAGGATAGGGAAAAGCTTGATACTACTGTCAAAGATATAGTACGGAGTGGATATGGCAAATATATAGTATAGAGATGTAAGATTAATTAATTTTTTAAACATGTCAATTGAAATCTAAGTGAAATCTTGGTGCAATTCAATAACATAATTCTAGATTGTTCAAAATGAAGCAAGTGAGAAAACATGTCCTTGTTGACTTTTAAGGACGGTTCAGGGAAAGTTTGTAAAACAAATGTAAACAAATCTGTTTGGATAACCAATGAATTAATAAGTTTGTGAAAACTAGAGTTGAACTCTAAATACAATACTTAATAAATAATTTGAGATAATTAGATGCTTCATTAATAATGTTAATAGTGTGAAACATAAATTTCTCATTTTATCCTAAATGTACACTATACTATCCTATTTTGTTTTCCCTCTAAAAAAGTAGGCAGAAGATTTAGAAGAATGTTAGCAAAGTTAAAACATGCCAACTTGGAAGATCATTCACACGGTTTATCTAGACTCTAGAGTACTCCACAACATATGTATTGTGCTTCCATATATTATGCCTGCATGTCATCCCTTTGACTGCTACTATTACCTTAAATTTGATATTACTTTTCACAGTTGCAGTCTCATTTGGGCAAAGCAGCCTTATTGAGAGAGTGTGATTCTTCTGCCTAAAAAATATAAACCCATGAATTCAATGGATGCCATTAATAATTTTGAAAGATATTTTCTTTAAAAAATTTCAAGCACCTAATTCCATTATTTTGGAGCCCACACTAGCCATTCATCTATGGGTTTTTTTTTCCCTTAAGGTATATTCTAGCATTATCATTTCTATGGTTTAATAGATCTTTATTGATTCAAGGGCTTACTCTACTATTTAGTGCAAGTTATCTTTCTTCTATGCAAGAATTGATTTTTTATTTAAGTACTTAAATGTCTTTGTTACACAATTGGATATATAAGGTTCATTACAAAAGCAATGTAATTTTTTAAAAGGTTTATCCAACTAAATAAGCCATCTTGTTTATAGTGCTAGCCTTGTTCATTGTAAGAACTAGGTATCAAGAACTATTTTTCCTTATTTTTCCTTAAATCCATGTTGTAGAAAATAAATAAGCATCCCCATTATCAAAGACTATTCTGCAATAGTCATCTATGATTGTACTTCATGTGATATTCTATATCTTTGACAAAAAAGAGTCTTTTGGTTATCTATTGATTCATTCATTCAATAAAAGAATGCTTCCATGTGAAACCAATGTCCATTAGGAAAAAACAATTTCCTTAAATATTGTACTGTATAGCTATCTTTTTGTTTGCTAAGTTTCACTCATTGAATTCCATTTTTCTCCTCCATCTTTTGCAACCTATTAAAAAATAAACATAGTTTTTCAGTTTGTAGAATAATCAAATAAAATAAAATTGAGTGCAAATTATATGAAAAACTTAAGAATTCTAAATTTGGATACCCTCTTTCTTTTCTATATGCACCTCTTCAAAAGAAACTACATTGTTACTTTGAATTTACACTAATAACAAATCTCACATACATTGTCTTCAGCAAACAAGTTGGCAACTCTATATGCCTCTCTTCAAAAGAAATTACATTGTTACTTTGAATTTACAATAATAATAAATCATGTGTACATTGTCTTCAACAAGACAAGTTGGGAAAGAGAATAAATATGCAAGGCAAAAAAAGACTAATTTGTTAATAAATCTTAACCTATGTTCCAAGATTGATAAACATATTAAGGTACAAAGATGTCATTTGATGGTCTCTTTGGTTTGTTGAGGCCAAGTAAAATTATAGAATTATGCATTCATTTAGGTTCTATTTCTGCAAACTATATAGCCATAGAACCATAACCAATTGGAAAATCTATTTTTGAGGAAGAATTAGGTTAGCTTTGTTTCAGCAGTTTGAATTACAAGAAAGGGAAATTGGTAGTATGTTTTTTATTAAAGGTTTAGGGCTAAAAAAAAGAGTTGTTCCTCTAGATACATTAATTTCTCTTACAACAATCTTAATACTAGTTAAATATATGACATGGAATTAATGAGAAGAGGTAGGGAATGCCATGCTCTATTCTCTGTACATAACTCCCTCTAGTTGTCACATTTTGCCACTATTACCACCAATTTTTGTGATTCTTTTTATTTTCTGGAAAAATATTCATTTAGCAAATTTGAAAGATCGAGGGTTACAGAGGAAACACATCTGCTACTCCTTTCCATAATGTGTGAAAACTTTTTTTTTAAGAATTTTGTGGGAAGGAAAAACAAAAGGTAGTCAGGAAAAAGGTTGTAAGAGATACACAGTGAATGAAGTCTTCAACACAAAGATACACAAAACAAGTAGAAGATTTAAGAAGAATAGAATAAAATCCTATATTTAAGGGTAAATCACATCAAATACAAATAGAGATTCTACATAGTTATATAGTTAAACATGTCAAGCTTTAAGCTCAGACCATGTCAAGGAAACTCGATTTCTAGATGAAGCACTATTTCTTGGAATAGGGTAGACGAAATGAGGGAAGATAAATTGGAAATAAACCCTAAGAAAACCCTAATATTATCGGAAGAGCTCTACAATGTAAATGAAATGTCCCTTTTCTTATTTTGTATGATATTTCCAACCTTTAATTAGATCTTTAAGATCAAACAACTAATATCATAAAGATCCTCCAAATTTCTCAAGAAACCCCAAATCGGGTATGCTAGAAATGGTGCCAAAAGCTTCACAACTTCACCTATTATTAATAAATCTGAAAATGGACATTTTTACAAAAATTTCAGTAGCATAACAGCCTACAAAATGACATTTCCAGATCTATATAGCCTTTACACAACAGCTCACAAATGTAGGACAAAAACTATGCTCATCGGGCTCCCGAAATTAACACAAAAATGCCCAGAAACACCACAAAACACTAATAAACTATCTCAAAAGTTTAATCACGTCCCAATACATATATTCAGCTCTATTTCAACAGCTTAAAGTCTGAAATACAGCAGCAACCAAAACTGATATGAAATGCTCAACTGAAAACACCAAACTCATGCAAAAAAACACACCCAAAAACCCACAAATCTACACTATTCAGCACAAAGGCAAACTCTGTATGAGCATGCACATGGAATTGCTTCAAACTCCCGTACTTAGCCTTCCTGGAAACCTGCAAAATCCCGTTCTTGGGTCTCCCTGGAAACCTGCAAACTCCTGTTCTTGGGTCTCCTTCTCCACAGGTTTGGCAGCCTCTGAAGAATAACAAAGAAATCAGCAAAATCAAGTTCTGGAATGCCCCCAAAATGCCTCCAAACCCCTTAAAAGAGGGCATAACTGTAACTCATGTCCAAGAGAGGTTAATGAAACATATTTTAATAATAATTTTTATTTATTAGTCCAACGGTTTCCAAAGATTAACCTAGTTTTTCCGAAACTTCACTTTCTTGGGCCTGCCTGCCTTAGCAAAGATTATTATTTTTTAATTATTTGTAAGGGGACATGACAAGTCCTCCCCTCCCAAACATTGCTTGTCCTCAAGCAATGGCTGAACAATAAACCAATCAATCCACCTAGATCCCAAATGTAGTCATGAACTATACTATTGTCAATTAACACAGGCTCCTGCAATATCCTCTGCAATATAACTAAGAGGAATCTGTAATCAAACTGACAATTACTGCTCAACCAAACTCCAAAGTCACAACTTCCATAGTCAGAGACCCATGAGACACAAACTCTTAGAACATCAAAACCCAAGTAAAGTGGACTACCAACATAGTAAATACCATCAATGTATTCCACTAGCCTATACGGAATGTACAATCCAACTCTGCAACAATGGTGAATGCTCCCGAATGAAACTGTACCAAGTATGGAGAATCTACACACTATACAATGCCTGCAGTCAACACAACTCTGTAGATCACCAACCACTATCTCATAACCATAACTACCATGCACCCCTGATGGTGAAAAGCCATCACAAGATAAATAGCAAGAATTGGAACCCAAACCAAATTTTCCTGCCATCAACTCCTCAACACAAGGATCAAATGCTAACTGATGTACATACCTTGCAATATAATGTTGATAAAAAAAACCAACCTTAGTCAACAGCTCACCAGGAACAAGTGATACAACCCACTGTGACTAATCACCAGCTAAGTCAGGAGATGTCATAGCCAAAGGAGTAGAATCAATAACAACACCCGCTGAAGCATCACTCTGAAACTCCTGCTCTAAGTCATGTATTATCAAGCTATCAACTGTAGAACCTATCGCCATGTCATGCCCATCACAACCCTCATCCTAAGGTGTCAAACTATCCCATAACTGATGACAAGCACTAGGAACCAAAGTACATCTTTGTATCATCATCTCATCAACATGGTCATCAAAGGTAAATTGATGAGTGTACCTCATAGCCTAATGCCAATAGAATGCACCAATCTCAGTCAATGGCTTAGACTGTAATCCAGATGAAACTAACTACAATTGATCATTAACCATGTTGGAACTAACTACTACCTCCGAAGATATCACCAAGGGAGTAGTATTACTAGTAGGAACCATGCCAACTGCCAACTCACCAACATCACACATGATCTTTGATACATCTCTAGTCTCCATGCCTTCAATACTAGAGGCCACCACCCTGTCAAGCATACAACAATCTGCTACAACACCCAACTCAACTAAACCTGACTCTAGTGGGAATGAACCTGATATGCCAATGTTAGTATCAAGGATGGATGCATCCCCATCTCTATTGTCTCTGACAATCTCGGCCATGGACATCCTCGGATCACAAAACACCATAGCTTGTGACTATATAGAATCAGGTAAAGACTGTAGTTGCTCTAACTCCATGGTCACCTTAGCCAAATGAAACTGTGACTCCTTGAGAGCCAACTGTGTACTCTCAAGAATCTCAAAAGTCACCTCAAGCTGCTCAGTAAGCTCACTCACCTCATCTTCCTTGGCCAACAATGCATCATATGCTGTACTGTCCAACTCCATAAGATAATCTCTGTCGGCTACCAACTGCATATAATTCTATCTCAAAATCCGAATAGCCTCCCATAAAGAGTGGATCTCTGTCAAGGAAAGATAACTTCCTTCCTGCTCATCACTAGTAGGAGAACCCCATCCATAAACTACTAACAACTGACGAGCAGCATCAAAATGTTGGCAAGTGATAGCAATGTCTCGGTCACTAACTCTCAACTGATTAGACACATGATGGCACTAGCTTGACTGTCTCCTACAAACCTCCTTTGATGCACTGTCTAAAGGAGTATAATCAAAGTCACTAGTCTCTAGAGTATTACAATCCATATCTTGTGAATCAAATCTAAAATTCATATCAACATACGAAGTATCAAAAACATTAGCACTGCTGTCCAACTCCTCTGTACCCAAGGAAACTATGTTTTCAAAACTGCTCACTACATCTTCCTGGATGTCATCAATGCTAATATGATCCTGGGACTCATCTGTACACACTGCCAAATATGAAAGATCATCAACACATTCCAGCAAGTATGGTCGACTGGATATATGAACAAAGCCCAACATCGGTGTATAAAAACTAATACCAACATCAGACAAGATACTGGCACAAGAAAAGACAACACCATGTAATCTGCTAATCAAATCCATGATAGCACCCAAACAAACATTGCTACCAAAAAGTGTTAAAGATCTCCAGTCAACTGAATCCCAAATGCCAATATAACAATCTCGAGTCCATATCTGTAAACTAGAATCAACTGGTAACTCAAGAAAACTCCTCACCTAAGTAATATGACCAATACCAACTAACTCCACATACCTGTCATGATGAGATAATGAAGTCACAATACTATCTTTGTTCACCTTCAGCTGGATGGACAAATCATGTGAAGTACTACCAGCCTCAACCTCATGTGGTGAAGCATCTAACTGTGTCTGGTACTCTTTCTCAGAAAAATCATGAATGCTCAATGTCTGCTCATCTCTACCAAGTATCTCACCATCTTGCACAACAACATCCTCATAATCATCATCTGAACCCACTACACTGTAGTCACTACATGTTGTAACTATACCATCCTGAATACCTGTGGCATCACCCTTTGACGACCTGTAAACAATTGTCTCAATTCGAGTATCAAGTTGACCATTACTATCAATCTGTGTAATATCCTTTCCCACCACCACTTGTGGCAGAGTAGAATCTAAGACCTCTACCTGGCTATCAGCTAGTTTCTCAAATTCCTCATGCAAGTTCTTGGGAATTGTGTCATCTGTCTTATGAGAAAATCTGCCAAATAGAAATCCAGTCAACTTATCCACCTTAGCTAGGTCAGACAACATGTCATTCATTATACGATGGTGCTCAATCAACTGTTCAGACATGTCATGGCTTATTTTCATAAGTTTATCTCGAATGTCTAAATAACCATCCTTTCTACTATTTTGACTCTAGTTATCAATTGTCCAAGATCGTGTCCTCTGAGACTCTGTACTATACCTGTCCATTCTAAATAAAGTAGAGTGTAACCCCAATAGGATATAACTTCTTCAAACACCAAGAACTAATATGCAAATGATTAGAAGTAGCATGCAACCATAGATTTTGACATGCAACTGATTAGAAGCAACATGCAACCACCAAATTCACCAAGAACTAACATGCAAATGATTAGAAGTAGCATGCAACCACAAATTTTGACACGCATCTGATTAGAAGCAACATGCAATCATAAATTATGACATGCAAGATCTGGGTAGTTGTCAAAACTAACATGCAAGATTTGGGTAGTTGTCAAAACTGACATGCAAGATTTAGGTAGTTGTCAAAATTGACATGCAAACTTCTACAATCACCAAATTCACTAAAAACTAACATGAAAATGATTAGAATTAGCATGCAACCATAAATTTTGACATGTAACTGATTAGAAGCAACATGCAACCATAAATTATGACATGCAAGATTTGGGTAGTTCTCAAAACTGAAATGCAAGATTTGGGTAGTTGTCAAAACTGACCTGCAAACTTCTACAAACCCTCAGGCTAGCAAGATCATGGCTCTGATACCACTGAAATGTCTCTTTTCTGATTTTGCATGATATTTCCAACCTTTAATTAGATCTTTAAGATCAAACAACTAATATCACAAAGATCCTCCAAATTTCTCAAGAAACCCCAAATCGGGTATGCTAGAAATGGTGCCAAAAGCTTCACAACTTCACCTATTATTAATAAATCTGAAAATGGACATTTTTACAAAAATTTCAGTAGCATTAAAGCCTACAAAATGACATTTCCAGATCTATATAGCTTTTACACAACAGCTCACAAATGTAGGACAAAAACTATGCTCATCGGGCTCCCGAAATTAACACAAAAATGCCCAGAAACACCATAAAACACTAATAAACTATCTCAGAAGTTTAATCACATCCCAATACATATATTCAGCTCTATTTCAACAGCTTAAAGTCTGAAATACAGCAACAACCAAAACTGATATGAAATGCTCAACTGAAAACACCAAACTCATGCAAAAAAACACACCCAAAAACTCACAAATCTACACTGTTCAGCACAAAGGCAAACTTTGTATGAGCATGCACATAGAATGGCTTCAAACTCCCGTCCTTAGCCTTTCTGGAAACCTGCAAACTCCCGTTCTTGGGTCTCCCTGGAAACCTGCAAACTCCCGTTCTTGGGTCTCCTTCTCCACAGGTTTGGCAGCCTCTAAAGAATAACAAAGAAATCAGCAAAATCAAGTTCTGGAATGCCCCCAAAATGCCTCTAAACCCCTTAAAAGAGGGCATAACTTTAACTCACGTCCAAGAGAGGTTAATGAAAAATATTTTAATAATAATTTTCATTTATTAGTCCAACGGTTTCAAAAGATTAACCCCCTTTTTTCGAAACTTTACTTTCTTGGCTTGCCTGCCTTAGCAAAGATTATTATTTTTTAATTATTTGAAAAGGGGACATGACAGTAAACAAATGGAAAATTTTGAACATAAGGGTTACATACCTATCCAATTTTGTATGTAGGAAACTCATGGTCCTCCTCTAGATTCAAATGGCTCTGCAAATACAAAGGACAAAAGATCGACATAGAGTGCATAAAATCTACAGGGAAAACTATATTTAGCTTTAAATTGAAAACATAGATTCGCTATTCTCTATGCCCTTACATAAAAATTACATGCTAATGCCACATCTATAACTATAACCAAGTCTCCTCACTTCTTGCCATGATGTCCTACCATTAACATCACTTGTCATGAATTTTTCACGCCAATTGTCATGAAATTTTCAATAAATTTTCTCCCAAGAAAATGGAAAAGATCCCTGAAAAAAATCAAATTGGCCAATGAGAAGGCTGAAAATTAGCAATAGAAAATTCAATTTAATAAATAGTAATTTGTTAACTTTAGTATATGGACATATTTTTCAATTTGTATAGAGCCCAACAAAAGAACTAATGTAAAACAAAGCATCGATAACTTTAGTCTCCTGCCTTAATGATAGAAACTAATAATGTACAAGAGCCATCATTTTTCTTCTTTGAGTTTATATAATATGTACGATATATTTTTGCTAACTTTATTTTTCAAGTGACTGGATAAATTAAGAAAGGAAGTACAGTTCGTCGCCTTTTAGCCACATGCAATGGAATAATAGATTAGTTAACGCCTAATAGAATAATAGCTACTATGAGTTAACGCCTGCCATAAACTTTAAAGACGTGCAACAGATTCCTTTTTCTTGTTTACTATTTTTCATCAAATGAATGAATGAATTTAAATGATGCGTATGACATATATTTTTTATCTTTACTTTTCAAATCAATAGACGAATTATTTATTATCTATACCTTGGGTGCCCTTGTTTACCAAGTAAATGAATGTATGCATGAGTTTTAACGATGTGTAAAAGATAATTTATTTATATAATTCCATATTAAATCTTATCCTCAAGTTCATCTCAAGTACTAATTCATTAACTTGTTTTCACGTGAATGAAAAAATAAATAGGTTGTATAAAGGATGTCTAAGAATTTTTAGTCTTGATTACGTTGATTTAACATCTTTTTTACAAGTTGATTACCTTCACTTTTGAAGTGAATGAATGTATGATTGAGTTTTAATGAAGTAAAAGAGACATTTTTTTAAGATAATTGTATATGTTATGTTATCTTTAAGTTGACACTCTGTGTTTCTCAAGTAAGGTAATAATGATTGAATGAATGTTAACGATGTCCACAAGACAATCAATGTTTTGAATCAAGAGTATCATTGTCAACAAAATTTGAAGTTTTCTTCTCTAAAATTTGTATAAAATATATCATTATTCTTTCTTAAATAATATACACACTAATATATCTTTTAATTACATAAACATTAATAGTAATTTCATGAAGTATTAATATGTAGATTATTCATATAAACTATATCATATTAAATTGATGTTTCAAAAATCTTTTTCAATAAAATACAAAATATGTTGATTACTTATTGTACTTGTCGTAGGCAAATATTGTACTTGCCATAACAAATACTATGTACTTGCCATAAAAAATACTATTGTATTCACTTCTAACAATTAGTAAATTAGTACTATGTCAATCCACCAATGATCTTTAATATTTTTTCTATTAAACAAATCTCTAAAGTTTATCTATATATTTATAATTCAATATAGTATATAATTTCTTTTATCTCAATTATGATGGGCTAATTAGAATTGGTGTTATAGGAGCCATTTTTTCAGAAGTTTCCTATAAATTTTTTTGCAGCAAAATAATAGTTGTATAATTTAGTAAAGTGTATTTTGAATTTATAGATAAAAAAATATTAAATTCTAATTTTTTAAATTTTTTTTAATATTACATGCATTATATTATTATTAATAGTAATAGTATAAAGAGTATTATCAAAAAATTTAATATATAGTTCTAAAAAATATTAACAAAATATATAGAGTTTTTTTGTGGATATGTATCTTTAATATTTAATTAATAGAAAAGGTCTATTCATAAATTAAAAAAATTAGTTTTACATTGACTTGGATGAAGATTATATAATATTTCATTATACTAATTGTACAAAAAGGTTAGGATACAGATTATTTACTATTAGCATAATAAAATAATCCTAATTCATTTAGATAAAGATTTGTTGTAAATTTTATTAGATTTAATTCATTTAGGTGGAGATTTTATAACATTTAAATAATACTTAGTGAGCTGTAGATTATATGATATTTAAGTAAAACTTATTATAGATTCATATATATAAGAATAATTGAAATTTGATAAAGTAGTTGGGTTTTTTTCAACTCTTTGAAAACTATAATATCTTTTTCAATAAAGAAAATAATGTATCGAAATAATTTATAATTTATCCTTTATATTGAAGAAAAATATAGATTGGTTTAATAAGAGATTATTTAAAAATTCTCTCAATTGATTGGTTTAGCAAGAGATTAGTTGTAAATTATCATAATTGTTGAATCATGTGGTATTTTAAGTACAATAGTTCTAAGCTTTGGTAAAAATTTAAATTAATTTTAGAACTAAAATTATATTTTAATTAACTTTAGAGTATTATGACAAGTAGACACCACTGTGTGGCACTTTTTTTTGTTTTTTTTTTCTATTGCTCATAAATCAAAAAGGTATAACAATACTTTTTATGATTTAGCATTTGTGACTGATAAATAAAACTAATACTATAAGTAATAATGAATATAAGAAAATATATGAACATCTAATGCAAAAAAGTGTCAAACTGCAATACAAGTCCATAGTATTATTATACATAGGATATACAATTCAATTACAAGATAAAAGACTGCATTCTTGATTTTTTTCATTTAGTTTTTTTATCCATCCATGTGTTGTAACCTTTAGCTCCTTCCATCTAGCTGAAAATCTTGACATCTTGAATAAATTATCTATAGCTCAATGATCGATAACTTCTGCAACTAGTAATGTAGGAATGGTCGTAAGTGGTATTTATAACACTAGATCTTTCCTATGTCATACAAGAACAACATGGTTTATTGTAACCATTTGGACCTACAAATTATGGTTTGGGGTAAATTTTGTGATTTTAGTTTAGGTTAGAAGTATATTAAGGTAATGTAGTAATGAGTTGTAGTCATTTGCCCATGCTTTTGGTGCAATAAACACTCGTCAAAAGGTCAGTTAAGGTTGAAATTTGAACTGTGATAGAAATAATAATTTCTTGGTAGGATTTGGGACCCATTGTTCATTTTTGGTTGGGTCATAGGTTTTGTATGAGTGAAAATGCTCAAATGTTGTTGTTTTGCAAAAAAAAAAAAAATTGTAACTTTTTGCATTTTCAGTGAAGGTAAATAGATACCATCAAGGAAGATATAAATTCATCTTCAAAACTTGTATAAGGACCATGAATGAAATTTTTAATTGTTAATTAACATAGAATTTGGATTCAGTGTACAATTTTCATATTCTAGTACATAGTTTGTTCATTTTTTATTATATATTTATTCATACTTATCTACATAACACAATGAATGGATTGAAGATGTTTGGTAATGTATTTTATTTATATTGGATAGATTAGTGGATGGTTGAGGTTATTTTTAAGGGCTTAAACTTCAATTCATTAATCTTTATTACCAATAAACTTGCAACTAGGGTTTTGGAAAAGAATGGGCTATGTCTCTTGATTACACATTGAAAAGTTGGGACATTTTATAAAACCAAAGGTAGTCCAATGCACCATAAGGTCTTGTACAAAAAAGTCATAACGTGCTCACCATATCCATTCAAGATTTAGTTTGTTAAGTAGGGAATCACTATGTGACTAACTTGGGTTAAGAGTAACATGTTGTACTACTATTTGAAAGGTATTTGATATAGTGAAAGAGGTAAATTTGGCTATGTACAAGGTGATCATATCAATTTTGTGTGAATTTTCTAGCTGGGTATTAACAAAAAACTACAATTTGTATGGAACATACTTTTCTCAGGTTCAAACACTTAATCCTTGGGTTTTGTCATACTATGACTTCACAATAACTTGAAGACATAAAAATTTGGAATCCTAGAAAACTCCCAAATGGGTATCATAGTCTCAATTCTTTTAGAGCACTTTGGAGAAATTTAATTTTTTGTGTAGGACAACATAAGAAGACAAGAATATTAGAGGCAAAAATTCATAATATAATAAATTACAGTTCAGTTTAGTCCTTGATAATGTATGAAATTAATTTGAGTAATTTGGAACAACAATGTAAAGTTGAAAGCCAAAATTGTAAAAGTTGTCCATTCAGGACCTATTGATGTGTGTTTTCTGACACACCAAATAGTAGAACAAAATAATGAAATATCGTATCCTCTCTTGAATAAAGTCTTGTGTATGCTAAGATTGCTAGAAGGTCATACAATGACTTCAAGGTTCCTTTAATGCTAGGTCTTGACTTTGGACTAGATCGGTGGTTGATGTGATTTGCTAATGATAACAAGGGGCCTTACATGTTCATACATATTCATTTCAAGCCATATTGGATGTGGGAGCTATCTTAAGGTTTTGTAATGAAGTACTTTTTGGAGTTTTCACAAAATATGTAGAAATTCAATAAGATAGGATTTAGGAATTTTATTCTAATCCTAAGGGTAGTCATAACAACAAATAGTACTCTAGTGGACAAATTCCTCAATTTACCGAATTTTGCTTCACCAAGTTATACTACAACTACGCATGAACTAGTGCAATCTTCAAGGGTTATGCTAAAGATTTTCATATCACCGCATACAGCATCATAAAGAACAATGTATATGAATGATAGAAGTTAAACATATGCATGAAAGGGGCTGAGGCTAACTTTGCACGATGAGTTAGAATCACTAAAATGTCAAAAGTATGAACTAAAGGAATTCATCAACACACCATCATATTCTTCATTGTAATCACCACACATTGAGTATGCTAAACTTAATCTAATTGAAGAAATTTAGGAGAACAAGCAAGCACTAAGACACATCAAGTATTCACCAAACTTCAATGAAAACTTTACTATCTCAGTAGCTCATAGCAACAATCTCATAAAAAATCTCTCTTTAC
Source organism: Cupressus sempervirens (assembly GCA_028749045.1). Classification (NCBI taxonomy): domain Eukaryota; kingdom Viridiplantae; phylum Streptophyta; class Pinopsida; order Cupressales; family Cupressaceae; genus Cupressus; species Cupressus sempervirens. The sequence continues at coordinate 249,689,229 of CM053787.1, forward strand.
AAATGATAAATGAGGCCTTTATATAGGTCCTCAATTACAATATGTGGCCCAAATGATCATAATAATTGATGGCCAAGATTTTGCCACATCAGCCCTAATTAGGGTTAGGGCAAAGGAAAGGAATCTACATTAATGCAACAAGGAATCCATTACTATAGTGGGTAAAAAATGCCCACTATGCATGCTCATTTAGGAAGGAGTGGGGTGCAATAGATATCCACCATGCATGTCCATTACTCAATAAATACTCAGTCTTCCTTGAATAAATTATTCTTGATTCCATTCTCTGAATGCATAGACATTTAACTTGGAGACCTCAATTCTTCATCAAAGATAATTGGATGCCATGAAATGATGATGGAGGCCATGTAAGCTCGAGTCTTTTCCAATTGCATCATTTTAACTAAGATCCAACTTTGACTGACTTTTCTGAAAATCTCTCTTCGAACATTCTCGTCTTCCATGTACTTGCTTGGAAATTTATCTCCCTAAAATGCATTGGAATCCCTTGCTGATGATTATGTTACTCGAGATTTTCTTCATATTGAACTTTCTTTGCCATGTTCTTGGATTTTTGGATTTGAACTTTGATGTTTGAACCTTGAATGTCTAGGACCAGATCACTTAGTACTTTGATCTTGGTACTAAAATTTTAGATTTGAGCGCCTTTCTTGAATTTCTAGAACTAGAGCTTTCTCCTCCTTTTTCTTCAAATGCCTTCAATTCATTGTTATGCCTTTTCTTACATTTTGAAGAATTCCCCCTTTTTTTATCATCATCAATCATTTTTCCAGTCTTGGGTACACACTTGAAGAGGGTGAAATTGAAGATCTAGAGGAGAAATTTCTAGCACTTAATCCTTTTTCATTTTTCCATTAAGGAGAAATTTTCCAACACTTAGCCATTTATTCTTCTATGAAGGAGGACTTGCCAACACTTAGCCATTTTTTCTTCCATGAAGGAGAAACTTCCAACACTAGCATTTTTTCTTCCATGAAGGAGGAATTTCTAACACTTCACCATTTTTGCTTCTATGAAGGACAAATCTCCAACACTTAGCCATTTTTGCTTCCATGAAGGAGAAATTTCCAACACTTAGCTATTTTTGCTTCCATGATTTCTAATTCTCTTGCTCGTGGAAATTTTGAGTGGTTATGGATTTTGTCCATGATGGAAGAATTCCACAACAACCATTTTTCTCCAAGGCAGGATTTTTTGAGTGATCATGGATTTTGTCCATGATGGAAGAATTCTACAACAACCATTTTTCTCCAAGGCTAGATTTTTTGAGTGATCATGGATTTTTTCTACGATGAAAGAATTCCACAACAACCATTTTTATATAAGGTAGGATTTTTGAGAGATCATGGATTTTGTCCATGATGGAAGAATTTCGCAACAACCATTTTTCTCCAAGGTAGGATTTTTGAGTGATCTTGGATTTTGTCCATGGGTGAAGAATTTTGTGACAATGATTTTTCCTATTATTTTCATGCCTTTCTACATTTGGATATTTCATTGGTGATTCCAGACTTAACCATTTTTTTCTTGATTGACTATCATGCTTGCTCATTCTTTTGGATATAGACACATGTACCCGTTTTGCTCTTTATCAACCATAGCTCACTTGTTGTAGATATAGACCTGCCAAAAATAGACATTCTAAAAATAGCAAGTTGTCCCAAAGTCAAAATAAGGCCAATCTGAGAGGCGGTGAAATTTACTAAAAATAGACTTGCTAAAAATAGACTTTTTAAAAATAGTAAGTTTTCCCAAAGGCAAAATAAGGTTAATATGAGAGCTAGTGACATTTACTAAAAATAGACTTACTAAAAATAGACTTTCTAAAAATAGTAAGTCAAGACAATCAATTCTCAAACAAGAAAACAATTTTCATTCTCAGAGCCACATGAACAACACTTTCTAGATCTAGCTAATTTTACCAATTCTCGTTTGAAAGAGGGAACTTTAGAAGATTGAGCCCAATACTACCAAGAACTAAAGCCAAAAGGACAAGACCAAGAGACAAAAGGGCCCCCCCCATTTGCAATGGGGTGATGGTGTGTAAAGCCCACAACATCTAGCACCCATCCAAAGAAATGTTTTTGAACATTTAAAGAAATAAGTAACTTAGAACAAAAATCTTAGGATGGCCTATCCGAAAATCTACTTAAGGACAAGCACTCAACAAGGGAAAGAACTCTCAAGTTGACCATAAGTACCCTGACCATAAGTTACTCATGTGTGTGCAAATGATTTATTCCCTGCTCAACAAGAACTCTATAATCTCTCAAATTCATTAAACTTAGCTATTATAATATTCGTACTTCAAAAGCAACCTAGATAGAGCCCTACTGCCAGTCAGGCATCTAGAGCCCTGACAGAGTTATCGCTGTGGCACCACAATCATGGTTCTACCTTTAGTGATTATTTTTATAGCACTGGTAGAGATGATTGTACACCCTTGAAGCAAATTTCATCTTTATTTTCAGTTTGATACTGCCTTTCCTTTGCATAAATTCTCTTTTCTTTTCTCATGATATTTCTTTTTCTCATTCTTTTGTTTGGCTTGTAGGCAATGAAGCTTGTAGAGGGTTTGGAAGACCACAGTGGTGCTAAAGTAGGTGTAAGATCTTTGCTAAGTCCAATTTAACTTCAAGACACCAAGAGCTCAAAGAAATTAAGTGTGAGTAGAATGTTGTAACCATGTCAAAGATAACTTAAGAACCTCCATTGAGTTTGACCCAAATTTAGTACAAGTCCTACCATAGACTAATGACTAAGCACATCCTTTAAACTCTGAACCTTGTCAAATGTATTCAAGAAATGTACAAAATAGACTTCATTTTGTCACCAAAAATGTGAAATCTACACACCTTGCCGATAAAGGGAAGCTAAAAGATTTCAAGTCAAATGATTGGATATAAATCAAACTCAAGCTCCCTCACAACATCTAAACTAAGCAACTAAAATAAAACTATTCTAACCAAATCTAAACTAAACAACAAAAAGAAAACTATTCTAACCAACTGAAAGGGAAACTAAACTACTCTCATGAACCAAAAGGTTCAAGAGAAATCTAACCTAACTATGTACAAGAATTCTGAAGGGATGACACAAACCAAACTAATATATAAACCTCATGTAGCATGGCTTCTCAAGATGTTCAAGAGTATCAAGGATTGGGTAAAGGTTCTTAGTTTAGAATTTTTATCCTTGTACTTTGAGAAAATATTTATCACCCATTTTTCAAAATCAGGAAAACTACCATGCAAGACGAAAAGTTGAGGGAATTCATGTGGTCCGTGGTCAATCCAAATGCAAGTTTTATTTCCTAAACCTCTATAATCAAAATAATAATTATCAAAATTTTCAACATTAGAAGAAAGGAAAGAAATGACCTAGCATGTCTCAGGTAGTAGTTCATGTTGAAATCCTTGTTGATTATTCACATGTACAGGAGGACGTAGTTGGTGGTGGATTCCCCCTCTGGTCGTAACATCAAACTCACAAGTGTTCAAGATAGGATAACTCTTGTGATCAAGCCCTTGGAATACTACTTTAGGTGGCTTGTCCTTACATAGTGTGAACCATGCATCCTTGTGTGTATTATTAAGTGCATCCTCAAAAATCAAGGATTCCTTAATGAGGTCTACTTCATATATATTCCCAACTTGTTCGAATACAATATTCAATTGTGACATCAACCGAGATTGCTCATCATCATCCTCACCCATGGTGTTTCTTGTAGATTTGTCTTTAGGAACATCTTGCAATTCTCTATGTAGAATCTTATCAAGCATAGAATTCTCATGATTGAAAGGAAGATCATCAAATGACTTCATAAATTCAATAATAGGTGGTAATGTTTTAGGAAGTCAAAGTTGATGGTGAGCCATGCCACTTGTAGTAACTTTATCATCTTAAAATACATCTGGAAATTAATCAAATTCCCTCATGATATCATTTAGAACCCCCCCAAAGGTTGTAGTGTCTCTTTTGGTTTTTTCAACTTGTTCCCTATACCTTGATTTATCTATGATAACTTTTAAATCGCATTCGTCATGTCCACCCAATTGCCTTCTATTTCATGGGTATGTGAAATTTCTTCCAAGTCATCCTCAAGAATTTGACTTTGTAGCATGTGGGAAAGTTTGCAAAGGACCATATCCTCAAACTTGGGGTGATTATTTTCTAGTTCTGGGTGATCCCACAATAATGGGTTCCACTTTTTGACCAATTTTGACATTGAATTCAATATTTTTGCAACAAACATCATGTTCAAATGACTATATCTCAAAAACTATAAATAATTTCAAGATGAAATAAACTAATGATTTTGAGTACTCTATTCCTACTTTGTAACCATATTTTTTAATCTGAAAAAAAAATTATTTAGGTCAATTTTTTCATCTATTTCAAAAAGTGGTACATAATAAAATTCAATATTTTTAAAGAGTGACAGTCTTTTTGACACACATAACTTTTTTTCTAGAAATAATAATGATGTAATTCTTTTGTTGTTAGATTCAAAACATCAATATCCAAAGGATGAATTTGGTTTGATTCATTTTGGTTGAATATTGTATAGTTTATGAAGTTTTGAAGTGACACGAATTATCATTCAGACATACGTTCTGTTTGACACAGATAATTTGAAGTCAATTGTTAAGAAACCTTTTTTTTTTTTAATAGAAAGGTATCTCAATAAGCTAGTTCCTACATATCTTTCAAAAAAAATTTGACCTAATTTACTAATTTTCCTGAGGTGTTGAAGTCGGTTGATGCTGAATCGGTAATGAACCTATAATGAGTTAAACTCATATTTGAAAGTCTTAATGAATATAATATGTATTACAATTATAGTCATTGGAAAGCTTGCTCTGAGTAGTAGAAATTGGAATTTTTTATTTTACAATAGGAGATCATTCAATCTCAATTTTAGGGGTCAAAAGGGCCAATTTCATTTTTTCTCCTGAAAACAACACCAAAAATTTGTAAGTTGAGATGTTCACAGGAACACTATGTTTGTGCAAACTTGTCTAATATGTTCGTGCCAACAAATGTTCGCACAAACATATGAGGAAAATAATTCGGTAGCCACAAATTTAATTTAACGTGTTCATGCGAACATGTATAATAATTTGTGTTCACACAAACATACAAAAAAGTCAAATTTATCAAGATATCAAACGAAAAAGTGGAATTTTAATGACGAAATTGGCATTACTAATATGTTCACATGAACATATTAACAAGGTATGTTCATGTGAACATGCCTTATTTAAACTCAATATGTTCGTGCGAACATATAATTATTTTATGTTCGCACGAACATAGTTAGCACATTCGAGCGAACATACGTAAAATTCTATATGCAAATTTTTCATCATTTTGCGATTTCCTTCATCCCCCAAAAGTGGTAACCAATATTATGGGTTCACCCTTCTTCATTATGTAGATCTTTTTCTTCTCAGTTTCCCCTTCCTTTGATGAAATGAATTGTGTCCTTGATTTTATTTTCAACACCTTCTTGTGAAGTGACATGTGAAAGTTCTTCCTCTTGATTGTCATCATCATTATACTCAACCATGATTCCTTGATGCAACTGATTTCTTTCTTCAACATTTAGTTCCCAACATGAGTGACGACTACCACCTTCCTTGGACATTCAACTTGGAATTTGGAAGAAATACTTCTCACCCCCCACAGATATCTCCTTGTACCAACCCATTTGGAACTTGATCAAGTCAATGATATCCTGGCAAGATAGTCATCTAAATTTTGAATGTGAAAGACTATGCACACGGCACCAAGTATCTCCTCCATATTCACTTCTTGGTTTCTTATTGATATCTTCTTTGAACTCAACAAAGTATTCTTTTGAATTGACAAGCACCACAGAATCATACACTTGTGCAAAAGAAATCCTTCCTCGTAATGCCAAGTCTACCCTCAAAAGGAACACCAAACAATGCATCTCCTCATGCTCTGTGGTACCATGTATCCTACATTTGCCTAATGCTGCAAGTTAAGATAAATTACAAGGATGTAGTTATTTTTTCAACTCAAATCAAATTGGGAGAAGATCAATTTCCCTATCCATTGATAAATATTTTCTTCTTTTCTCAAGTTTTCCAATTTTTCACTATTCTAGTTTTTTCAATTTTTTTTTTTTTTCCCATTAAAGATATCTCATATCTTGGATATTCTTGAAAGCTCACTATTGTTGAAAATTCCATGGATACACTTTTTACAACCCTCCCTCTAGCACCAATTTATGTTGATGTGTGTTTTATGACTCACCAAATAGTAGAACAAAATATCAAAATATCTTACCCTCTCTTGAATAAAGTCTTGTGTATGCTAAGATTGGTAGAAGATCATACAAGGACTTCAAGGTTCGTTTAATGCCAGGTCTTGAATGTGGATAAGATCGGTGGTTGATGTGATTTACTGATGCTCAAAAGGGGCGTTTCATGTTTATATAGATTCATTTCAAGCCATACTAGATGTGGTAGCTATCTTAAGGTTTTGCAATGAAGTACTTTTTGGAGTTTTCACAAAATATGCAAAAATTCAATAAGACAGGGTTCAAGAATTCTATTCTAATCCTAAGGGTAGTGATAACAACAAATAGTACTCTAGTGGACACGTTCCTCAATTTAACGAATTTTTCTTCGCCAAGTTATACTACAACTACGCATGAACTGGTTCAATCTTCAAGGGTTATGCCAAAGATTTTCATATCACCGCATACGCCATCATAAAGAACAATGTATACAAATGATAGAAGTTAAACATATGCATGAAAGGGGTTCAGGCTAACTTTTCATGACGAGTTAGAATCACTAAAATGTCAAAAGTATGAACCAAAGGAATTAATCAATACACCATCATATTCTTCATTGTAATCACCACACGTTGACTATGCTAAACTTAATCTAATTGAAGACATTTAGGAGAACAAGCAAGCACTAAGACACATCAAGTATTCACCAAACTCCAATGAAAACTTTAGTATCTCAGTAGCTCATAGCAACAATCTCATAAAAAATCTCTTCCTTTACAAATGAGAAATGAGGCCTTTGTATAGTTCATCGGTTACAATAGGTGGCCAGATGATCACAATAACCGATGGCAAAGATCATGCCACATTAGCCCTAATTAGGGTTAAGGAAAAGGAAAGGAATCTACATTAATGCCACAAGGAATCAACTACTATAGTGGGTAATAAATGCCCACTATGCATGCTTGTTTAGGAAGGAGTGGGGTGTAATAAATGATCCCTAAGCACACCCACTATGAATTTAATGTATCTATCCTTGATTTTTTTGCCTAAATGATCGAAATCAATCTAACACTGTTTCCAACTCCTCTATACTAATTCTTGGTGTAGATTCTTGCTTGAATTCTAGAACTACACTTGCTCTTTCTACTTTTCCCAAGCTTTCATCCGAATCTAGTAGTAAGTCCGTAGTAGTGTTCATTGTATTTGAGAAGATGGAGAAGTTCCCAAAATCGTCTCTTCCATATACATTTAGTTGAAAGAATTCCTCTAACTTGACTTTTAGATTATTAGTTGTCATTTCTTCTTCCGCTAATCTTTGTGATAACAAGGATGCAACTACATTTGATATTCCTTGCTTGATGTTATCAACAATCTTCTTCCATTGACTGGATTTCCCAGTAAAGCTCTCAAACACTTCCTTAGCTATGATCACTATACTGTACCATCAAAAAAATCATAGACATCCCCCTCACTGATAAATCGACCATCAATCAATTCTTGCTTTGGGGTCTCCATCAAATTTTGAATGTCGGCAATTACCTCCTCTTGGTAAATATGCTCATCCACCCATGATTCCTCCATGCACTAGATCCTAGAGATTGCAGCCAATGCCCTATTGTGTACTTGCACTAATTCTTCTACATATTTGAAAGCTACCTCTTGAATTCCTTGAATCCAAATCTTTGCACCCTGAGCAATCCACTTGATTCTGTTAATATCACCTACCACTTCACTGGAAACACCTATTGGAGGAACAAATGATGGATCTTCCTCTCTTACTGGATGAGGCAAGTTATTGACGTACTGACATAAGGCCTGAATTTTTCTTTTCTACTGTTCATACCCTTCTTCTACTTTCTCTAGCCTATCCTTCAAAGCCTGAATGGATTCATCAAATTATTCCAATATTTTCTCTCTGGAGGCCCAACCAAGATTTACTTTCGTAACATGATATTCATTTGGAGCAATATAATTTTTTCCTTTGTCAACTATGGGAGTCACAATCTACAAGATTCTTGATCCTGATTCTCCTCTAATGAATTTTGTATATCTTCTTGCTTTCTCTTGTTCTTCTGGTCAGTTTGATTGGTCCAAAATTTCCTATAATTCAATTTCTTGATCAACCTCCCTTTGTTGACACAATTGAATTCCTTGCCTCAACCATTTTGGAATGGGTATACTTTGGTCCCCTTGAATTTCCAATTGTTTTTTCCTTTGGACCACTAGAATGTCAATCTCCTCTTCACCTCCTAGACTATCCATTGTAACCTTAGGAACTACAGCTTCAACACTTGGAAGATGTATTGCTACTCCTGGCATTTCTTCCTCTGGTGGACCATCTCCATCATTAATCATTTCTTGGTCTAAGATCATAGCGAGACTTTCCTCTATAGCAATATCTTGATCTCTCCCTCTTTCTTGCATGGACTTTTCATAGGCATTTATACTCAACCTATCATGAACTGGCCTATCCAAATTCTCTTCTTGCTCAAATCTCCTTATACTTATCCCTACATCCTACCTTTCAAATGTTTCTGTCTCTTGGACACTTGGAGTTCAACTCAGAGAAGAGGGAGAATCTCCATGTTTCTACTTCTTATTTTGAAGTTCTTGGATGACTTCCTCAATCCTAGGACACTTTTCTCAAGGTACCCCTTTCCCTTTCTTGGTTCCTACATCTTTGGATGGAGTTCATCTTTCCTCAATAGTCCATTCAGATATTTTTCCTGATCTTTCATCCCTAAGTGGTCTATGACCAAGCAACCTATATGTGAATCCATTAGCTAGTGCAACTAATTTTTCAAGCTTATGCTCGATCCACCACTTCGTAAAATCTAAGATTGGTTTTGAAAGAGTTGCAAGATCTGTAATTTCTTTCTTCTTCCAATCATATGGTTGAGCTATCATTTCTGGATTGAATCCCTTTCGCATCATGTTTGGGTCCTCCTCCATTTGATTAGGAACCTTGAATATGTTGCATGTTCTAATAATGTTCAATGGTAGTCTTGAATGCAACCTTTTTCTAATCTCATTCTCATCTATTACATTTGCCCAAAAGTCTTGAAGATCAACCTTGTGTTGGTACTTTGATCCTCCTACTGATGAGATCCTATTGTAAGGATCAAAATCATTCCTTTTTGGATAAAGTGGAAGGTGAAAGAAGTGGAGCTCATCTAATGATTTTTCTGTAGCTTTTAGACATGGGCATACCTCAGTTTTCCCTTCTCCTATGGAAATTGGAAATTGCAACCCCAACTTCTTTTTCCCTTTTTGAATCTTGTCATAGGCTGTAAGTTGTCGAGTACGCTCTAACAAGACCATCTTATCCATTTTATACCTGGGAAGTTTGTATGGCTCTGTGGAGAATCCTTGAACTCAGATGTATGAAAAGGCAGGAAATTGAATGAACCAGGCACCATATTCCTTGACCAACTTCATCGCACCCATTGGTATTCTTATATGTGGCCTCTAAATGTGGTTCTTGTTTGGTGTACAAAATTATGTGTTAAAAAAGATAAAAATGTGATCTTGTTGATATTTTTTTTGAATCTATGAAAATATTTTTTGAAGTAAAAAAAGAAAGACAATGTTTTATGATTTAATTGTATGCCTTACAATGTCAAATATGCTTTAAAATGATTGCTAAACTGTATGGAACTACCTCAAACTTCTTGATGGGAATCCTAGAAACTAACTACATTGTCATTTTATTTTAATATAACTTAATACTAATTTCTTAATGAAATACTCAAACATTCCCTCCTTATTACATTAATCCAAACAAGAGTGGAAGTTGCAAAAAAAATTAATGAACCCTTTGAAGACTTTGATAAAGTGCCTTCACCAATCTGATGGCACAGGTGGATCTCCTAGATTTTCTAATGCCTCCTCAAGTATTGTAGAAATAATCACCACTGATATGTTTTCACATGCACACATTTCCTTGAAATTTGACATCTCCTCTGACTATTTGTAATGCCACTTAAGTACTCAAAAGTCTTCTTCAAATCCTGGACTATCCTCACTCCTTGGAAGGACAATCACATAAGGAACAAAAATCTATCAAGTCTCCTCTTCTCTTTAGGGAAAGCTTGCCAAGCCTCTACTTTAGAGGGACATATATAGTTGTTTCCCATGCAATAATCATCTTTGGACAAGAAGTTATTTTGAGATGATAGATTTCATCCTACCTCCAGCTTCTTATTTTTATCTATTCTCTAAGGAAAAAATCATGTATAAATCCCTATATCATAAGGTGGACTATCACAGTCAAATGAGTAATTTGTAAGTTGTATCTTTCTTCAAATTTCCATCAATGGAATCTTTGGCCTATTGAATACAATTAATTTTCACATGCCCATTTTTATGACAATAAAAGCATTTGAATTCTCTACTATTTGAAATATTAGATTTATTTCTATCAATGAAAGCACAATCCTCAGTAATTTGATGATCTTTATTAACATTACTTACTTCATCAATTAGTGGGGAAATCACAGTTTCTATGCTTAGATTTATTTTGTTCAATATAAAAACAATATGATTAAAACTCTACAGACACCGAGCTACCTCGGCCTCACCTCCGCCTCCACTTGGACCATGCTCTCCTCCATCACCGCATTGAGCCACCCATGCTCTGCTGCTCAGTGGTTATTTTTATTTTATTTTATTTTTTATTACTTTTGGGGGACCTTGTCACTTTTTTTCGATAACTCTCGCATAGAGGGGTCTTTTTTCTACAAGAAAGCTAAAGCAGAAACCAAAGCATAAGATAGATTCAGTAGGCAGTGAGAGTCCCTCCAAGCCTCCTCCCAAATCAAATGCTTGGATACCCTCTCAAAAGGGTTATACTTCTAAGTCTGGTGAGTCTTCCTACAAGACTAAGAAGTATACAGGTGTACCTTGCAATTTTTGTGGCAAGGAAGGACATCAAATTTTTATGTGTTGGAAACATCTTGAGGCATTAGAGGAGGCCATGTAGTAGTCCAATATTGCTTCTCCAAATCCTCCACCTCCACCTACATGGAAAGGACATGCTCTTTTTGCACGCACATTGTCTTCTCTAGCTCCTTGGATTCTTGATTCTGGAGCTTCCCATCATATGACACACTCACCTAATTTGGTTACCTCACTTGCTCAGAGTATTACTATATAGATTATAATTGGTAATTCTTCTAAGCTTTCAATCACATATTCAAGAACTATCTCTTTAGATGGTGCTTTCCTACATGATGTTGTCTTGGTTCTAGCCATTTCTACGAACCTCTTGTTTGTCTTTCAAATTTGTCATTTAGGCTCTGCAAAGATAGCTGAGTTCTCACCACATGATGTGGTTATTCAAAACCTCCATTATCCTAATTTGGTTATTTCTACAGTGAGTGTTGATCTTTAGTTTCACTTATATCAGTTTGATGGCTTTGAGAGCTCTAATTCTACAAGTGTTTCTCTCATTGCTCATTCTGACACAGTGAGAAAACTTTGGCATGAGCATTTTGACCATGTCAACTATAGATATTTATAGCAGATGAGTACAAAGGAGCTAGTGATTGAATTACCTTAGCTCTCTTTTACTAACGGTGTGTGTCAAGGTTGTGCACTTGGAAAACATCATAGAGAACCTTTTCCAACAGGTCAATCCACACGTGCTAAGACACCATTGGAGTTGATATGCAATGATCTTATGTCATTTCCCACTCCATCTTTTTCACACATCCAATATGTGCTCACCTTCATTGATGACTTCTCTAGATGCACATGGGTGTACATTTTGAAGTACAAGTCTGATGACTTTGATTCATTTCGAATCTTTAACACTTTTGTAGAGAAGCAGTTTGGTCTTTTAGTCAGACATATCTACACTAACAATGGGGGGAATATGTGAATCAGTCTTTCAAAGATTTTTGCACTGAGCATGGTTTATAGCATCAGTTCTCTATTCCCCATACACCTAAGTAGAATGGGGTTATTGAGAGGAAGAACAAGACATTATAAGAGACTACCAACTATATGATATAGTCCTATGCTATGATTCCTTCATTTTGGGTTGAGGCTATCAATTGTGCCAACTATATTCAGAATCAGATGTCTCGTAAGGCCTTGTGACACATGACTCTAGAGGAGGCATGGACTCATGTTAATCCTAATGTTTCTACTTTTTGCAGTTTTGGTAGTAAGGCTTTTACATTTATTCTAGATGCTCAGCAAAAAGCCATGGAGAAGAAGAGCTGATCACTCATTTTTGTTGTCTACTGTGAGGATGTGAAGGCTTATAGGTTTTTTGATCCTAATTACAGAGATGTCTTGTTTCAGTGGGATGTTTAGTTTGATGAGTGTTATCCTTCTATGGATCCTAAATCTTTTTTTTCTTCTTCACTACCGAGTACTTTATCTACTTCTCTATAGAATTATGCCTCCTCTGAGGAAGATCTTGAGATTGATCCCCCTTTGCCCATCCACCAAATGTTCCGTGAGTGCATAAGTGGGCTTGCGAGACAATAGAGAGTGGCCTTTTGAATCATGCCATTTTTGATGATCCTCACAATTTTTCACAAGCAATAGGACACTTAGATTGGGATAGGACTATGGATGAGGAGTATTCTTCTTTTTTTGTAAGTATTTTCACAATGCAAAGTTTCCACTTACATTAAACCTATGAAGGGTTTTAACAAGGAGCTTTTGTCAAGTTGTCCATCTCTTCACAGAGAGGCATTATGACTATAGACAACATTGAGTTTAGAAAAAGAAAGGTAAAGTATGGTGACTGGAAGAAAAAATTCTTGGGCCACAATGAGAAGCTGTAATAGGTGAATTCCAAAAATATGTATGACAAAATTTCTCTCCCTCCTCCTTTCACTATTACATAAGTCAAAAGTTATGAAATATTTTATGTGTAAAGTGATATTTAACCCTTACCATGCCTATCACTTCCACCTATTGAGTTTCCTATGTCATGGGCAAAAATTGATGTACTAGTGTTGTACCTGTACCAATGGATACAACACAGCTTGCAGCATATAGGAAGGACAATGCCAAGGCGAGGAGGATAATCCTTGATGGTGTCAAGGATCATATTGTTCCACATATCTTGGAGCTAGATACAGTGAAGAAGATGTGGGACGCCATTCTGAATCTATACCAGAATGCTACCACCAATAGGAAGTTGATTCTCAGAGAGAAGCTAAAGAATACCTAGATGAATTAGGGAGAAGATGTCACAAGTTACCTCACCAGGCTTAGATTTGTCAAGGATGAGTTAGCAGCTGTTGGAGATAGCCCTAGTGATGATGAGTTAGTGAGAATAGCCCTAAATGGGTTTACTAAACAATGGAGTGTCTTTGTTCAAGTTTTTAGTGGATGAGATACTTTACCGAGTTGGGATCGACTATGGACTGATTTCACTTAGGAGGAGTTTAGACTAAGTCTTGTCAATGGGGCCAACAAGAGTCATAAAAATGAGGTGGAAGAAGAGAATGTTGCCCTAGTGAGTAAAGGGAAAGCAAAGAAGGGATCTAGCAAAGGATCAAATTCACAAAGTGAGAAGAAGAAGAAGGACTTGTCTAAGGTCAAGTGCTTTGGATGTCACGAGTTTGGCCACTATATCAGTGATTGCCCAGAGAGGAAGAAGGGTAAGAAGTAGGTGGCAGCTTCAGCAACTGCAGAAGAACTCTCCAGTAGAATGGAAGATGAGTTTGCACTCATAGCTTGTATGGTTAGCTCAACCTCACAGTGTGTTTAGTATATAGATAGTGGGCCGTCATTTCATATGATAGGAGTTAGAGAGTACTTCTCTAGTTACAAGGAGGAGGACACCAACATCCAGATTTCTATGGGAAACTTGTCCAAACTCAATCCTGTTGGGAAAGAGACTGTTCAGTTTTAGAGGGAGAATGGAAAGATAATCCCACTTCATGATGTGTTATATGTGCCAGGCTTAGGTATGAATTTGATTTTTGTATCTGTTCTTAAGGATAGGGATAATTCCAATGATAGTTGCTGCTAAGGCCTATAGAACAAAAGTAGAAAACGGGAAGAAGTTGAAGAGATTCACACTTTCTATTGTAATTATTGTAATATGACAAACTGGAGTCTTGCCATTTGTCATTTTTGAGAGGATGAACTGATTGAACTTCTATTGTAATGGTCATCTCAAAATCCTATATTTATGATATTGAAAGATTAATAAAGGGTCAAAATTTTTTTGTTGTGAGATAATTGATGTTGTAGAGACAATTGAATGGTATTTTGTATCACCTATTTTCTATTTCATTTTTGTTAATTGTAGTTTTGTGTTTTCTCTTTTGTCTGGATTGAAGCAAGGAAAGAACAGAGTTTTACTCCCCTATTTCAAGGCTGTGAAAATATGTGATAAGAAGTGTCACTGTTAGTTCAAAAAGAGATCTCTAGAGCATTTTCCCTTTACTAACTATAGTTTAGTTCCGAATTAACTAAGTTCAGTATTAGTGTGGTGCTGTTAAGCTTTGTGATTTCATAAGATGTGTGAGTTCATAAACTTAATCAAATCTTCAGAAATCCTTATTTGCCTAAGTTAACATCCTGTTTAGGTTTGGCTTGGTTTTACCTCTTTTGTTCTCGGGCCAAGAACGTACCCCAAATTAGCTTTAGGAATAAAACATATTTCATTAAAAATCTGTCATAGGGAGTTGTACCTATCAATTCAGAGAAAAGCCATTTTATTCATAAGTAGTTTTTCAAATGTTTGTAGCCAGATATTGTTCTAAACATGGGTATTCAAGGGTCATAATAAAAAAGAACAAATCTTTTTACCAACAAGTAGTATATTATGCTTATACCCTTCGACACACTATTATACATGTATAATACACATGCAATGTTGACTTTATATATTGAGTTGTTGTATATTTCTTCGGAGATGAAGTGTATATTCGATCATGAAATGATTATTATAATGAAATGCTATTGTGATAAGATGGGCAAAGAGGCCGAGATTACATAAATGGAAAAGCATGGATCTGATAATCTTTTTTAGGAGATTTGTAAGTTTTCCAGGATGATCTACCCATTAATAAGTGCCTTATGCCAAATGGTATGTCTAAGTGATTTAAATTAAGATCAAGAACTTGTTCACTAAGGAATTTCAATTTGGAATGTTTATCTTACTTTTAGTCCTTAAACCCTAAAAATTCTCTTCAATGAAGATACCAATATGGAATCAAACTAACAATATAATCTGTACCTACATGAATATGACAGGAACATGAAATAGAATCAACTCAAATGGTGCTAAGATAACCACAAGTACGATAAATTGAACTTAGGTGAGTATGTACTTAATTTTATGTTACTGTGAAAATATCATTCTAGAAACTTTAAACTAAGAATGGATCATGAGTTTGATTATGATTTTGATTCTGACCCAATTGAGAAAGAGATGATTAAAAAATGTTATATATATATATATATATATAGTATTTTGAATTTTCTTTTAGTGTCTAATTTGTAGAGATCATAGAGGATGATGAACCACAAGGGGAATGGTATGTTACATTTCAATTTTCAATTACTCCTATATAATATTCATTGCACTTTCAAGTTCATCAAGGACACTGAACCACAAGGGGAATCGTATCTTACATCCCAATTTTTGACCAAACTTGAAATATAGCTGTTGGCTTCGCATGAAGTTAGTTTGCTATTTAATTGGTTATAATCTAGCCACATATTAGTTGATCATTAATCATGAACTCATGGAATTGAGATGGTTAACAATTATGATTAATTAAGATTAAATAATTCATCATGATAATATAACTTAACTGTGGGGAATTTCCTTGTAAGAAACAAGTTGAAGGGGTGGAAGCATTGTTAGAAAAGAATTAGGTACGAGCATCACCTTCACTAGGTAGACGGGTAGAGGATATAGCGACTTGAAATAGGATACATATGTGGAACTGCATGAGTTATTTAAATAATTAATTTAACTAAAATAATTTAGTTTAAAATATAAAACATATCTCAAAGGATTTTAATTTATCTTTCAACATATTATTTTAATAATAATTTATATTCGTCCATATAATATAAAAATGATTTGGTATCATTATAATTTAATAATTTAATAAAGTAATCTCTCCGTGTACATATAAGTTTATAATAATGTTTGAAATAAAATAATTATTATAAATTTCAAATTTTAATCTTCCAATTCTTCTTTCCAACTTATTATTTTTCTTTTACTTTTTTCTCTTTTCATAGATGATTTAATAACTATTCAAATGGTCATCTTGAGAATTCAAATGGATTTCTTTTAAACTAAAGGTAGCCAAAAGCCAAGCAACCATTTTAATAGAGTTTGCTTGATCAAATTTGCAATAAATTTTTCCTTTCTGTACATGAAGGATATATATATATAATTAATATTTGCTATCATTATTTGATTTATTCTCTGCAATATAATTTTTGTATCCTATTTCTTTGATAATTTTTGATAACCTAATAATATGTATAATTATATTAAGATTGGCATATAATTATGTGGATCTAGGATTCATTATTTGAACCCAACTACTATATCATAAGTTTGGTCAAAAATTGGGATGTAACATACCCCTTGATGATGCTGAACCACAAGGGGAATGGTATGTTACATCCCAATTTTTGACAAAACTTGAAATATAGCCATTGGGTTCGCATGAAGTCAGTTTGTAGTTTAATTTGTTATAATCTGGCCACATGCTAGTTGATCATTAATCATGAACTCATGGAATTGAGATGGTTAACCGTTATGATTAATTAAGATTAAATAATTTTTTATGATAATATAATTTAACTGTGGAGAATTTCCTTGCAGGAAACAAGTTGAAGGGGTGGAAGCATTATTAGAAAAGAATTAGGTAGGAGCATCACCTTCACTGGGCAAACGGGTAGAGGATCTAGCGACTTGAAATAGGATACATATGTGGAACTACATGAGTTATTTAAATAATTAATTAAATTAAAATAATTGAGTTTAAAATATAAAACATATCTCAAAGGAGTTTAATTTATCTTTCATCATATTATTTTAATAATAATTTATATTCATGCATATAATATAAAACTGATTTGGTATCATTATAATTTAATAATTTAATAAAGTAATGTCTTCATGTACATATAAGTTTATAATAATGTTTGAATTATTATTTTGATAATAAATTATTAAAACATTCTTATGAAAGATGAATTAAAATCCTTTGAGTTAACATATATTATTATGATCTGGCCACCTATTATACATATTATATAAATAATTTAATTAAAATAATTGAGTTTAAAATATAAAACATATCTCAAAGGATTTTAATTCATCTTTCATCATATTATTTTAATAATTAAAAGATAAGTTAAAATCCTTTGAGATATGTTTTGTATTTTAAACTTAATTATTTTAATTTAGATTAACCTCATGACAATGCTTCCACCCCTTCAACTTGTTTCTTGCAAGGAAATTTTCCACAGTTAAATTATATTATCATAATGAATTATTTAATCTTAATTAATCATAATGGTTAACCATCTCAATTCCATGAGTTCATGATTAATGATCAACTAACATGTGGCTAGGTTATAACCAATTAAACTACAAACTTACTTCGTGTGAACCTATCAGCTATATTTCAAGTTTGGTCAAAAATTGGGATGTAACATACCCCTTGATGACACTGAACCACAAGGGATCACCTTCACTGGGCAGACGGGTAGAGGATCTAGTGACTAGAAATAGGATACATATGTGGAACCGCATGAGTTCTTTAAATAATTAATTTAATTAAAATAATTGAGTTTAAAATATAAAACATATCTCAAAGGATTTTAATTTATCTTTCATCATATTTTTTTAATAATAATTTATAGTTGCGCATATAATATAAAAATGATTTGGTATCATTATAATTTTATAATTTAATAAAGTAATGTCTTCATGTATATATAAGTTTATAATAATGTTTGAATTAGTATTTTGATAATAAATTATTAAAACATTCTCGACCTGAAATAACTCATGTTAAAAATTGTAGAATTATAAAACATTAGGATATAACATACATAAATATAATTATATGCACAAACATCATATTATTATATGTACATATTTACATATGTACATATAATATGCCGTTAGGTGCATATAAACTAACTCATAATAATTATACTATTTAAAATATGAGTATTAATTTATAACGGTTAAAAGATGGTTATCTTGAAATATATACAGTTAGGTGCATATAATAACTAACTCATAATAATTATTTTAATTTATCTTTCCATTATTAAAATAATATGATGAAAGATAAATTAAAATCCTTTGAGATATGTTTTATATTTTAAACTCAATTATTTTAAATAATTTATAATAATTTTTTTTAATTCAAACATTATTATAAACTTATATGTACATGAAGACATTATTTTAAATAATTTTAAATAATTTTTTTAATTCAAACATTATTATAAACTTATATGTACATGAAGACATTACTTTATTAAATTATTAAATTATAATGATAACAAATCATTTTTATATTATATGCATGAATATAAATTTTTATTTTTTATTTTTTTTGATAGGTAATCGGCCGAAGCCTTGATTATTTATTATTATTTGTGAATATTAATTATTATCATTCGTTAAGCTTGAGTAGTTTCAAACCCAAGACCTCCACGATGAGAGGCTCACAAGTTACCATTATGTTGTAGGATCTTGCCTATTAATATAAATTATTATTAAGATAATATGATGAAAGATAAATTGAAATCCTTTGAGATATGTTTTATATTTTAAACTCAATTCTTCTAATTAAATTAATTATTCAAATAACTCATGTGATTTCACATATGTATCCTATTTCATGTCGCTAGATCCTCTACCCGCCTGCCCAGTCAAGGTTATGCTCCTACCTAATTCTTTTCTGACAATACTTCCACCACTTCAACTTATTTTCTACAAGGAAATTTCCTACAGTTAAATTATATTATCATAATGAATTATTTAGCCTTAATTAATCATAACAATTAAATACTAACATGTGGTATAATTATAACCAATTAAACTGCGAACTGACTTCATGTGAACCCAACAACTATATTTTATATTTGGTCAAAAATTGAGATGTAACATACCATTCCCCTTGTGGTTTAGCAACATCAAGGGGTATGTTACATCCCAATTTTTTACCAAACTTGAAATATAGTTGTTGGGTTCACAGGAAGTCATTTTATAGTTTAATTGGCTATAATCTAGCCACATGTTAGTTGATCATTAATCATGAACTCATGGAATTGAGATGGTTAACCATTATGATTAATTAAGATTAAATAATTCATCATGATAATATAATTTAACTGTGGGGAATTTCCTTGTAGGAAACAAGTTGAAGGGGTGGAAGAATTATTAGAAAAGAATTAGGTAGGAGCATCACCTTAACTGGGCAGACGGCTAGAGGATCTAGCGACTTGAAATAGGATACATATGTGGAACCGCATGAATTATTTAAATAATTAATTTAATTAAAATAATTGAGTTTAAAATATAAAACATATCTCAAAGGATTTTAATTTATCTTTCAACATATTATTTTAACAATAATTTATATTTGTGCATATAATATAAAAATGATTTGGTATCATTATAATTTAATAATTTAATAAAGTAATGTCTTCATGTACATATAAGTTTATAATAATGTTTGCAATAAAATAATTACCATAAAATATTTAAAATAATTGAGTTTAAAATATAAAACACATCTCAAAGGATTTAAATTTATCTTTCATCATATTATTTTAATAATAATTTATATTTGTGCATATAATATAAAAATGATTTGGTTTCATTATTTCATGTGGTAGTTTATTAAATTATTAAATTATAATGATACCAAATCATTTTCCTATTATATTCATGAATATAAATTATTATTAAAATAATATGCAGTG
The DNA here is from genome assembly GCA_028749045.1 of Cupressus sempervirens. NCBI lineage: Eukaryota > Viridiplantae > Streptophyta > Pinopsida > Cupressales > Cupressaceae > Cupressus > Cupressus sempervirens. The sequence goes on from CM053787.1 coordinate 249,709,477, forward strand.
GAACTGCATGAGTTATTTAAATAACTCATTTAATTAAAATAATTGAGTTTAAAATATAAAACATATCTCAAGGATTTTAATTTATCTTTCATCATATTATTTTAATAATGGAAAGATAAATTTAATTCCTTCGAGATATGTTTTATATTTTAAACTCAATTATTTTAGTTAAATTAATTATTTAAATAACTCACGCTGTTCCACATATGTATCATATTTCAAGTCGCTAGATCCTCTACCCATCTACCCAGTGAAGGTGATGCTCCTACCTAATTATTTTCTAACAATGCTTCCACCCCTTCAACTTGTAGCCTAATATGTATCCTATTTCTTTGATAATGTGGATCAATTGATTATTATCAAAAATAATAATTTATACGAACCCATAATTTATAAAAAATTAAATGATAATATATGCACGAATATAAATTATTATTAAAATAATATGATGAAAGATAAATTAAAATCCTTTGAGATATGTTTTATATTTTAAACTTAATTATTTTAATTATATTAATTATTTAAATAAATCATGTAGTTCCACATATGTATGATCTTTCAAGTCCCTAGATCCTCTACATGTCTACCCAGTGAAGGTGATGCTCCTACCTAATTCTTTTCTAACAATGCTTCCACCCCTTCAACTTGTTTCCTACAAGGAAATTCCTCACAATTAAATTATATTATCATAATGAATTATTTAATCTTAATTAATCATAATGGTTAACCTGGTTAACCGTTATGATTAATTAAGATTAAATAATTCATAATGTTTTATATTATAAACTATGTGGTTAACAATTAACTTGGTTAACCTTTATGTTAGTTATTATATGCACATAATTAATCGTAATACTTAACCATCTCAATTCTATGAGTTCATGATTAATGATCATAATTCATTAAGATAATATACATATTAGGCTACATGTGGAAGGGGTGGAAGCATTGTCAGAAAAGAATTAGGTAGGAGCATCACCTTCACAAGGTAGACCGGTAGAGGATCTCGCGACATGAAATATTTAATTAAAATAATTGAGTTTAAAATATAAAACATATCTCAAAGGATTTTAATTTATCTTTCATCATATTATTTTAATAATAATTTATATTCGTGCATATAATAAAAAAATAATTTAGTATCATTATAATTTAATAATTTAATAAAGTAATGTCTTCATGTACATCTAAGTTTATAATAATGTTTGATTAATGATCAACTAACATGTGGCCAGATTATAACCAATTAAACTACAAACTGGCTTCATGCAAACCCAATGGCTATATTTCAAGTTTGGTAAAAAATTGGGATGTAACATACCATTCCCTATCATATCTCAATTATTTTAATTGAGATAAATTGAAATCCTTTGAGATATGTTTTATATTTTAAACTCATTATATATTTACATATGTACATATAATAATTGTATCCTATTTTATATTAAAAATTGGTATATAACATACCATTCCCCTTATGGTTCAACATCATCAAGGGCTATGTTACATGCCAATTTTTGACCAAACTTGAAATATAGCCATTGGGTTCGCATGAAGTCAATTTGCGGTTTAATTGGTTATAATATGGCCACATGTTAGTTGATCATTAATCATGAACTCATGGAATTGAGATGGTTAACCGTTATGATTAATTAAGATTAAATAATTCATTATGATAATATAATTTAATTGCTGGGAATTTCCTTGTAGGAAACAAGTTGAAGGGGTGGAAGCATTGTCAAAAAAGAATTAGGTAGGAGCATCACCTTCACTGGGCAGACGGGTAGAGGATCTAGCAACTTGAAATAGGATACATATATGGATTTGCATGAGTTATTTAAATAATTGAGTTTAAAATATAAAACATATCTCAAAGGATTTTAATTTATCTTTCATCATATTATTTTAATAATAATTTATATTCGTGCATATAATATAAAAATAATTTGGTATCATTATAATTTAATAATTTAATAAACTAATGTCTTCATGTACATATAAGTTTATAATAATGTTTGAATTAAAATAATTATTATAAATTTCAAATTTTAATCTTCCAATTCTTCTTTCCAACTTATTATTTTTCTTTTATTCTTTTCTCTTCTCATAGTTGATTTAATAACTATATGAGTGGTCATCTTGGGAATTCAAATGGATTTCTTTTAAACTAGACGTAGCCAAAAGCCAAGCAACCATTTTAATAGAGTATGCTTGATCATATTTGCAATAACTTTTTCCTTTCTGTATTTCCATGACTCATCTACTCGTTTGCTCATACATTAAGGCAAGGAGAAAAGATTTGAATATTAATATTGACTATTTTAAACTTGCCATTCCATTTTCCTTTCATCTTCATGTCTTTACCTATCCACGAGGACAAAGTAAGGGAATTACAGAGCCCATTATTTCCAATTGTGGGAATAGGATCAGTCTAATACATCTCATGTAAGATATGTTGTGTTTAGTTGAAAACATTTTGAATCCATTATTTCCTTTTATTCTTCATGTCATGCTAGGTGGTGTCCTATTATAATCGTCTTTCTATGTTTAAATAAAATATAATGCCAAAATTATATACAGTCTCATAGCTTCCTAGACAGAATTCATTGGGTCAAATATCTTGTCATCGACTATTCATTTTGTGATTGTCTTACCCGTAGATATGGAAGATGGAAAATTATAATGATAACTATGAACTAATGATCTTACCTTAATTTATTTTGTTCTTTTTTTATACATTACATAGAAATATAAATATTACCATGAAGTCCAAACACTGAGGAATTCACCAACAAAGATGCCATCAAGGGTGAAGAGGTGTAAATCAAGATAGAGTAGTTTGTAGAAAGTTTCAACACTTAAAATGATCATATCTAATTTGATATCTTGTTGAATTTACAACTTTAATTTCTTAAATTCGGCCATGTGCATGGCAAGAGAAACCAAGAAAAATATAGCATGAATCCATAATCATTATGCCGAAGCATATTGGAATTTAAACAATCAAATTTTGGAATCTTTAAAGAACATAATAATGTAATCACAGAGTGAAATGTTGGATGTATGTAATCTTCTTGAATAATTGACAGAGCCATCTGCTCTGAGAATTCTGAATACCTGGGACTCACCCACCTATGTAGCCAAGGAGATGGGTGATCAATAACATGAATCAGTATTAGCTATGATAGAACAATGTTTATAGTTTTTAATATGAATTAATTAATAGCTCATGCATGATTCCATATAATGCAATCTCCTGTTGCCAAGTCATATGGTGTGTTAATTACCAAGAAGCCTAGTGGATGGAAAGATGACCCCTGTCTATTCTGGGTAGGGAGGGCCTTTCTCATTAGAGATTGTGTGGGGACAGGTTGTGGTCCAAGGATGGGTGCTAAAGCCCTTGGCAATGTTTCACCTCTCCCCAAAGATGTCAGTCATGCATCAGATAAAGACAAGTTACGTAGTCATTTTTTTATCAGAAACAGGTATTATCACTTTTATTTATCAGGAGGTAAGATTAAATTGAGACATTTCATTGATATCGTTATTTTACACCTACATGCACGAGGTAGTTTGATGTATTGTTTTTCGTTTATATGAATAACGAATATGAGTATATTTCTAATCTTAAGATACTGTGATAGTTAATCAATCAAAAGAAATAGAACTTGAGGCCCAAATTGATTGAGTGATGATTGGAACCCTAAGTGATATAGTAGGCTTAGAAGCCCTAATCGATTTCGTGGTAGCAGAATCCCTAAATTGATTCCATGGTAGTTGATGCTATAATTAATTCCATGGTAGCAGAAGCCCTAATTGAATCTATGGTAGCTAAAGCCCTATTTGGATCAATAGTATCGAAAGCCCTAAGTAATATAGCAGTATCAAAAGTCCTAAATGAACTGATGGTAAATAATGCCCTAATTGATACAGTGGTATATAATGCCCTAATTTTAAATTTACTTATATTTAATTGTAATTATCATTTTATTTTTGAGATAGAAATTTTTAGATGATAATTGTCATGTGATATTGTTAAATTGGTATTGTGGACTAACCTAGGTGGTTGCAGAAGCATCCCTAGTTTGATTTTGATCTCAATTTTCTGAGGTATGTGGTTTTCAATCTTTGTTGTAATTTCATCAATTGTATTTCAAGTTTTTAGTTTAGAAGTTTTGTCTAATTGATTTTAACGGTATATCTTACTCACACGAATATGAATGGTATAACTATCTTCCTATGAAGTGAAGTAATAATTATATTCTTTGAGTATGTTAGATCTTAAATTAGACCCAAGAAAACTATATGTTACATATTGTATGAGAGCACTGGGTTCAACGCTGAAACCTTGGGTCCAACACTATTTCTGAGAAACCGAAATGTAAATGATGAAAAAGATCTATTTTGCATAACGGATATTGCAATGAAAACTTGGGAAATCACACTAGAAAATATTCAAAATAGTTAGGAAAGTCGAGACGATATAAAATGGACAAATGTATAAGCTATAATATCATAAAGATGAAACCTAATTAAGAAGTTAAAAATGATTGGCCAATCAATTTGGTAGAGATCAGGTTTTTAAACCCAATTTGAAATCTTTGGCTAGGGTAGATATGGATATATATGCTGAACATGTGATCTTTTTTGATTGTCCATACACTTTAGTTATTTTGGAGAATAACTATTGGGACTTTAACCCCCCCGCCCCCCCCCCGAATTACTCAGATGGCAAGAGCAAAATGATACATGTGCCTTATCCCTGGAGGGAGGGCAATTCTCAGTAGAGAATGAGAAGATTAAACTGGGTCTTGATGCCAAGGCTTGCACAATCCAAACACATTTTATTTAATCTTGATAAAAATTTATCAAAATTCATCACGATGGCTAAATAATTCTTTATGCAATTAATGATAGAAATAAATTGTTACCTATTTGAACTTGAACTAAATGAAAATAAAACTATAAACCATGATGCTTTCTTATGTTGATTAAATAACAAGATCATTATGTGCTCCAATATGGAGTAAACAGACTTGCATAAATGGAACTATCAATGCTTGTTTATAGATGTAAACTTTGACGAGATGGGCATGGAAGACTAAGTCATACAAACGGAAAAGACAAACTTCCAGATAATTATATATGAATGATGAGTTACTCATGAGAATTTTATGAATTGTTTCAGACACTTATGATCTTTATTAGATGTATGATGATATTGCATAGTATATCATGTTTATACCCTTCTACACACTACTATACATGTATAATACACATGTAATGTTGACTTTATATATTGAGCTATTGTATATTGCTTTGGAGATGAAGTGTATATTCGATCATGAAATGATTATTATAATGAAATACTATTGTGATAAGATGGGCAAAGAGGCCGAGATTGCATAAATGGAAAAAAATGGATCTAATAATATTTTTTCAGGTTATTTGTAAGTTTACTAGGATGATCTACCCATTAATAAGTGCCTTATGCCAAATAGTCTATATAAGTGATTTAAATTAAGATCAAGAACTTGTTAGTTGAGGAATTTCAATTTGGAATGCTTATCTTACTTTTAGTCCTTGAACCCTAAAAATCCTCTTAAATGAAGATATCAATATAGAATCAAACTAATGATATGGTGAGTACCTACATGAGTATGACAAGAACATGAAATAAAATCAACTCAAATGATGCTAAGATAATATCATACATACTCGATGGGGTGAAAAAATGGGCTAATTGTTTTATTTAGGAAGATATGTTGTTAATGCAATTAAATTAATTTCTGAAAAAAATACTTGCAAGACATTTTTGGATTGTTAATGCAATGAAATTAATTTCTGAAAAAAATACTTTTAGCCATAAATGTATAAGGATGTTTTGAAACAAGTAAAGACATGGAGAATTTCTCAAGTTGCTACTTGAGAACTAGTCAAAATGTGCTCTTGCATACACCTTTACATGTTCCTAGTAAACAATGGGAAGATATTTATATGGATTTTTTTCTTGGATTACCCAAAACTCAGAGAGATAATGATCTTATATTTTTTTTTTGTATTTGATCACTTTTCAAATATTACACATTCCATAACTAATAAGAAGACATCGGATTCACTACACATAGAAGATATGGTTTTCAAATAAATTATGAGATTACATGGATTATGAAAGACTATTGTTTTAGGAAAATATACTATATTTATTGGTTAGTTTGGAGGACAGTTTGGAAGATGTGGAATAATTAGCTTAAGTTTAGCTCTACATTTCATCCAAAAATAGATGGAAAAAATAAATTTATGAATAATAGTTTGGATAACTTGTTAAGATGTTTGATTGGAGATAAGTGTACTAATTAGGACTTGATTTTATTGCAAGAAGAGTATGCATATAAAAATTTGTTGAAAAAAGGTACTAAGAAGACACCTTTTAAGATTGTAAATGACATGCATCCTATAGTAATATTGAATTGAGGAAGTTGAATATCAAAAAAAGAGAAATGTTAAAGCAGAGGATTTTGTTGAGTTAAAGAAGAATTTATAAGAGGAAGTAAACAATAATCTAGGATATAAAGAAGGAAAAGATAAGAAGAGAAGACATAAAACTTCTGATGTTGGAGATGAATTAATGGTATCTATAAATGATACATATTTCTAGTTGGCACCTACAATAAGATAAAGATGAGGATTGTTTGGTCTTGTAAGATCTTAACGAAATGTGATAGTTAAAATATCATTGGACTCAAATTACCAGAGGACATGGATATTTCACCTATATTCAACATTTTAGATATGTGTGAGTATTTTTAGTCTGATGAAGAGACAGTTGAGAATCCTAATTATCCTACAAAGAAAATAGAGGAAATTGAATGAATCTTTGATACTAGACTAAGAAATAGCACTAAAGGAAAAGACTACAAGGAATATCAAGTTTAGTGGTAGAGTAAACAAGTTGAGGAATTTTTTTGGATATCTCAAAATGAGTTAGATCTTTATGATTCATCTTATAACATCAAGGCTTCCTAATATAAAAATCAATATTTATTGACCCCAGGTGTCTAATGTGAGAGAATCTTGGGTTCTTCAGAAATCTTTCACCAACCAAAAATAATTCCTATTTTCCTACACTAATCTTCTATATGTGGGAAAACCCTTGTTGTTAATTTTATTTATTTCCATGTAGTTGGTTACTTTATGTGGACCTATGATGCATCATTCCTTTGTGTATATGAAACTTAATTCTACCTTATTTAAGAGTTACCCTTCTTCCTTCCTTGCGGTGCATTCTTTCCTAGAATATTGAGTAATGTGTGGTAATTGGCTTCTATGGCATTCTTGTAATTTCAAGGCATTCCATGGAATTAGGGATACAATCTTGGATCATGTGCGGACCTATCTTGGTACTGAAAAATATTCTTTTGCATAGTTATGAGGTCACAAGTTTCCCCTCTGTTAAAGGAACTGTAGTTTTTAATAATTGTATATGGCAAGATGACTTTTGGTCTTGATGGCTATACATTCAAGATTTAGAATAAGAGTAGAAAACAAGGTGTTAGTAAGAAGAAATATATAAATATATTGGATCTCAAAATATGAGATCCTAAGCTCACGATTTTTAATTTTAAAGTTTATGCAACTAGGTAGGCCTTATGCTTATAATATTATAGCGAAATTGTCTCAACATATCTGCATTGGAATAGTGATATTTGTTGTTTTTCCATATTTCTTGTTGTGCTTCCATTTTTTAACTCTAGCAAGATGGTTGGAAAATGCTTCCTAGTTCTTTTGGATAATTTTACCAACCATACCTCATGTTAGGTTGAAACATGTTGTAAAAAAATATAAAATATCTCACAATGGATTTTCATGAGGTCAGATGCGATTTTGTGCAATTTACAATAGTAAGTAGTTGAGAATTTTCTAGCAAATTTTGCATAGTTAGTTTTGAACATGAGAAAATCGTGTTTCATGGATTGAAAATGGATTAATTTTTATATAAATAATTAAGGTAGACAATTTAATTTCGTTATATTTTTTAGTTTTAAATTTTAAACAATTTTTCCTTGTTAAATAAAATCAAAACCCAAGTGTGTTGATCACTAACAAAGTTAGGCTTTTGAAGGAAACAATACCTCAATCTTGAATCTCCATTGTGGGATTTTCATCACCTTTGGAGGTCTTCAACTTAAGGTTATGCAAATTATTTTCTATTTGGTCATAGGCTAAAAAAACTCAAATAATGAATTTTAATCTAACGCCTAGGTGACCTATGTGATAGCCTAGCTAGGAATTGTCAGTAAGAATTTAAAAATACTTGTAGGAGTGCATTACAATTTCATGATCTAGATGCAAAGGCGTGTGAAAAGAAAAATTCAAACAATAGTTAAAAGAACAAATTTTGTTGAATCCATTAGAGCAATTTTTGAGTACTTTGGTCGATCTCTAGACTAGGTAAGGTTTAAAGGACTCAATTTATGGTTTGGTACATTATTGACGAGTGGAGGCTCAAAAAAAAATATATATATTTTAGGTCTTCCAAATGGCTACTCAAAATGGTAATTTTTTCTTGAGGTCCGTTGACAAGTTTTTTAACTACAATTGTAAACCCCAAAATAGAGGGCTAATTGGGTCCTTAAAGGCTAGTAGGCTTATAAAGTGCAATATTTGAAATTAGTAGAGAAACGAAATTGAGGCCAAGTAGTTTAGTTTATTTCCAAGGAATCCTTATAGTTTTTGAAGTCCTTACAGTACTAAAAATTAGTCAGAAAAGAATTGTATGGTTGAATATCAAGCTTGTGAGGATGGGTTAGCAAACAATATTCAACACCATTTTGAACTAATGAGGAGCTCTAATAGAATTTTTATTTTTATTTTCAATATAACTATACTAATCTTGTAGGATATTACCTTAGGACAATATTGATATGTCCAAGATCTAAGAAATTCTCAAGGAAACCAAATAAATAATAGAGTACTAGAGTCTCCCTATTAGATAACCCATCTATCATGAGAGCTAATGGAACAATTAACAAAAATTAGATCTCTCTAATTCTCATAGAGGTACTTCTTGAGATGTTACCCATCCCAAATACTCCAACTTGAGCACACTTAACTACATATTTTCCTTCATGGGTAAACCCATTCTACTTGCAACTTGATTTGGAAAACCTTCACCAAGTGGACATCATTTGACAAGTGTCATGTAGGAACTTGTATTTTCTATAAGCTGGAGTAGTTTAATAGTTTAATTAAAAAGAATAGTATATTCAACTAAATAATTATAAAATAATCATTTTATTTGATGGTAATCATAGTATTTAATATAAATGAATTGAAATTACTGTAATATTTGGTATCTAAGTTTTAGAAATTATTTTATGTTTAAAAGATTTAAATATAAAATATTTTTATATTAAAAATATTTATGACTAAATTTTTTTTATAATATATAATATACATGTAATGGTATTGTGCTAAAAATAATTTATAAGTTTAAAATTAATTTATCTTAGTTATTTATATATTTTTTAAATTAAAAACCCTTTAAATCTTTTTATTTTTATTTTTATGAATAGTCATTTTCTATTAATAAAAACATACTAAGATTAAAATTCACAAAAAAGGGCCAAGGGATACAAGATCATCCATGAATGAGTTCACATGGCCAAGGCTAGATTAAAAACATGGCCTTAGCTAGAAACATAAATTATTCATAAAAAAAAGACATATAAAAAGTAGCCTCAGGCAGCCAAAGTAGTGCCAGCCAAGGGTGGTGGATCATAATTGTCATGAAAACCCCAATTATTAGTGGGATTGGGAATAGTCTAGCCATCATCAACAAAAATGGTAGCAAGAGGATCAATGGAAACCTCCACATCTTTGACCTCTGGCTGCAGAGGAAAAATTGTCAAGTCTAAGCAAGGCTACTTCTTAGAAAGTTCCCGATGAGTACCAGGAGGAGGAGTCGGGGGCCAACCAAAGCCACCATAGGGTGGAGAAACTGACTGGCATCTCCATCTACCATCACCACCACTAGGAGAGTGGTGGTGGGAAGCCTGGGAATGCAGGATGTGCAAGTGGTGGCCTGATGAATGGCACCATGGATGGAGGCCATGAGGCATCTAGGTATCTGCTAAGGCATCAAGAGAAACTTTGGAAATTATGCAGGGAGAATTGCCCCAGTGGTTTAGCAGCTCCTGTAGATGAGCTAACTCAAGGGAAACTTTGTTAGCTTGCACATAAATCTACATAATAACATTACTACAAATGCATGCCTTAGTATACATGGCAATATTAATAACCATAATGCTATGAGTGAAAAGAACAACATCCCTATCTTTCCACAATGTAAACAAAATTTCCATCCTAAAAGTATGCCAAATCTGGGTAAACTTTGGTGGGATTCTAGGGGAATCATCCAGTAGGATCATGTGCCAAGAAAAGGGTTCAGGCCTAAATGGCTTGAAAAAATCATGAATCCAGTGCCAATAATTTTTGGCAAGCCTACAAAACCAAAAAATATGCAAGAAAGAATCTAGTTGACCACAAAAAGGGCATATGGGATCTAGAACCCCAATGTGCTTGAGCTAAGGCCCCAGGGGAAGACCTTGGAAGGCAACACACCAAGAAAAATGGGCAATCTTGGGTTTAGTTATAGCCTCCAAATGGTATCAAAGCACTTTGTCTGTTGAGAAAGAGAAGATTGCAAATGCCATCTCTGGTTGAGCCTGCCCACAATTGGAAGATGAGGCGAAAACTATCTATATCTCAGCCTTGGCTTATAATTCAAAAATGGAGTCGCAAGTTACCACTTCCAATCATGCCACCAAGGTTGAACAGACCGAATACCCACTTTATGAATTAAGTGAACAGGAATGTTAAGTAAAAGGAATGCCAAGAAAGTAGAAAATCTCCCCATACATAACCTATTTCCAATGAAACTAGTAGAGCTAAGGTGGAGCTAGCAAGAATGACTGGCAGAAGTAGAGCATTTTATGCCATTGAATGGCAGATCCAGAGGCTTGACAAAAGGTGTCTCAGCAACTTAAAGAATTATTGATGTTTTCTTCATCCTCTAAAAGAGTGAGAAAGGAATCATCCACAAAGTGACCATTGACTAACTGGGAGGTTGATTCAGGAAATGAAATGCCATGAACCAGTCTAGAAGACACAGAATGAGCTAGCAAATAGTCAAAACCTTCAGCAGCAAGGACATAAAGTGTTGGAGCCAAAGAGCAACCTTCCCTAATTGAACAAAAAAGCCCAAAAGCCTTTGATTGTGAATTATTGATGGTAATGCAAGCATTAGCATCTCCATGGATTGTAAGAAATTGGGACCAAAACCTAGAGCTTGGAGCATACCCAAGATGAAGGGTCATTCAATGCAATCATAGGCTTTAGCAAAATCTATCTTTAGAAAGATAGCCTTCTGATTGGACTTACGAGCCCATTCCATGCCTTCCCAGATAGTAATAATGTTGTCAAGAATATATCTGAACTTGATAAAGCCAATTTGCTCAGACCACACAATTAAAGACAACATGTGCCTAATTTTGAGAGAGAGTGCCTTGGCAATAATCTTCTAAGACACATTTAGGAGGATAATGGGCCTCCAATTGCAAATATCCTCTGGATCACCAATTTTAGGTATGAATTCAATATTTCCTTTATTTATAATGGCTCCTAAGCTTTTAGAATGATAGGCTTCAAGATAAACTTTGTGCAGATTAGGACCTATATGATTCCAGAGGTGTTTATGAAATTCATAAGAAGACCCATCACACCTAGGGGATTTTTCATCAGCCATGGAGTAGACCACCTCTTTAAGGTCTCAGAGGGAAAGAAGTTGCTCACAAAAAGCACATTGCTCAATTGCTAGATAGTTTGGAGTAACAGAGATACATTTTTTGAGAGCAACCTCTTGAGCAACCGAATTTCCTTACAAAGCAAACACATTCTCATTATGATGAAAAAATGCCTGCAGGATGTCAGGGAGACTGGAAAGAACAATAGATCCTTGTTTGATCTTTTTAATCCCAACATTGGTGTGACGAGCTCCAAGAGCTTGAAAGAACTCCTTCAAGGATTTATCACCAACCTCCAACCAGTGGAGATGGACTTTGTTTTGGGCTGCTCGAGTGGCATAGTTATTAGCAACTTGTTTGTCATGGTGATTCTTGGCAAGCCAAATTTGCAAATTCACATCAAAGGGATTGAGGGTGAGAGCCTCAGAGGCTTTTTTGAGAGCAAAAGTGTTGGCATCATTTGATCATTTTTTGAAAAGTGCCAACTAATGTCCATAGATGCATAGAAACCTAACAGTTTTTGTAATGGCATCATTCCATGTTTGAATCCATCCCTTTTGAGAATGTGGATGTGGCTTCAAATTCAAGACAACTGTTTGCCAAGAAATGACAAAATAAATGGGATAGTGGTCAGATAACATCACATCTAGCAGGGGAATGACAAGTAATTCTCAATGCACAGAAAATGAGAAAAAAGGTTGTGCAGTAATCATAGCATGATGGAGATGCTTTAAAATGTGGTCAGAGCTAGCCGAAAAGTTGGACCAAGTGTGCCAAACACCACTATCCTAAAGGGAATTGATATTGGGATCAAAAAGGCCAAATTTATTGTGCATGTAGTACCAAGCTTCCCTTTCCCTAGCTATTCAATGAAAGGGTAGAATGTCATCTTTGTTAGAGGCCACTTCAACCATATTCAAGTCACCACACATGACCCAACTAGCTAGAGGCAAATTGTCAGCCAACTAGGCCTACATCTGGGATCTTTCCACAACATCATTGGAAGCATAAACATTAATGACTCCAAAAGAATGATTGTTAATGGAAATTAAAAGCCAAATAATTCTATGTGTGGGGTCAGAACCATGCGAAATAATAGCAAAATGAAGACAAGGTGACAAGAGAGTAACTACACCACCTCAGCTAGCTTCGTGCTAAGAGGAAAACATAACACCATCTTGCCAAATGATGCAGCATGCAAAAGAGAGCATGAAACCAAAGCTCTTAACCTCTTGGAGATGGAGAAAATCTAAATTACCAAGTCTATGATGGTCATCCTAGATGTAGTACTTTCTAAAGAGGTCTATAAAACCTCAAACATTCCATGAAAGGAAATTCATGAAAATTCTTCCATATCATCCTCGTCCTCAAGAGAGGAGTAGCTATTCTGAAAGAAGGTAGAAACCTAGTTGAAGTCAAAAGGAAAACCCTTTGGGCTAATAGCCTGCCATGTCACCTCTGGTATCTTGGCACATCCAGGAGGACTGCGAGAATGTCGTGTCACTAGTGGTGCTATGGAAGAAGTAGAAAGAGGGCTACAAACCCCAACCAAGGTAGAAGCCTTGGATGCCACCTTAATCCCTTGCCTACCAGTAGGGTTTGACACCTATGAAAGCCCCTGAATTGGGTGCTATGGAAGTTGCTTGCATTTGTATGTTGGCTAGAATTGTCGCTCCTATAGGGATAGGAGGATCCATGGCAACTATCGCATAAGACTATTTGGGGGCCAAGGGGTTCAAGGTAACCTTGCCATTGCACCCAACAGTAACCCATTCTTCTTTTTTACCTGCGCCTGTTTTGGGAGGCACTTCTTTAGGTGTGGGTTTAACCCTAGGCATAGCCAAAGGGCAATCCCTAATCTTGTGTTCCACAGATTGGCACCTATAAGAGGTGTTGGGGAGGTTCAAATAAACCACCTTCTTAGAGAAGGTTTGAGCCCCAATCTGGATTTCCATAGAATGCTTAAGTCTTCGAAAGATCAACCTTGATGCAAACGCATCTCTGTGGGTGTGCATTAAAAAATTTCTCAGGGTCCTTTGTGACAACTTTGCTAAAGGTTTTGGCAATGGACTCAATGAAAGGCTAGCATGGCAAGGGTAAACCTGGGAACTCGACCCACATAGGAACCCTAAGCTCTTTATCATCACAAATTGTGAAGTCTCATGACCATTTTTCAAAAACAAGCAGAGATGAATGCACAGACCAACGTCTGTTGTTAAAGATGACGTCTGCTAGCAATGGGTTAGTGAAGGGAAATAAAAAAAACCTTTGGTAAGGTTTTGCACAACACCAAGGTAGACTCCATGAGGAGTCTAGCTCTTGTTAACCCTTTCTCGAAGCATAGCTTCAGGAGGAGTCCTACCCACAAAATAACCTATCAAGGTATGTTTCTCTAACCAGTCGCATGCATCATTAGATTCTTGCAAAGGAAGGATAATATAAGGATTACCTTGCTTAAAACCTCTAGAACAAACTTGCAAGGGCATTTTTTCTGTAGCGGTGCCATGGCAATCCAAAGTAGCAACATGAATACTAGAAACAACTAGTTTACCGCTGGCCGGAGCCATTATATCCTAGCCTAAAAGCTCCCACAGTAAATGTAGTGTGACATGTGGAGACTACAAAAGTAAAGCTTAGACGAAGAGCTGTATGCAAGAAAATTGAAAGTTCACATGAAGCAAGAAACCCTACTTTAAAATATATTTGATTATCATTACAAATAATTTTTCATTTGTAATATAAATATAATTTTATTTTGTGATATTGCTATGAGGATTTAATTGTCTTTTTTTTTAGTCGAACCCATTGATCAATATTTCATGAATAGTGATTCAACATAGTTAAATCGGCAATATCACTATGTTGAATCACTATTCATCAATTAGGGGTCAATGAGTTTGAATAGAAATCTATACAATTAAATTTTGATAGTAATAACACAAATTGACTTGCTGGGGAAATTATTTCCTACTCATTATATTATAATGTTACTATCTTCCTAGAAATTTGCTCCTATAAGACCCTAAATGTTGAGCCAATCAAATTGAATAATTTATTTTTCAGATTTTAGAAATTAAAAATCATAAAAAAATTAAAAAGGAAAAATCAAAATTAAAATAGTGATTGGTTGAAATAAAATACATTATTCACTAGTCATTGCAATAGTATATTGCCTGTGACAAATAAAATAATTAAAATTTTTATGCAAAGTAAAATTGTAATATTTCTATTCAGATTCAACTATTAGTTTTTAGAGTCAAACTTACTCACTACATAAAGTTGAGCACGTTAGAATTATTTATTGTTTTTTGCATAGTAAATCATTTAATTGAGAATTTTCTTTTAGCAAACTACTAAGCTCAGATTAAAAAAGTAAAATTGTAATATTTCTATTCAGATTCAACTATTAGTTTTTAGACTTAAACTTACTCACTACATAAAGTTGAGCACGTTAGAATTATTTATTGTTTTTTGCATAGTAAATCATTTAATTGAGAATTTTCTTTTAAAAAACTACTGAGCTTAAAATTGAATGTTGAGCCAATCAAATTGAATAATTTTTTTTTCAGATTTTAGAAATTAAAAATCGTAGAAAAATAAAAAAGGAAAAGTCAAAATTAAAATAGTGATTGGTTGAAATAAAAAACATTATTCACTAGTCATTGCAATAGTATATTGCCTGTGACAAATACAATAATTAAAATTTTTATGCAAAGTAAAATTGTAATATTTCTATTCAGATTCAACTATTAGTTTTTAGAGTCAAACTTACTCACTACATAAAGTTGAGCACGTTAGAATTATTTATTGTTTTTTGCATAGTAAATCATTTAATTGAAATTTTTTTTTTAACAAACTACTGAGCTCAGAGTAAAATTGAATTTGAATGGCCCTCATAGATGCAATTTGGATCTATAACAGACCAGTTGTGTAGTAAATAGATTATTGTGGAATTTGATTGAAACGGTCTTGAAGTAATTCCAACATCAACCAGATCCCCCCCTTGACTAGTCCATGCATGACCAGTTAGCGAGATGTAATCAAACCATGTTTAATATGCTTTGTGTTTTCATTTCAGCACTCCAACGTTACCCTAGATATTGTTAAACTCTAAAAAATTAATATTGTAAACCTCGTATTGTTCCAAACAATTGAAGCAGCATAATCCTCTATCCAGAACATACAATTTAATTATGGGCTGTGGAAGTTGATTAGACAAATTAAACTAACTAATTCTGTTTATAATTCACATATATTTTGGGTTAACAGATTATCAAACAATGAAGAAATGAAACAATCCAGACGATGTGCAACTGATTATATATTATTATTACTATTGGCGTTAAATAGAAACTGTAGATAAAAGGGGTACCCATGACTGGAAGTACTTATTTAGCATCTGAGGTCGCTTCATTGAGCACTGAGATGCATGCATGGCACATTTTAGCTATGCCAAAAGCTATTCATCATCTTATATGTATATATAATGGATACATATATCGATAGAGCGTAAACCCTAATTTTTGTGATTTGAAGTGAGGTTTTTCCCAGTGAGAGAGTAAGTGGTAACTGCAGTAACACCTGGCGAGCACTGAGCAAGGCAATTTCCTTTGGCACAGTAAGCTGCACCAGTCCCACACCAGTTATAGATGCTGCAGCATCTCCCACTGTTGCAGAAGAAGTTCCCCTTTGGACTGCATGTTGGATCCCCCATCACCATGGGAAGACCAATATTGCATCCCAGAAACACTATTACCAGTAAGGTTGCCACGGTTGATTTGTACTGACCCATATTCTGCATTCACAACAACAATAAACTAAAATTTTCAAATATGAGGCCACAGTGAATAGTTAGCAATACTGCTAGTCGAAGTATAAAAACTAAAATAAGAGAAAAATCCTGCGCAATGATCTATATCTATAACATACAAAAACAAGAAAACTATGCAAGAGCATAAGCCAAATAGAAATATACAAACAATGCTGCTTGCTTGGTGCTATATGCTGGATTGGCAATGAAAAAGAGTAATGAGCATGGGATCTATTTATAGTGAGAATTCTTAGAAAAGAGTGAACAATCTACAGTCTTTGCAACATTTATTTTGCATTTATCTATAAATTGAATGCTGAGGGCCTGTATTGTGTGGATGAAATTTGTTTTGCATAACTCAACCACAGCTTATTCACTCCTGGTTGGGAAATGGAGCATTCTACGTCTATTTGTTTCTCCGCTTCCGATTTACGGCCCTAAAAAACCTCAATACTTACACACAAATATACCTAAACAAATCATCACTAATACTAAAGTGTTTACATCTTTTAGTTTTCTTGATTATTGATTACACAACTTGTCTAAAAAGTATTATAATAGTGGGTATTATTGGAAGATATTAGACAACATTTTAAAATGACATTTTTATACCATCTGGAAAGACTTCTATAATCAGTAAATGTAGAAAAAAAAACCAAAAAATTTTGACTTACGAATAAGAAACTATAAATTATAAATGAAGTTAAACGGCTGCTGGGTGGTTTCCTAACTCTTCATTGTCCCACATCGGATTGAGTAATGGAGTTCGGTTTCGCTTTAACGAGACAACATATTTTCCTTATTGGGACTGAAGGCGTTTAGCCTTATCGAGACAATATGTTTTCCTTATTTGGACTGAAGGCATTTAGCCTTATCTAGACAAGATATTTTCCATAGTGGGCCAAGGCATTTAGCCTTTTCTAGACAAGATATTTTCCATAGTGGGCCAAGGCGTTTAGACTTACCAACACAATTTGAGCTCAAAATTATAATTATATTATAATAATTATTATTATATAATCTAGAATCTAAATATCATACAATCATTGAAATAGTATTTATAATTTTATGTAATTTACACAATAATACTAGTTATAAAATTACTAGACAAAGTTCATTGAGTATTTTAATAATCATCATATGTTCTTATTCACCACAACACACAATAATGTTCATTATGGAGGTCATTTTTAGAAAAACTTAACTACAATATCAATTACTCATTCCCACTTGAATAAGTTGTCATGATTGTATTAGTAATTTAACAATATTGTGCTTCTACTTTGGATGAATAATCCTACTAGATGAAGTTGAAATCAACCTTCAAACAGTTAACAAGATCTAAAACCATGAGATGATTTATCAATAATTAACTTACTATTTGTGATAATATTCAAGATAATATGCATATTTCTTTCCATGATACTATCATAGAGCTCTAGATAATTATCTAGAGAATATCTTATAAAACATATCAAATTTACTACTACTATTGAGCATACATAAACTTGGCACATGCAACTTCTCAAGATAACTAAATAAAAATCTTCTAATCACATTAATTATCAAGTATCATCAACAACAACCCCTATTTTATCTCACTTTTCTTCTAAATTCAAACATTGTGAATTCACACCTCTTTTTCAATCCTTGTATCATTCCATGCTTTGATTTCATTTAATAATAATACATTGAGGCTTCCTCCTATCCATTCTATAGACCCTTCTAAACATTTTCCACCTTCTTTTGACTCAAAAGACTGTTTTTAATAAAATTGTCAACTCAAGGACATTACAAAAAAATGTATATGTTTGAAATATGAACTCCAACATCTTATTGATATAAATAATATAGCATGTTTGATTAACATCTGATGGATGTCCACACATAGTTTAAATGGTCCAAAATGAGCCCATTTTGCATGCAAATAAATATTGGTCAAGTTGGAATCCATCTTATTGCAACCTGCATATGATGGGAACAAATTTCAAAGTTAGATTTGCGTTGCATAACAAAAATGTTCATTTTTAATGGGGAATGGAAGAAGTTAAGAGGGTCCAAAGAGAGGACACTTACTACTATGCCCACATCAGGCACCTCATCACAATCAACACTTCGAGTGTGTTGGTTGAGCTAAGTCATTAGTAGCTAATGCCAACTTGAGTAATCATCCTCTTTTGTTAGTAAAATATTTTGATCTCTATGACATACACAATCCACTTGTTCATGAATAATTGAGTGCAAAAAAATGTATTCTTAGTCAAAATGCAAAGTTTAGCTACCCCCAAATCTTGCAAAGTTTAGTCAAAACACATTTCCTCTATAACAAAATATTTTTACGACTTACCTAGAATATTGAGAGGAGAGGGAGAGTTAGAGGGAGAGAGTGGGGATGCAAAACATAAATATATAAAGAAGAGACAACTACGTGTGTGTGTGTGTGTGTGTGTGTGTGTGTGTGTGTGTGTGTGTACGTATGTATACAATGAAAATGAGAACATGATGGTATTAGTACATGTGTTAAAATATCCATTTGTAGAGAGTAACTCAATTTTTAGGAAAAAGATAAAATTCAAAAATTCAAGTGTAATTATGGAATGATGTGATACAATCAACAAGTTGGGTAAATAGAATTTATTTTAAAAAATTGTTTGTAACACTTGCACTATATATTATTTAGGAATCTTGCATGTTTTAATCAATTTTTTACTTATGTTAATTAGAATAATGTAAGAGTATCCAATGGGTTGAAGAACAAAAACATACATTCTTAACACCTAGTAAAACACAACTTGAAGATAATACAAGAAATGAAGACTTAGATTATGCATTCTCATCTAAACAGTATGATCATGTTCTAGACCTCATATAACTTGGTAATTGAGTTCAATTTCTTTTAAAAATAAATTATACTATTTATGTTTGTCATAGAATTTATTAATGTATTTCAATTAAAAATTATAACAAGTTTTATTTGTACAAGTACTTAATTTTTTTTCTAAGGTATGTGTATTTTGTTGTTTCACCTAAGGATAATGATGAGTAGAATGAGTATTGGCTAACTAGATGCATTGAATCTAAGAAAAAGAAGTAATTAATTAGATGATGATATTTTTCACTATGTAATTGGGTCCATTGTTATAGTTGGTACATAGCTATAGAAATAAAGAAAATATATAATTGGCTTACCATTTTTTGAAGACTACCATTTAAAATAGAAAATGTTAAACTATTATAATTTAGTGATGTAAAAATTTTATCAAATTAAAAAGATACAAAGGAGACACTACAATTAATTAGTATGGATCATAATTTAAATGGAAGAGAAAGAGGAGATCATAGATGCATTTAACGTTGATCTCATTTTGGTTTTGACAAGGGAATGACAAAATAACTTAAGTCACTTTCTTGGAGAATTATAGTGTGCACCGACTACAAAGAGTAAGTTGAGTATAAGTTGTTAGATAGTTCATGTCAAGCAATCTATACATAGTTAGTGTCGAGAATAGTATGTGTCAAGCCGATAATATGTGCTGAGTCATTCAAGTGCCAAGAAAACACATACATTCTTAATGATATAACTATCAAGTAAATAGTGGACGCTGATCCATTCAAAAGCCAAGCTACAACATTGAAGATATAGTGAGTGCCAATCACCAGAGACTTTAGGTGCGAAGTAAACATTTTTTTGCATAGTTGTTTGTAATGGCACAAACTTCTATGTAAACTATTTATGTGCTGACCTAATGATTTTTTTACGATTCTAGAAGATAAGGATGGATGTATATTATGAATCCCTATGCATGACATGGAACCAATAAAAAAAAGGGATGTTCTAAGTGGCAATATGGATCAACCATAGTCATTGGTTCTAATCTAACCCTAGTCTACCTATGTCTACTTAAGGAGGTAAACCCTAAAAAGGTTTTTGTGTCAAAGTGTATGTGCGAATAAGTGAAGGAGACAAATGCTAAGTGAAGAGAGGGCATTCATGGTGACTAAGGAAGTTGAGATAGATGGATGAATTTTTTAATTAGTTAGAGAGAACATAACACACACACACACACACACACACACACACACACACACACACACACACACACAGAGAGAGAGAGAGAGAGAGAGAGAGAGAGAGAGAGAGAGAGAGAGAGATCTGATTAGGAGGATCATGTACACATCAAGAAAGAGAAGATTTGACATCTAGTAGTGATGTGCTAATTGAAGGATCATGGTGTTGAATCATTATAATAGGTGATGCAGAGAGAATCTCCTTAGACAGTAGCCTTAACAAGCTAGAAGTTCTAAGAGGCTTTTGTAAAATAACTTAAATGAGTAGATACTTTATTGTGATTTAAAATCCTCTAACAAGGTGAGATCTAATAGTCATTCTAGCCTTTGACAAGGTAGATCCCTCATAGGATAGATCATAGATTATGATCAAATAATTGTAACCTTAATTGGATACACTTTACAACTGTACTAGTGAAGATTTGTAGGTGTCATTGCCACCCTAGTTTTACCTTCTCTTTGGATGGTTTCTAGGTAACCAATATCTTGTGTCAAATGTTATTTACTTTTTCTTATGTATGAAATGCATGGATAATTATTTCAATTTACATATTTTATTTTTAGATGGATGTGTGGTGATCATATTTTGGTTAAAGTTTTGAAGTGTTGATTCACCCCTCCCCACCCCCTCTTAGAATTCCCTTTTCCATTAATTAATTCCAACAATTGGTATGAGAGTGATGGTTTTCTTGAAGGATAGCTTGATAGCTTGAGAGGAAATATCTTGAAGATGGAAGTTTACTTATCGAAAGAGAACACTAAAAATTAGAAGATTGAAATACACCTTATCCTGTATCAGTTGAGTGAAGCAATAGAAGTGTTACAAAAGTCATTGAAGAAAAGAAAATATTTGGTCATGTAACTGAATGACACACTATACAAAGAGATTGACATATTGGATTATTTGCAGAAGGAAACTCTAAAGAGTTTGATGCAATAGTTATAGATCTAATGCAAATCAGTGGAGCCCTAAAGATAGAAAGAGATGCAATTGGTATTACTATGTGAGATGACTAAAAATAAAAAGAAAGCCAAGGATAAAATAAGTCATCATTGAAGAAGAGAAAAAGGTATTATCTAACAAACTTGAAGAGAAAACATCAGACATGCAAAGGATAGCCAACATGAAATTGGACACGATGAATCAATTGATGAATATTAATAATAAATTGAATGGAAAGGATATTGAGATCAAAAATTTTAAGTTACAAAATGACCTATTGTAGAATAAATTGAGAGCTGAAAGAGAAAATCTAATCAAGCCTAATGAAGTCATAAAATATTTTGAGAAATTGATGGAAACACCAAGACCTATCAATGATGCTACTAGATTGGGTTACACTACTACTAAAGAAGGAGAGTCATCTAGAAGTGTTGAAAAAAGGAGAAACAAAGGTAAGAACAACAAACACACTTTTCATCATTATGGAAAGCTAGGTCATATAGAAAATGTCTGCAAGAGTAAAACTATCAACCAAAGCCCTAAGAAAAAATATAGAGGAAACTATTACAACTACAACATGAAAGGACATCATGCACATGAATGCAAGACCAAGACCATGGACACTCCAAGATTTGAAGGATGCTACTATAATTTTTAGAAGTACAGACACAAAATATGAGTGCAGATCCAAGGCTAAGTAATCATCAAACAAATAAGCCAAGGTAAACAACAATGAAAACTCTAACAATTGGGATTATAATACAAGATATAGTTGTCACTATTTTCAAGAGTATGGACATGTTCCTAAGAATTGCATAATAACACTTTTCACAACTGATTACAGTAGATGGTTGAGCAATGCTACATGCTTTAGTTGTTTGAAGATTGGTCATATCAGCAAAAATTTTCTAACAAGGTCACCGCCACCCAACAATAAATCAAATTAGGGAAAAGAGAAGATTGATGTTGAAAAGGTAAAATTTTAGATGAACAAGGCATGGAAGAAAATAGAAGATTGCAATACATCAAGTCAAGATGAGGTCACTTTATCAAATGAATTAGGTGATCACATCACCTTCAACTAGGTAATCAAATGGTATGTGATGTACTAATATCTCAAAGTTACATTATGCATCAGTTCTAAGATTCTATGATCTGAAAAGATAATATATGCATGAATTGAGATGCAATGTAGTAATTATAAACATAGAAAAAATCTTTAGTTTTTTTGATTTCTATGTTGTTGTCAAGCATGGAAACTTTTAGTTGTTTCCAAGTGAAGGAGTCATGTTAGCATTCACCGAGCTTTCTATATACAATGAGCATAGTGAAAATCATGTGTAAGCCAAGTGAGTTGAAAACCTTATGATAGTTGAGTTTATAGTTGTGTAAAAATTAAGAATTTATTATAGAATTTTAAGGGTTATATAGTCATTTCTCAACTCATTTGTATTCACCAACAAGTCAAACAGAGCACAAAGATCACAAAGGTGAATTGAAATAGGAGTTTTGCATATGTGAATTGAATTCAACTACAACTTGAAAAAATTCATCAAATTGCAAGTTATTTATCAAATGTCTTTTTTTCTTGTTTGATTTTTTGTAAACCCTAAGTAGGAAATATGGCAGCTACCTCTTCTGCAAATTTTAGGAAGGAAAGGAAGTGTTTAATGTTCAGTTAATTAATAATGATGTGAGACAATTACCTTTCCAAGAAATACCTGAGATGGCATATAAAGGAGACTCGTTTGGTGTGTTATCCATGATATCACCAAAATTTCTAATGATTCAAGATGTGAGGTGTTTCTATACTTGTAAGGTTGGAAGTATAAGATGCATAGAGATAAGTACAGTAAACTTTGTGAGAATGGAGTCTTAAGGGAAGAGAACAAAATTGTAGAAAAGAAAGGGTTGTCCCATGCCCTAGATATCCCTAATGTATTCAAGAAAGAATGGATAAATATTGTACTCATTCAAATACATGATGGCTTTATATGATTGGAAAATAGACCAATTAAGATCACCAAAAGGCTCGTGAATCAAGTGTCATGGTATCCTACCCTAGATAGACCTAAGATCATGCCAAGTGATGCAAACTAGATAACTGAGAAAAATATAGGTGCAGTATGGAATAAGAGAGGGATTTCTATAGATTATATCTCAAACCCCTTATTTTCCTTTGTAGTAAGAGTCATAGAACATAAGTTCTTTTAGTGTAGCAGATTGAATAGTGTATCATGTATGGTAGTGGACTTGGGATAAAAGATAGTAAAAAGAGATCATAGCTATGATCTTGTTGAGTTATAACCTCAGTAGCTATATGAAAAATTGGAGGCCATAAGGAAAAAAATGAGTGCATATTTCATGTTTGGTTCTCTACTTTTATGCATATTCTTCTATGTGTGGAACACTTGTCCCACATTTGGTAAAGTGGTTTGAAAATCAAATAGGATAGTTACACTTTAGATTGCAGAGTTGATAGAGAAACTTGAGAAATTTTTGATTCAATTATGACTATCTATTTGAGGATTTGAAGAAATCCATGAAGGAAAGGTAAGGATTCCTATGTCACTAGTGGAGAAACATTACAATGATGTTTTCTTCTCAATAGATGTAAATTATACATTTGTGTAGGCAACTATTCCTAGGGTTAGATGGCCTAAGCCCTTGCCATATGAGATTAATGTGGATGAGACATTTGTAACTATTATAGCTCTACTGATAGAAGACATTGATAAAAGTTAAACTTCATTTGGAAACTATGAGGAAGCCAACTCAAGGATTACAATTAACTTTTAAACAACTTCTGTGTTAAGGAGAAAGAAAAAACTAGTCAAGAAGTTGAAGGAGAGATTTGGTGAAGGGGGAGAAGAAGAAGATGATGATGAAGAGGATGAAGAGAATGAACAAGTCCATGCCCCATTGGAACTCCCACAAGGATAGGGACAAGATCAAGGAGAAAATGTAGAAGGTGTCGAGGAAGAAGAAGTCAAGGAAGCACTTGAACCAACTAAGAAGATGTGACATTATTTATGTAGTGGTTGATAGATTTAGTAAAATGGGGCATTTCATACCATGCAAGACTACCAATGATGCTAGCCACATTGCACACTTTTTCTTTAAGGAGGTTGTAAGGATTCATGGATTTCCATTGAGTATTGTTTTAGATAGAGATGTGAAGTTCATGAGCCATTTTTGGAAGACCTTCTGCAGAAGACTTGGTACAAATATTTAATTTGGTTCTGCCTACCATCCTCAAATAGATGTCCAAATTGAGGTGGTTAATAGAGTTTTGTGTAATTTATTAAGGTTCCTAACTAAGGAATATGGGAATACATGGGATGTTATCATTCCTTAAGAAGAATATGCTTATAATGATAGTAAGAACAAAAACACAAGCAAAAGGCCATTTGAGATTGTGTATGGGATTCATCCAAGGGGTGTATATGAACTAGGATATCTTAGAGGCATGGAGTATAGGAGTGTTCATGGTGAGGACTTTGCTCAAACTATCAAAGAAATATAGGAGAAGGTGAAAAATACTATCCAAGATAGCTCACAAATCTGAATGCCAAGGTAGATGAGAAGAGAAGAGACCTTCATTTTTCCATAGGTGATTATGTCATGGTTTATTTGAATAGTTTCAGGTTATAGAAAGGTGCCCCAACCAAACTACATATGAAATTAGTGAGACCATGCCAAGTCATTACAAAATATGGAGCCCATCCATAGAAGGTTTATTTTCCATAAGGTTTGGGCATTTCTCTTGTCTTCAATGTCCATGACTTGGCCAAATTCAAAGGTCCATTTCCTAAGATTTCTCAAAATATTTAGGGAGTTAGTAGCAATATGGATCCTTCTAGGGTGCCTTCCCCAACCAAGTTAGAAGGTAGGAAGGTCTTGGATTCTAGAGCCAGGAAAACTAATAGGCATAAGGTGTATATGGAACACCTAATCAAGTGAAGGGAAAAAATAGATTTAGAGGCAGCATGGGTTGTAGAGGAATACTTCAACAAGGTAGGTATCTCAAAAGACCTATTGTCCATGATAGTGACATAGTTTTCCTTTGTGGGGGAGTATGGTCTAGGAGAACCTAGGTAGAGCTCTTGAATGACCTATGGTTCCTAAGTTTTTTTTTTTTCTTTTAGTGGTCCTAGCATCACCACTATTGTAATAAGGGGACTAGCCTAGTCCTAAGTTGAGGTGTGTAAGTAGGCCTTAGTTTCCTTAGTTACAAGTATGCCCACATTAGGTTAAAAAGGGTATGTTTGTGATCTTAGTGGTAAGTTGGCCAACCAAGGGACTTGAAAGAATTTTCTAATTTTTTAAGATCTTATATAGGAATTTGGTGAAGATTAATGACCTTAGGTTCAATCTTGGATAGCAAATTCTAAAAGTCATAAAAGTTGTCAAAAATTTGGCAATATTGTTGTCATTGACAACATTGACCACATTTTTTTGCATGAGAGAAACTTCAAGAAATAAATTTCATAACTATTTGAAACTATTGGTATTGATCCTTGGTCAAATATTTAAGGCTATTCTCAACTTGATGAAAGGGTTGGCTTAATTATTAAGGTGTGTGTACAAACTGGATCACAACAAGAACGATCATATTTTTTGTTTTTCAAAACTTTTGGATTTTTAGTAGTTTGAAATAAGGACTATAGCTTATGGAAGTGTTAATTTAGATAATTTTAAGAATTCATGTGGTGTTAGATTGTGATTTTGTAGGCTTCTTGTTCATTTTATAAATTCTTTGGGGTTTTGTCAGTCTGGTTTCCTCAATCAGGTAACTAGTGAAGATAGGGTCATAGGTCCTCTTCCTACTATGGTATCTTGAAGGGATTTTTGGATTAGGGAGGTGACTCCATATACATATTTTATAGTGAATTATGGGCCCTAGAAAGAAAGCAAGGCATTTTTGAGGTGGTTCCCTAGGTGAGCCAGAGTTGTGTGGCTAGGGATCATAGTAAGTTGTTGAGGTCGTAAGGAGGATTGAGGACACTGATAACTTCAATAAAATCTTGGAGAATGTTAGATACATGAGTTTTGAAGTAAAAAATTTAATGGGAAGTGTTTGTGGTAGTTCTTTGGAGGGAAAAATGAAGATCTTGCTAAATAGGCTTGAAAAGTCTTAAAACTCTACTTTTAGGCATATTTATAGGTCTTATTGTACAGACAGTTTGGAAACCATAGAGCTTGAAAATATTTTGTGTCTTTGAAAATGGTGTTAGGATCAAAGTTTAGTTTTCCTCCTTATTAAGAACCTTTTTCAGTTATTAGGGGTTTTCTTCAAAAGTAGGCCTAATTGCTCTTATCCCTATTAGGGAAGCAAATTTTGTGTTTCTTCGAACTTGATTAGGGTTACAATGTAAAAAGTGGTTCTCTTAAAGGTATACATCACTTATAGAGTGATTTCTAGTCATGTTGGGGTAGATTATGGAGTTGGTGAAGTGGAAGCAAGAAGAATTTGTAGCCCTAGGAAGGAATGTATGGAGTTTTTATTATATCTAATTAGCGTTCACTAGTTGAGGGAAGTAGGGTCTTATAAATAGGATCTCAAGGAGAGTAGGGTAGTGAGGAACCATGTTAGGTTAGGAGAAAGAACTAAGGAGACCCTAAAGAGAGTTAGGGTAGGAGGAAGACTATTGTTACATAATAAACTATGTATATTTTCCTACGTTGATTATTTGATGAGCATATACTTATTGATGTACCATGTTATACTTCCTATGTATAATGTTCATGCACATTATTATTCTTATGATCGATAAATATTACTTTCATGTCAATAAAATATTTTATTGACGTCCTATCCAATAATCTATATCATACAAAAACATTTTTAGATTCAAACCACTATTTTAAAAAACATAAATTATAATAAAAGCTCCATAAATAACAAAAATAACAAAAGTCATAGAATAATCCACCATAAATGTATTGTAACAAGTGTTAACCAACCACACTATGTTACCAAATAGAATTTGTAGAAGTCAGTGTCTACCAAGTTCACTTAGGAGACAAAGAAAAGTTGGCATGAAAACTAGTGTTAACCGAGCTCACTTGTTTAATCAAGTAAAATCTATTTTATTTAGTATCTATCAAGTAGGGTTGACTAATGAAGGATTTTCTTGTCTTGGCATATTGAGTTAAATGATTTTTCTTGATGGTTTTATCCAACTTAGGATATGAATATAATTTTTTTAAAGTTGTATTCAAGCCAACTTGATAATGTAGAAAATATAAATATAATTTCAATTTGTGGGATTGAAGAAAAACAAGTGTGTGTGAAGATATGAGGATTCTTAAAGGAAGCGAATTGGAAGGATAAGAAAAATATCCTTATGGAGTTGCAAAGATAGATTCAATCAAGAAGGATCAAGTATTCAAGTCAAAATTGAGATCTGAAATTAGAAAAGATAAGTTTGCGTCAACAATTAGGTCATATCATTGTTACTCTCTAAAAATTGTAGTAGTGAAATAAATATCTTAACAGAGTTGGCTTAACAACTATTTGTAAATCCTCTAACAAGGTGGAATTTCTATTTGAAGTGTCTTGAAGACCTCTAACAAGGACACTCCTAATAGGATGATTAAAACCTCTAATAGGGTCACATCTAAAAATGTGTTTTCTAACCTTTAACAGGGTTGACACCTAATAGGCCTCAATTCAGAAGAGTGAAAAAATAGTAACTACTTACAATTGGTGGTTTTTTCCAAATTGGGTTTCCACATTAAATATTGGTGTCACGTGTGTTCATGTTATTTATTTTATGTGTATGAAACTAAGTTAATTAAGGCTAATCATATTAAACACCTAAAGATTTGAAGGCTTAATAGTTACTGAGTTACAACATTTTCAAGTGTAAATTGAGTACATATGTGTTTCTTGACTTACACCCAAATATTACTTATCAATATTTATGTTTTGAATTATATTAAAATTTAAGGGATTTGGGATTTATTTTTGTGGTAGCTAATTCACCCCTCCCCTCTTATTTACCCCTCTTATATTTCCAACACCTTTTTCTTTATAAAAGTTGACATAGGTTTTTGTTTTTACCATGTAAAATATAGTATGCAAGATAATAACATCCACACATGAAAATAACACTATCACACCAAGATTTAATATGGAAATAAAATTTGCAAAATACCACCAAGTAACATGTTACCAACTTTTCATTCTTCGAATGTGAGCTCAATTAAGAACCAAGCCTATTAAAGGTTATAAAACACACCTTTAAATGTGACCCTATTAAAGGATCTAATCACCCTATTAGGAGTGGCCTTTTTAGAGGACATTAGAACATTCAATTAGAATTTCACCTTGATTAAAGGATTTTAGACTAATACAATGGTTAGAATGTACTAGTAGATTTGATCTATAAAGTACAACCCACTTTGCAAATTCAGATCTTTAATTGCTCATCAGCTAGTTCATTGACTAGCCTTCATTGACATCTCTATCATTTATTTTATTGGCATCTCCTCAAGTAATCACTAGTAAAAAATTCTTCACACTTCACCTCTATTGTTCTCTTCATAAATTCTCCTTAAGATCATCAATCAACAATGAAACAACCCCTAAAAATTCATTCCTTATGCCTCCTTAAATAGATAATTTTCATATTTTGCCACTTAAACATTATCATTGATCTTAGGGTTGGTCAAATTCATTGAACCCTTCAATCTTTTTGTTCTCCTTCTAGAAATTTATGATCAAATCTTGCCTTTGCTCATGAAAAAAACTCTCCTCATGCATTAGATATGCTATCTCATCAATCATTATCTTCTATACACTTTGAATAATTCAAAATTTCATCTATCCCAACTTCAGAATAAAATATTTCTCCAACTATAAATTTTGTTGTCACATGGAAATCACTATGATCTTCATATTGGTCATTACTCTACATCTTGGCAACTAGTATGCTTTTTCACTTGGCATCGACATGCTTGATTGGTCATTTCTATGCTCGATCACTGCTACATTCCTTCATATAGTTAATCAGCAATAACTAACATTTCACTTGAATTGTTTTGTTTGTCTTATACATAAATTCTTTAATCTTGTGCTTCAACTCCTTCATTGACTATGCAATATTGATACTTAGTCAAGATTATACTTTCAATTTGTTTCAACTCTTAGCTTCACCAAACTATCTTATTCACCTCATATATTGATTGAAAAACACATTATCTTGTCTTCAGGAATAACTTATCAAGTGCCCACTATGTTTCCATGATACCTAACATATCTCAACTCAACCTTCTTTTAGGTCATCTCATGATATATTTTTTTTCAAATCCACTTCATCAATGCCCATTATTTCTATAGGCACCAACACCTAAATCCCCTATTCTTGCAATGGCCTTATGTCTCCCTACAATGACTCAATCTCTTTTGCATGTAAGGCTTGATCTCTTCACAAGGTATAATAAAATCTCTAACGATGGCATAATCAAGTATGATAGGTAGCCACCAATAGATTGATCCATAAAACCTTGCTGCTCTTGTTCTGATCATCCTTCTAAACCCTAGCCCTACTAGTGTAAGAGAACAATTTTTGTGTCTGAATGGATAGTACTCAATCCAACCAATCCAAAGTCTCTGCAACATCCCGAGTCAATGAGCGGGGGGGGAACTACATGGTAAAGCCTCACCTAATGAATTTAGATTCCCTATAAATCCTACACACTCTCCACCTTATGCACCCTCAAACTAATCAATCTTATTTATGCATGCCCCCCAATAATATAAAAGGGTAGCTTCTCCTTAAGAAATCAACCCCAAACTCACAATGGTGGAGACTCTCCCTCTGGTTAAACCATTATGAACCCCTATATTTATCAGGAACATGCACAGGCTACTTATGTAGCTTCATTGCAGGGCCTTAGAATAGTAGGCATTTATTCCTCGGCCTACCAAGCACACATTATTCTTGTGAAGCCTCGAGTGGTCCCTACTATTCTAAGATCAAAAATTCTAATTCCTGTGCATGCACAAGGATTTTGGTGGCCTTTAGAAAGGTAGGGTGGCCCATAGAATTTGAGGGGCCTCTACCCTGGTGAATTGTAGGGCCCCCCACAATAGAACCCCTGACCCCAAAAAGAATAGTTGAACAGTGATCTACTCCCATATAATTTTAAGGAATGGTAGGGGCCCAAAAAAATTCTAGTTCTCCCTCCCACCAACTATATCCTCCTAAGCACCCCCCCTCCCCCCAGCGTAAGGTTAAGGGGGTGGGACTAGCCATTGCCGGCCTATCCTATAATTTCTAAGGAAATAATCAGCAAAGGGGCCCCTACCCCTACTATATGTAAGGTAAGGTAAGGGGAAAATTCCCTCTATAATGTGGGGAGGGGTGGCCCCAACTTATTCTATTATTCCAACCCCTTATGATATGATAAGTTGTAGGGGCCATAGAACCATAAAATAGTAGTGGGGGCCAAAACATCAATGGTGTGGGTTTAGGTTTCATGTTGTGTTTATGAGTTGAAGATGCCTTCTACCTAGCATCCAACTAGTGCCCAAAGTGGTATTCCAACCTTTGTTCCCAGTTGGGGCTTGGGTAAGATCAATAATCAAAGCATTCCTAGTATGTAGTTTCTTTCCATGCATCCTTCCATCCAAACTATCTTTTAGAATATATGGAGGAGTCGGCCAACCATCCTTGATCCTACCCTTGCTTAGAGAAAGTAGGAACAAGAAGTCCTGTTTATGTCAGTCACAATTTCATGATTGTAGGTGTGCCCAGCTTGATTTTTGTAGAGAACCAGGGACTAAACATAAGAAATAGGTACATATATTTTAAGGCTTGGAGCATAATGAATTGTAGCACCTACTATTCTATGGGCAATGAACCCTACTATTCCAAAGGCTTATCATACTGATTCTTCTCAATCAATGGTGGCCTACTATTCTATGGGCCCACTCTATCCCATCTCAATGAGGCAGTTTGGGCGAACACACCAATGGTTGTGGATCTCTCTTGCCTCATGATTCCTACATGCATACATTGATTCTTCCCATATCTCACATGATCCATTAAGGTTTACATTGGGAGAGGATCAATTTTATTTTTCCATATGGTTCAACTCTTGTAGGACCTATGGTTCATAGGAATATAAAGTCATAGAGGCATGGGCAGTTTTGATTCCATGTTATAACTTCTGAATCAATCACTCTACTATGGCAAGGGGATCCAGATGACCCTGCAACAAAGCAAGAAGCAAAGAAGCCATAAGCTAAGGCAAAGCTTTTTCCCCCTATCATTCACAACTTTACCCCGATCTAGTCCTATTTTTATATAGTGCTAAGGTGGAAGATATTTTTTCTCAATCTTTATGTTAATCAAAATCATTATGGTGCAAACTTTGAAGCATAGGTCCATGGCCCCTTACATATAAGACCTATTGCTCATTCAATTTGGGAACCTCATTTTGGTCAACACTTTGTAGAAGCCTTTACCTGAGCTCATGCTCTTGGTCCAATAAATATTTCTTATTCTACTACTTACTAGTGGTCGTATACAATTGGTTTACACACTAATGAAGATCTTTATATTGGAGCTTTTTTCTTGCTATTTATTTTTGCTCTCTTTTTAACAACAGGTTGGTTGCATCTACAACCCCAATAGAAACCAAGTGTTTCATGGTTTAAAAATGTTGAATCTCATCTAAATCATTATTTATCAAGGCTCTTCGGAGTCAGTTCTTTGGTATGATATGTGTGCATAAGGGAAAAAGCACTACAAGTTAAAATTGACAACAAAAATGCTTTTTTATAATATAAAAATAAGAATATATAATACATTTTTATTATTTTTAAGGGCTACTTAGAATGGTTGAGGCAAAAAACATCCATCTTGTTTGTCTCTCGATTAGATGTACATTATGTCTAACCAATAGATTTGACATCATTGACAACATAACAGGTTATCCAATTGTAGTTTCTAACAATCACATAATGACTCATGTTATAATTTTAAAAATCCAAATAACATCATACAAATTCCATCATATAATAAAAATAACAAGTTCTATCATGTTTATGTAAGTATATAAACATATACAAATATCTCATGGTGTAAAATGTGTTATAAATAATTGAAGAGCTCTCATTCATTTGATCTACAATCCTCTTCACTCTATTTGAAGATAAATAAGATACATAATCTTGGTAGGTCTAATCCTAAGATGCATAACCATGTTGGGTCTTCTCTTGAGATACACCATCTTGTGTGTCTTTAACAAAAGTGTATCTTCCCTCCTATATATTATTAAAAGATAATATTAAAAGACTGTATTTGTTTAATACAAATGACTTATAAACAAAAATAAATAGTGAACATTTAAAAATTTAAATTTCAACCATGTTTAGTAATGCCCTTAGTTAAATGAGTAGGTGCACTCTCATGAAAAATGTAAGTGCCTATATTCAAGTCCTATATAAATAACAATTATTAAATTTTTTTAATCCTTGTAAAAGAAATGTATAGAATAGATGCTACAAAATTATTTTTAATCCAAACCAAAAGTGATGATGTCAATGGCTAAATTTGTCTCAATTTCATTATTGTACAAAGGCTCATGGTTGTGTTAACTTGAGAAACATATATAAAGCATGAAACAAACTTGTTTATATATAACTTCTAAACTATATAAAGTATTGACATTGAAAAAAGATCAACCCCACATCTCCCAAGAATCCCTTGCATGCAAACACCTATCATAGAAAGAGAGAAGATAAAGCTACAAAGGTTGGAATTCCTAGATCCACATAAGGCTAACATAGGAGATAATAAATCCCATAATAAATCATTTAAAGAAACAAAATTGATCTTTGGACCTAAAATAATCAAAATATCTACTAGAACTCAAAAAAATAAAAAAATGAATGGGAGTTACCTAGAGTAGGATTTGGAAAATAGAATGTCTCAAGGTATGTATCTTGGAGTGTGAAATAGAACCTTTGAGTTTGACTGCATAAACTCACAAAAAACTAGAATACAAAATCCAAATAAGTTGTACCATCACAATGCACATAGAATCAACTTTATGACAATATCTCATTTGTCAAAATGGAGTCTAGATGAGCAAGTTATGGTAAAAAAACCACAGGTACGTTAAAAAAGAGCTAGAAGGGTAAAATAAAAAATCACTGCATTGGGATCCATGCCAAAATGTCTTTGGAAGCATGCCCACTAGTACAGAAATTACCTTGGGATCCATAACAAACCACATTGGTTTCTATACCAAATTGTTTCAATTTGCATGCCAAAAATATCAATTTTTGCACAAAAAATCTTGATTTATGTGCCAAAAAATCTCAATTTGCATGCCAAAAGATCAATTTCCATGCCAAAACTTTATGATTTTGAAGGAAAAAAACTTGATTTCAATGCTAAAAAACTTTGATTTTCACAGCAAAAAATCTTAAAATTGCCACTTCAGGAAACAAGCCCAATCTACAAGCAATAATTTTTTGCCTCAGATTCCAACTATGTCCAAATTGGATAAATTTTAAATGAAAATGGGGCTTTTTTTGCACTCGGGGCTCAACAGTGAGGTCCATTTGGGCTGAAAATGCACCAAAAAATTGTGACCTCCTAGATACAATACATAAAAACTCTAAAATATGAAACCTTATGAAAGAGGAAAAAAAAAAAGATCTAAATACTAATGCCAAATATCTTACAAATAGAATAGGGACATGAATATTTGGAGCTCTGTGACTATGTTAAAGTTGATCAAAGATCAACCCCATAGCTCCCAAGAATCTTTCATTTAAACACGTCATAGATGTTGAAAAAAATTGATTAATTGCATATTGTCTTTGATGCTACACAAAATGTTATATCATTGCCAGTCAGTATATGTCAAGCTCACTCAAGTGATGAAGATAATTTCTTATGTCTACTAAGCATTCCAGATTTTGCTTAGTTCAGAAGACAATGTCAACTGAGTTCACTCAAGTGACAAAGAAAAGTTCACTGAAGGTTAAGTGTTAACCAAACTCACTCGGTTAATGAAGGAAAAGTTGGATGGAACTAGTCTTAACCAAGCTCACTCGATTACAAAAGGAACTTTATGCAGATTCAGCATTAATTGAGCCCACTCAGTTAACACAGCAAAGTCATTTTTGAGTTAGTGTTTACCGAACAAGGTTAGCTAACAAAGTATTTTCTTGTTTTTGCATATTGAGTTTAATAGTTTGGTTTGCTGGTTCCAGCTGATTGAGGAGATGAATATTAATTATTCCAAATTGTATTCAAGGCAACTTGATAATGTGTAAGATATAAATATAAGGTCAAGTTAAGGATTGAATTTGTCGAAGAGAATAGAAGATTTGAAGATGCTTAGAGGAAGTCAATTAGAAGGATAAGTAGAATATCCTTTTTGAGTGAAAAAATACATTCGATCATAAAGGATCAAGTATACAAGCCAGAATTGAGATCCATAATCAGCAATTCAATTGCATTTGAAATTAGATCATCTCATTGTTACTTTCTAACTATTGTAGCAGTGATCTAAATCTCTTAATAGAGTTGTCTTAACAACTATTTGTAAATCCTCTAACAAGGTGGAAATTATAGATTGAAGTCTCTAAAGACCTCTAACAAGACCAATCCTAATAGGGTGATTAAATCCTCTAATAGGTTCACACCTAAGAGTATTTTTTTAAACCTTTAATAGGTTTGGCTGGTAATAGGGCTCACTTCAGAAGAGTGAAAATTAGTAAGTAGCTGCAATTGGTTATTTTTCCAAATAGGGCTTACACATTAAATCTTGGTGTCACTTGTGTTCATGTCATTTCTTTCATGTACATGGAACTAAGTTAAGTAAGTTTAATCACTGATAATATCTTAAGATTTACATGTTAAGGATTTTCCAAGTTAGTATTGCCATTTTAGTTTTTTCTGAGTTACAACCATTTCTAGTGTAAACTGAGTGCTTATGTATTTACCAATAATAGGTAGTTTCAATGAATTTTATGTTGACATCTAAGGGATCTAGGACTTATTTTTACATAACTAATTCGTCCCTCCCCTATCAATTACTCCTCTTATATTTACAACAATTGGTATTAGAACTTCTTGGTGCTTGCAAAGAAAGGTTTTAAGGACCTAAGCCAAAGATCAGGATGTCTTATCAGAGAGGGATTCCCAAGATGAACAAAGATAACTTCTAGGCATGGCAAGAACTTATGAAGTTGCTCTTGGTAACCATTAATGATTTAGGTTTTAAATACTTGGAAAATGGTTACAAGGATCCTACTAGAACATTCACTATATAAGAGATTTCTAAAAACAAAAATCATAACATCACGATGATTGATATTGCATCAACTCTCAACTATGCTAAGTTGGGTGAGGTCAAAAGATGGGCTACTACTCATGACATGTAGACCAAACTAAAGGATATCTATGGAGGTGATAATAATTTAAAAAAAGCCAAGACAGAAAGCTTGAGAGATCAGTTTGATCAGATGAAAATGGGACAGGATAAAAACATTGTAAAATATGTTGAGAGAATCAAAGCTAGTGTTAGTTCTATCAAAGTCTTGAGAGGAACAATTGAAGATGTAACCATGGTAAGCAAGGTACTCAGAACCCTTCTTCCTAACTGTGCAATCAGAGTGTCTACTATTCAAGATATGAGATGTGATCCAAATAACAAGACAACTTTGGATGCTCTAGTTGGAATATTGACTGCATTTGAACTAGATAACTATAATAATTATACCCCTAGCTCTAGAAATATTGAATCTAAATTTGAGGCCAAGGTATCACTTAAGAAGAAAGCCAAAAATTGTAAAATGAAAACATCTAAAAGAGAGGAGGAAGATAGTTCTAATAGTGATCTTGAAGCCATTGAAGCATTGCTTGCAAGATGTTAGCACAAAGGAAAAGGAAAGTATAAAGGTAAAATCCCTCTAATCTATTTCTCTTGTGAAGAAGTTGGACACATTGGTACAAGGTGCCCAAATAGAGAAAACAAATATGAAAAGAAGCACAAAAAGTACAAAGGAAAGAAGGATTTCAAGAACTTCAAGGTATATAAGGAAAAAGTTAAGAAATCTTATTTTATGGCTAAGGATTCAGATAGTAGTGAAGAAGATGAAATGGTTTATATTGTTGTAAAAGATGAATCTGATGATGAAGGAGATAAAATGACACTTATCTCTCATGTTAGCAAAAATGATACATGGATTATTGATAGTGGCTGCTCACATCACATGACTCATGAAAAAATGAAGTTTGAACATATGGAACATTATGATGGTGGAAGTATGAGATTTGGAAACAATGAACCATGTTGCATAAAGCGAAAAGGTTGTATCTTACTAACCAATGAAATTGGATATGATAATGCATATTGGGTTGAAGGACTAAAGCATAATCTACTAAGTGTGCCATAGTTGAATAACATTAGATTCAAGGTAGAATTCATGAACGAGAAGGCCAAGTTGCTAGATGGAAAAGAAAATCTTGTTGGGTCTGTCAAACAAACAAAAGATAACCTATTCTATGTAATGTCCCATTTCAAGACATTTGATTATTCATCATTTATTTGTATCCATTTCATAATATTTTTTCTTTGATCCATTTTTCATTCTTTGGTATCCTATATTTATATGTGTATCTCCAAGAGTCATGCCCTTTCATTAATAGTAATTATATTATTTATTATTATATTAAATATAATTATATATTATATTTAATTATATAAATCATATTCCTTATAATTAAAAATACTATTTTAATAGGTAATTAAGATGCAATTGTCAATAGTTGATATATGTGTATATATATATAAATCAATAAAATAGTATTTTAATATCTAATATATAAGTATATATATATTGTATACACGTATCGTTATATGATAATATTTATGATATATATAATCATTTATATTTTAATTTATATATAGTATTAATCATTTTAATTATATATAATAGTTATATTATACTTATCCATTACTAAATTATATATGTCAAAATGGTGATATCACAATCCTCCCCTCTCAATTTTTCTTGACCTCAAGCAAAATCATTCATACACAAGCTTCTCCATAGACACAAAACATATTTGCAAAGCCTAAAAGATTTATGAGATATACATCTTAATGAATGATAACATGAAGTAGACAAAAAGTAGACACAACGTAAACAATTGAATGCATGAAGACATGAAGTATACACGATGCAAACAATTGAAGACACAAAGTAAACATGATGTAGACACACAATACACATGTTTATGCAATTCCTTGATTGTGAACTTGCAACCACAAAAAATTATTAGTACACATTTATATATAAATTTTCCTTTCTAGGATTTTCTTATATCAATCCCCCTAAAAAGGTATTTATTGTCTCTATTTAGAGAATACACTGAAATTTTATCTTACAATGACTTGTCAATCAAAAGTATAATATATTACTAATTAATTTATCATTTCTTGAGTATTAGAGGAGAAACTATAATAGGGTGCTCTATTACCCAATCATGGGCCTCACCATTCTCCCTCATTATTGTTATCTGTCTTTAATCATTATCTCTAAGATAGTGCCTTGGTATGATGTACCCCGAGGTATTTTCTCCACCGTAGGCCTTACCTAGTACCCTTGGATGATGTAGCCCAATGCCCATCTCACCACAGGCCATACCTAGTACTTTCAAGTTGTGTCACCTAGCCCATTCCACTATAGACCTTATCTTATCTTGGAAGATGATGACCTTATTGATTTTACTTAATAATATTATTTGTGATAATGATTGAAAACTAATCTCACTTAGAATTCAATATTTAGAATTTTGAAAACCTAATTATATTCAATCATTATTTAATGATAAATATCTAACTCAACAATTATTTGATTATTACTTATCAACTTAGAAATCAATTTCATTTCATTGTAACTATTTGATTAGAGTCATTGATAGTGGGTATTAGTCTATTCAATATTTATCACAATAACAAAATGTGTCAATAATAAGGACACTTAACAATTATTTCTTAATAAAATATATGAAGAAAATATACAACTTACCTCATTACCTTTACATGTCGAAGTGGTGATTTAGAATATGAAGTAATCTACATATCAACTTAAGGTCTTCCTCTCATTTAATCCCCTATTTAATACATTCAATATAAATAGTGGGTGCTCACCTTTGGACTTCTCCAATATCGATATCTTTTTGGTTATTAATTTCCTTATGAAACTTACTTTCTTGAGTGGACGTATCTCATATGCTTGCATTCATTGAATGTTTGGAGTTCCTTATCGTCATCACACTTATTACTGCCCTAACTTTTATTTCTTTATACTTCCCTTGGAATGATAGTATAGGGAAGAAACATGTTATAAATTATCTTAGCCATCTTTCATATTCAACGTTTACCATCTCTATTTTCCTTTGCATAATATAACCCCACCCATATTTTACTATAGACAACATATCTTGCATGAACAACATTAGAGTCTCCTATCCAACATCCTAATTACAAGGCTTGTGTGTCCTTGGAATTCATATATCTATTAGGAAGTGGTCACCTTTTTATATTTCTGTGGGAATCTTCTCTTTTTCCCGAGACCTCCAGTTTGGTCATCTGTGTAATTATTTTCACATTGACTAGCATGGCTATCAGCCCCTCAATAGTATAAATCACCTTGAACTAGAAAATAATACAATTTCTACCATGAAATGAATACTAGCTTGTTTTCTTCTCAATAGTCTTTTGGGGTTTTCTCTTGCTATTTCCATGTGAGTTGAAACATATTCTTAAAGAGTATTGAACTCCATGATTTGATGGGTCACATCCATATGCTTCGACCATATGATATATATATATATGTGTGTGTGTGTGTGTGTGTGTGTGTGTGTGTGTGTGTGTGTGTGTGTGTGTGTGTGTGTGTGTGTGTGTGTGTGTGTGTGTGTGTGTGTGTGTGTGTATATATATACACACACATATATATATATATATATATATATATATATATATATATATATATATATATATATGTATGTATGTATGTATGTATGTATATTCCCATTAATAATCTCAACCTTTAATAACTTATTCAAGTTTTTGATCTCATTGATTATGCATTTTTTGTCTCAATTCTTCCTCAATGTACTAGAAGCAAGTCATAGACATGTGCTTAACCTTTTGAAGATGCCAAGTGGAGAGCTATGATTCCTTGCTCATTTGTTGCATTGACCAATCATGTTTCAGCTTGTAATTCATACTGTTCAAGACAAATTTTCACCATATCTATGATTTTATCCTCACTGACTTCAGAGTGAAGAGCAACATGCAGAACTCTCTCTATTTTAGTGATCTACAAGTGAGCACCACATTCTAATACTTTTTGTGGGCTCTTGACATTTAGCCATTTACTCATCAATTCACAAAAAATATAATATCTGAAGGAGAGAATGACTTCAAATGAGACTTGTTGCCACACATAACTTATAGTCTAAATGTTGTAATCTTCAAGAACACAAGTAGTTCTCATTGCATCCATCCTTTGTATTCAAATAAACAACTCGCTCATAATTTCTCCAATATCTCAATCCACCATCAATATTTTCAGGAATTCATTCCCTTTGCAATTCATTAGAAACATCACAAGACCTATGATAAGAAGTAGAAGACTGTGATTTGGCAAATTAATCTCAAAAAATAATCATAATCCTTCCCATGGCCTCTTCGTAGAAGTGTAGCACAAATCAACCATCCTTTCACCTTCCTCAATCATAGCAATTTCTCAACATAGGTCTCAGGATTGAAACATGCTCCAATACCACTTGTAATGTCTCATTTCAGGATTTTGATTATTCATCATTTATTTTTATCCATTTCATAATATTTTTTCTCTGATCCCTTTTTCATCATTTGGTATCCTATATTTATATGTGTATCTCCAATAGTCATCCCCTTTCATTAATAGTAATTATATTAACAAGATAATTATATAAATCATATTCCTTACAATTAATAATACTATTTTAATAGCTAATTAAGATGCAATTGTCAATAGTTGATATATGTGTATATATATAAATTAATAAAGTAGTATTTTAAAATCTAATATATAGGTATGTGTATATATATATATATTGTATGATAATATTTATGATATATATAATAATTTATATTTTCATTTATATACAGTATTAATCATTTTAATATTATATAATAATTATATTATACTTATCCATATAATATATATGGATAAGATGGGAAACCAGATATGGGCCTATGCAACAATTATCAAATGGGTAAGATGGGAAAGAAAAGTTTTAAAAGCAAGACTATCATTCTAAGGAAGTCTTGCAGCTAGTTTATACTGACTTCTATGGACATATTGGAATAGAGAGCTATAGTGGAGATAAGTATTTTACTTTGTTTTTTTAATGATTATTCTAGAATGATGATTGTAATGTATATAAAAGAAAACTCTAAAGCATCTCAAAAATGTAAGTGGC
Source organism: Cupressus sempervirens (assembly GCA_028749045.1). NCBI lineage: Eukaryota > Viridiplantae > Streptophyta > Pinopsida > Cupressales > Cupressaceae > Cupressus > Cupressus sempervirens. Next base: position 249,750,619 of record CM053787.1, read on the forward strand.
ATATAGAAATAGTAGAGAAAGAAATTAGAAAGAAGTTGTAGTATTTGAGATCAGTCAAAGGTGGTAAATTCATTTTCAATGAGTTTAATGAGTTTTGTATTGAAAGAGGAATTAAGAGACAAGTATCAACTCCTGATACACGACAGAAGAATGGTATAGCTAAAAGAAGGAACATATCCATCATGGATTGTGTAATAACTTTAATGATAGAAAAGAGTGTTGCAATCAAATACTGGAAGGAAGCAATCAATACTATAATGCATACCTTGAATAGAGTGCAACTGAAGAGAGACCCAAATATAAAATTCCTTATGAACTATGGTATGGCTACAAACCTAATATAAGTTAATAGCAAATGTTATATCTTGAAGGAATCTAGGAAAGGAAAATTTGATGTCAAAGCTAATAAAGGCATATTCCTAGGATACTCCTATAGAATAAAAGCATATCAATGTTTGAATTTGTCAACTCATAATATCATAGAAAGTGCACATGTAAGAATTATTGAGTTTGTAGAATAGAATGAAGAGGAGAGAAGCAAAGAACCTAAGGATTAAATTTTTTTTTTCTACTATGAACTTGATACATTACCAAATCAAATTGGAAGTCAGAAGACTTCACCTTTGGAGTCCCCAAAATCTCCAAAAGTACTGAGTTTTAATTAGTGCAACCTAAGTCATAGTCTAAAGGACCTGAGTCATAGTCAGAAACTACTGAGTTATTGCAGGAGAAAACCAAGTTTGGTGGACCCGAGTCACAAATAGTGGGACCCAAGCTTGATATAGAAGGTAATGGAGAGGTTAGTGGAACAAATTCTAAATCCAAAGTACCTATGTTAGCAAAATATGTTAGAAGGCATGATGTAATTGATTAGATCATTGGAGACAAGATATATAGAACAATGATAAGAAACAAATTGAAAGGTACATGTTTTCTTTTTGAATTTGAGCCTAGATCATTAAAAGATGCTTTGGATAATGAAAGTTGGATTGAAGCTTACAATGAAGAAATAGAATAGATAGAGAGGAATAAGACTTGCACTCTTGTTCCTAGACCCAAGGATAAAAATGTAATTGGCACAAAGTGAATTTTTAGAAATAAGTTGACTGAAGATGGAGAAGTTTCCAAAAACAAAGAAAGGGTACTATGCAAAGGTTGTTCTCAAGAAGAAGGTATTGACTATGTTGAAACATTTTCTCTTGTTTCTAGATTAGAAGGTGTTAGAGTGTTGTACATAAAGGATTTAAAGTTTATCAAATGGATCTAAAATCCACATTTCTTGTAGAGGAATTTTAAATAGAACAACCTAGAATTTTTCTAGATCCTAACAAAAGGGAGATGGTCTATAAATTTTAGAAAGCATTGTATGGTCTTAAGAAAGCTCCTAGAGCTTGGTACGAAAGACTTCATAAATAGTTGATAAATATTGATTTTCAAAGAATAAATTATAATACTAGCTTGTATATCAAAGAAGGACTATACAAAAAGATTGTGTTGGTTGAAATCTTTGTGGACGACACTTCATTTACAGGAAATGATGACTTATGCAAAGCATTTTCAGAAGAGATTACTAAAGAATTTGAGATGTCTACGTTTGGAGAGATAAAATTCTTTTTTGGATTGCAAATCCAATAGAAGAAAGATGATATCTACATTACTCAATCCAAATATATCAAGGATATACTAAAGAATTTTAGAATGGAAGATTGAGGACCAGTTGGAACACCTATGTCTAATGGACATAAGATTTCCAAAAATGATGATTCCAAAGAACTAGATTAGATCACATACAGATTAGTGATTGGAAAATTGTAACATGTAGTGCACACAAGGCCTAATATTGCATTAGCAGTTGGTATTTTAGCAAGATTCTTATCAAATTCCAAGGAGAATAATATGATGGAAATAAAGAGAATCATGATGTATCTAAAGGGTACTGAAGGCTATGGATTATGGTTAAAAATAGGAGACAATCTTGATTTGAAGGGATTTACAAATGTTGATTGGGAAGAAAGTGTTGATGACAAGAAGAGCACCTATGGTGGAGCATTATTTTTGGGTAAAGTAATAGTGTCATAAACAAGACAGAAGAATCATTCTATTTCTTATTCTATAGTAGAGGCAAAATATGTTGCAGTAGTAGTTAATTATTCCAATGTTTTTTGGTTCAAGCAACTGTTGGCAGCTATTAAGATAGAAATCAAGGGCCCAGTGGTTATATTCTATGATAGCACTAGTGCAATTAATATATCAAAGAATCATGTAATGCATACTAAAACCAAGCACATTTCTATAAAATATCATTTTTTGAGAGAATTGGTGCAAGATAAAAAGGTAAGATTGGAATATGTGAATACAAAAGAACAAATTACAGACATTATAAATATCAACATCATGTCCACCATTATCAACATTAGCATTTCCACTTCTAGAAATGACAACATAAGAAGGATCACTTTCTAGTTCAATAAAAATATCCCTTCAACTCATGCAAACAAGTGTTATGCCTCAAATAACCCTTCCCAACATAAACTTCTCTAACAAATCATGTGAATGCAAACTTGATGAACTAAGAGCATAGGTCACTTATTGATGATGAGAAAGTCCAAGAATAAATGGTGCAAGAAGAAGAACAAGGGGCTCAATTTACTCATGATTTTTAACTTTATCACTCAAATTGGCACTTCTTTGTCCTATGCAATAGCTCTTCCTATCTCTTGGAAAGATTGCACATCAAAATAATTAGCTTTCTAACTAATTCAAATTCAACCTCAATTTTTTTTAGAAAGTACATGGGCACCACATGCTTAGCTTGTGGTAAATGGTCAAATACTAATCAATGCCACTCCAAAACATGCATATATATTCTTGTGTGTTGACATCATACAATAGATATGCATGATTTATTATCCTTTATGGTGTCACTCGTCCTAGGTTGACAAAATAACTTTTCAAATCAGCTTTTGTAATTTCTAATTCATGGACTTTTTTATTTGATAGGTTGTGAGCACAATTTGCAGCCATGGAGTCCCTCCATATGCAAAAACTATATATCTCATTATCTAATATTTTTATAAAGTCTATAATGTCTTACATGGTATCAGAAAGAAGAAGTACTTCACAATGGGGATGAGAACCATGTCTAATGGTACTAATGTCTTGAATAATTGCTATAATATTTCTAATCATATTTTCCCTCAACTGTTTGAGAGTAGGTGGAGATGGAGGTGTAGGTGGTCATGGAGACGAGGGAAGAGCTTGAAGGGGTGTAGGTGAAGTTGGAAGGGGTGGTGATATGAAGTAAGCTAATATGTTATCTATATTAAAATAATATATATATGATTAACATTTTATTATTATTTTACCTTGAAAATATAAGGAGAGAGAGAGAGAGAGAGAGGGATTTTTTTAGTGGCTATTATTCACCAATTGGCTAATATGTCTCGATTGGGCTATAGAAATTGGCTAAAAATAATGCCGTATACTAGTTGACCATTTTGCCTAGACTTTATAGAATACTCATATAGTGGTCAGAACATTCTCCACTATTATTATGTAATTTCAGTTTGGTAATTGGGTTCTTCGTCCATATTTCTCTTTAATGTTTACTCTTATTCAGCATGGAATTAATTGAGTGTCTCTTTCGACAATCATCATTTGAAAAATTCCTATTTTCCTATGTGAATTTTTTTTATGAGTGACAATGTACTCCATAGACAACTTACCTTGATATGTGTCAACATTCCCGTGACTACCTTGACAATTCTTCTTCCTTCAAGAAATGTTGGCCAAAATTAAACCTTAGCCATTGATCTTGGATCATCAGACGGTCTGAGTTCTCAAATAATACATTTAACATAATTACATTTCAGAACATAATTCGCCATCAATATCAATAATTTTATTAAAAACAAAAATTATAATCGCCATTATTTTATAAAAATTGTCTAAAATATTAAAAAAATTGCCACCAAATATCCATCGATGACGCATAATTCACCAACACTATTAATTTTTTTTCACCCAGATGACATGTGATTCACCACAATTTTATAAATTTTGGGAGGGGGGCATTCCTTAAAGTTATCCCTAGAGAGAGAGAGAGAGAGAGAGAGAGAGAGAGAGTTAACTTAAGACACACACACACACACACACACACACACACACACACACACACACACACACACACACACACACACAATTACTATTTAATTAACATTTTACCTCAACAATATGAGAAAGAAAGAGATTTTATTTATAAATTATTATTATCTATCAATATATAAACAAATTATGTGTATTAAATATATCATGTATTAATATACAATTATTGTCAAAATAATTGAAAACAAAAACTATAAGCTTTTCAATTATAATTAAATATTTACATATTATATTAAATATTTTAATCTAATATAATGACTATAATTCTATATATAAAATTAATATAATGACTATAATTATATATCTAATTAAATTAAATAATAATGGTTTTGGGAGCTAAGGTAAAACTAGTGGTGTAGGCTTGGGGAGCCTTTCAAAATCTCATAATGTTTTTTAGAGCCAGGAAGAAATTCACTTTTAATCCAACTTGTTTTTCATTAAGAAAATTCTTGGGGATGATTGTATCGATTTGGTGAGACTCCCAATATTGGGCGATGGTTTTGGGTTCCATGTTAGAAACCATATTTTTTAGCTCGCTTTTCAATGTCCATTTCCCCATTAACCACATTAAGGTCGAGGGAACCCCATAAAACATCAAATATGTTAAAGGTCTTTTGAAATTTTAACTTTTCTATATAAAAATTCAAAATAAAAATATGTAAAAGTATAACATTAATATTTTGTATTATAAATATATATATTTTTTACATTATAATAGTTTTATGTTAAGATTTTCAAAATCTTATTTTAAGCACTTTCATCTTGTATTTTTTATTTTCTCTTTCCTTAGTTCAAGGAAGGTAGCTTGGTTTTTTATATAGTTGTATTAATTATCTAACAAAATTAATGATACAATATTAATAACTAAATTATTTACTTTTGATTTAGCCAGAGTGGTATACAATGATTTGTCAATGACTGATGTCTATTAGTTGTAATGTGGATGAAATAGTCAGTATCACATCATTTTAAGAGATTGACAACCATAGATTTCACAAGTTAGGTAGTGAATTTCATTTAACTAGAAATCCAACCTTAGTGTGCAATGGGTACATCATAAAGATATGGAAGGTCAACTGAGTATTTCTCCCTTTATTTGGTTCTCCCTCTCGTTCTATCTATAACTCATCTATCTATTGGTCTATGTCTCTCTATCTGTCTACTTTTCTCTCGTCCCATCAGTTTGTCTTCATCACTATTTGTATCTTCCTCTCCTCACTCCATATGCCTCTTCTTCTGAATCTCCATCTCCATACTTTTCCCTATCTCCTTACTCTTCCCTCTAGACCTCTCTCTCTCTCTCTCTCTCTCTCTCTCTCCCCCTCCCCGCCTATCACATTCTCTTCACCCACCCTATTTTCTGATGTTCCTTCATTTATCTTTGTTCTCTCTCAATCAATCTAGCTCACCATCTATATATCTTTATGTCTCTTCATATATATGTCTTCCACTCTATGCATCCCTTTGTATCTATATATCAATCTCTTTATATCTTTCTCTCGATCCATCTCTCTCTCTATACATCCATTTATCCTTATTGTCCCCTTTCTAAACTATTAAGTCTCTACATCTCCTTTTTTGCCCCCATTTTCTCACTTGATCTTTTTATATCTCCATCTTTCCCTATCACTATATCTTTCCCAACCCTCTTTCGATACATACATACATACATACATACATACATACATACACACACACACACACACACACATATATATATGTATGTATGTATGTATGTATGTATGTATGTATGTATGTATACATACATACATACATATATAGTATATAGATACATACATATGTACACACACACACACACACACACACACACACACACACATGTAGTTGTCTCTTCTTTATATATTTATGTTTTGCATCCCCATTCTCTCCCTCCAACTCTCCCTCTCCTCTCAATATTCCAGGTAAGTCGTAAAAAACTCTGTTATAGAGGAAATGTGTTTTGACTAAACTTTGCAAGATTTGGGGGTAGCTAAACTTTGCATTTTGACTAAGAATACATTTTCTTGCACTCAATTATTCATGAACAAGTGGATTGTGTATTCCATAGAGATCAAAATATTTTACTAACAAAAGAGGATGATTACTCAAGTTGGCATTAGCTACTAATGACTTAGCTCAACCAACACACTCGAAGTGTTGATTATGATGAGGTGTCTGATGTGGGCATAATAGTGAGTGTCCTCTCTTTGGACCCTCTTAACTTCTTCCATTCCCCATTAAACATGAACATTTTTTTTATGCAACCCAAATCTAACTTTGAAATTTGTTCCCATCATATGCAAGTTGCAATAAGATGGATTCCAACTTGACCAATGTTTATTTGCATGCAAAATGGGCTCATTTTGGACCATTTAAACTATGTGCGGACATCCATCAGATGTTAATCAAACATGCTATATTATTTATATCAATAAGATGTTGGAGTTCATATTTCAAACATATACAATTTTTTGTAATGTTCTTGAGTTGACAATTTTGTAGAAAAAAATATTTTGAGTCAAAAGAAGGTGGAAAATGTTTAGAAGGGTCTATAGAATGGATAGGAGGAAGCCTCAATATATTATTATTAAATGAAATCAAAGCATGGAGTGATACAAGGATTGAAAAAGAGGTGTGAATTCACAATGTTTGAATTTAGAAGAAAAGTGAGATAAAATAGGGGTTGTTGTTGATGATACTTGATAATTAATGTGATTAGAAGATTTTTATTTAGTTATCTTGAGACGTTGCATGTGCCAAGTTTATGTATGCTCAATAGTAGTAGTAAATTTGATATGTTTTATAAGATATTCTCTAGATAATTATCTAGAGCTCTATAATAGTATCATGGAAAGAAATATGCATATTATCTTGAATATTATCACAAATAGTAAGTTAATTATTGATAAATCACCTCATGGTTCCAGATCTTGTTAACTATTTGAAGGTTGATTTCAACTTCATCTAGTAGGATTATGCATCCAAAGTAGAAGCACAATATTGTTAAATTATTAATACAATCATGACAACTTATTCAAGTGGGAACGAGTAATTGATGTTGTAGTTAAGTTTTTCTAAAAATGACGTCGATAATGAACATTATTGTGTGTTGTGATAAATAGAACATATTATGATTATTAAAATACTCAATGAACTTTGTCTAGTAATTTTATAACTAGTATTATTATGTAAATTACATAAAATTATAAATACTATTTCAATGATTGTATGATATTTAGATTCTAGATTATATAATAATAATTATTATAATATAATTATAATTTTGAGCTCAAATTGTGTTGGTAAGTCTAAACGCCTTGGCCCACTATGGAAAATATCTTGTCTAGAAAAGGCTAAATGCCTTGGCCCACTATGGAAAATATCTTGTCTAGAAAAGGCTAAATGCCTTGGCCCACTATGGAAAATATCTTGTCTAGATAAGGCTAAATGCCTTCAGTCCAAATAAGGAAAACATATTGTCTCGATAAGGCTAAACGCCTTCAGTCCCAATAAGGAAAATATCTTGTCTCGATAAAGCGAAACCGAACTCCATTACTCAATCCGATGTGGGGCAACGAAGAGTTAGGAAACCACCCAGCAGCCGTTTAACTTCCTTCATTTATAATTTATAGTTTCTTATTCGTAAGTCAAAATTTGTTTGCTTTTTTTTCTACATTTACTGATTGTAGAAGTCTTTCGAAATGGTATAAAAATGTCATTTTAAAATGTTGTCTAATATCTTCCAATAATACCTGCTATTATAATACTTTTTAGACAAATTGTCTAATCAATAATCAAGAAAAACTAAAAGATGTAAACACTTTAGTATTAATGATGATTTGTTTAGGTATATTTGTGTGTAAGTATTGAGGTTTTTTAGGGCCATAAATCGGAAGCGGAGAAACAAATAGACGTAGAATGCTCCATTTCCCAACCAGGAGTGAATAAGCTGTGGTTGAGTTATGCAAAATAAATGTTGCAAAGACTGTAGATTGTTCACTCTTTTCTAAGAATTCTCACTATAAATAGATCCCATGCTCATTACTCTTTTTCATTGCCAATCCAGCATATAGCACCAAGCAAGCAGCATTGTTTGTATATTTCTATTTGGCTTATGCTCTTACATAGTTTTGTTGTTTTTGTATGTTATAGATATAGATCATTGCGCAGGATTTTTCTCTTATTTTAGTTTTTATACTTCGACTAGCAGTATTGCTAACTATTCACTGTGGCCTCATATTTGAAAATTTTAGTTTATTGTTGTTGTGAATGCAGAATATGGGTCAGTACAAATCAACCGTGGCAACCTTACTGGTAATAGTGTTTCTGGGATGCAATATTGGTCTTCCCATGGTGATGGGGGATCCAACATGCAGTCCAAAGGGGAACTTCTTCTGCAACAGTGGGAGATGCTGCAGCATCTATAACTGGTGTGGGACTGGTGCAGCTTACTGTGCCAAAGGAAATTGCCTTGCTCAGTGCTCGCCAGGTGTTACTGCAGTTACCACTTACTCTCTCACTGGGAAAAACCTCACTTCAAATCACAAAAATTAGGGTTTACGCTCTATCGATATATGAATCCATTATATATACATATAAGATGATGAATAGCTTTTGGTATAGCTAAAATGTGCCATGCATGCATCTCAGTGCTCAATGAAGCGACCTCAGATGCTAAATAAGTACTTCCAGTTATGGGTACCCCTTTTATCTACAGTTTCTATTTAACGACAATAGTAATAATAATATATAATCAGTTGCACATCGTCTGGATTGGTTCATTTCTTCATTGTTTGGTAATCTGTTAACCCAAAATATATGTGAATTATAAACAGAATTAGTTAGTTGAATTTGTCTAATCAACTTCGACAGCCCATAATTAAATTGTATGTTCTGGATAGAGGATTATGCTGCTTCAATTGTTTGGAACAATTTGAGGTTTACAATATTAATTTTTTAGAGTTTAACAATAACTAGGGTAACGTTGGAGTGCTGAAATGAAAACGCAAAGCATATTAAACATGGTTTGATTACATCTCGCTAACTGGTCATGCATGGACTAGTCAAGCGGGGGATCTGGTTGATGTTGGAATTACTTCAAGACCGTTTCAATCAAATTCCACAATAATCTATTGACTACACAACTGGTCTGTTATAGATCCAAATTGCATCTATGAGGGCCATTCAAATTCAATTTTAATCTGAGCTCAGTTTGTTAAAAAAAAAATTCCCAATTAAATGATTTACTATGCAAAAAACAATAAATAATTCTAACGTGCTCAACTTTATGTAGTGAGTAAGTTTGACTCTAAAAACTAATAGTTGAATCTGAATAGAAATATTACAATTTTACTTTACATAAAAATTTTAATTATTGTATTTGTCACAGGCAATATACTATTGCAATGTCTAGTGAATAATGTTTTTTATTTCAACCAATCACTATTTTAATTTTGATTTTTCCTTTTTTATTTTTCTATGATTTTTAATTTCTAAAATCTGAAAAAAAAATTATTCAATTTGATTGGCTCAACATTTAGAGTCTTATAGGAGCGGATTTCTAGGAAGATACTAACATTATAATATAATGAGTAGGAAATAATTTTCCCAGCAAGTCAATTTGTGTCATTACTATCAAAATTTAATTGTATAGATTTCTATTCAAACTCATTGACCCATAATTGATGAATAGTGATTCAACATAGTGATAATGCTGATTTAACTATGTTGAATCACTATTCATGAAATATGGGTCAATGGGTTTGACTAAAAAACAAGACAATTAAATCCTCATAGCAATATCACAAACTATTATTATATTTATATTACAAATGAAAAATTATTTGTAATGATAATCAAATATATTTTAAAGTAGGGTTTCTTGCTTCATATGAACTTTCAATTTTCTTGCGTACAACTCTTCGTCTAAGCTTTACTTTTGTAGTCTCCACTTGTCACACTACATTTATTGTGGGAGTTTTTAGGCTAGGATATAATGGCTCCGGCCAGCGGTGAACCAGTGGTTTCTAGTATTGATGTTGCTACTTTGGATTGCCATGGCACTGTTACAGAACAAACACCCTTGCAAGTGTGTCCCAAAGGTTTTACACAAGGTAATCCTGATATTTTCCTTCCTTTGCAAGAATCTAATAATGCATGTGACTGGTTAGAGAAACATACCTTGATAGGTTATTTTGTGGGTAGGACTCCTCCTGAAGCTATGCTTCGAGAATGGGTTAACAAGAGCTAGACTCCTATGGAGTATGCCATGGTGTTGTGCAAAACCTTACCAAAGGTTTTTTTTTTTTCTCTTCACTAACCCATTGCTAGCAGACGTCGTCTTTAACAACAGACCTTGGTCTATGCATTCATCTCTACTTGTTTTTCAAAAATGGTCATGAGACTTCACAATTTGTGATGATAAAGAGCTTAGGGTTCCTATGTGGGTCGAGTTCCTAGGTTTACCCTTGCCATGTTGGCCTTTCATTGAGTCCATTGCCAAAACCTTTAGCAAAGTTGTCACAAAGGAGCCTGAGAAATTTTTTAATGCACACCCACAGAGATGCGTTTGCATCAAGGTTGATCTTTCCAAGATCTTAAGCATTCTATGGAAATCCAAATTGGGGCTCAAACCTTCTCTCAGAAGGTACTTTATTTGAACCTCCCCAACACCTCTTATAGGTGCTAGTTTGTGGAACACAAGATTGGGGATTGCCCTTTGGCTATGCCTAGGGATAAACCCACACCTAAAGAAATGCCTCCCAAACCAGGCAAAGGGGAAAAAGAAGAATGGGTTACTGTTGGGTGCAATGGCAAGGTTACTTTGAACCCCTTGGCCCCAAAATAGTCCTATGCGATAGTTGCCATGGATCCTCCTATCCCTATAGGAGTGACAATCTAGCCAACATACGGATGTAAGCAGCTTCCATAGCACCCAATTTGGGGGCTTTTACAGGTGTCAAAACCTACTGGTATGCAAGGAATTAAGGTGGCATCCAGGGCTTCTACCTTGGCTAGGATTTTTACCCCTCTTTCTACTTCTTCCATAGCACCACTAGCGACACAAAATTCTCATAGTCTTCCTGGATGTGTTGAGATACCAGAGGTGAAATGGCAGGCTATTAGCCCAAAGGGTTTTCCTTTTGACTTGAACTAGGTTTCTACCTTCTTTCAGAATAGCTACTCCTCTCTTGAGGACGAGGATGATATGGAAGAATTTTCATGAATTTCCTTTCATGGAATGTTTGAGGTCTTATAGACCTCTTTAGAAAGTACTATGTCTAGGATGACCATCATAGACTTGGTAATTTAGATTTTCTCTATCTCTAAGAGGTTAAGAGTTCTGGTTTCATGCTCTCTTTTGCATATTGCATCATTTGGCAAGATGGTGTTATGTTTTCCTCTCAGCACTAAGTTAGCTGAGGTGGTGTAGTTACTCTCTTGTCACCTTGTCTTTGTTTTGCTATTATTTTGCATGGTTCTGACCCCACGCATAGAATTATTTGACTTTTACTTTCCATTAACAATCATTCTTTTGGAGTCATTAATGTTTATGCTTCCAATGATGTTGTGAAAAGATCCCAGATGTAGGCCTGGTTTGCTGACAATTTGCCTCTAGCTAGTTGGGTCATGTGTGGTGACTTCAATATGGTTGAAGTGGCCTTTGATAAAGATGACATTCTACCCTTTCATTAGATAGCTAGGGAAAGGGAAGCTTGGTACTACATGCATAATAAATTGGACCTTTTTTAACCCAATATAACCTGCCTCCAGGATAATGGGGTTTGGCACACTTGGTCCAACTTTTGAGCTAGCTTTGACCACATTTTAAAGCATCTCGATCATGCTATGATTACTGCACAATATTTTTTCTCATTTTCTAAGCATTGAGAACTACCTCTCATTCCCCTGCTAGATGTGATGTTATCTAACCACTATCCCATTTATTTTGTCATTTCTTGGCAAACAGTTGTCCTAAAAGTGGCCAAGTCTTAGTTCTTCCTCAACACATCTATGCTGATGGATGCTTTCACCATCTCACATATCTTACATTTCTAGAATTTGAAGCCACATCCACATTCTCAAAAGGGATGGATTCAATCATGGAATGATGTCATTACAAAAACTATTAGGTTTCTATGCATCTATGGGCATTAGTTGGCACTTTTCAGAAAATGATCATATGATGCCAACACTTTTGCTCTCAAAAAAGCCTCTTAGGCTCTCACCCTCAATCCCTTTGATGTGAATTTGCAAATTTGTCTTGCCAAGAATCGCCGTGACAAACAAGTTGCTAATAACTATGCCACTCAAGGAGCCCAAATCAAAGTCCATCTCCACTGGTTGGAGGTTGGTGATAAAGCCTCGAAGGAGTTTTTTCAAGCTCTTCGAGCTTGTCAAACCAATATTGGGATTAAAAAGATCAATCAAGGATCTATTGTTCTTTCTAGTCTCGCTAACATCCTGCAAGCATTTTTTCATCATAATGAGAATGTGTGTGCTTCATAAGGAAATTTGGTTTCTTCGGAGGTTGCTCTCAGAAAATGTATCTCTGTTACTCAAAACTGCCTAACAATTGAGCAATGTGCATTTTGTGAGCAACCTCTTTCCCTCTGAGACCTTAAAGAGGTGGTCTACTCCATGGCTGATGAAAAATCCCCTAGGTGTGATAGGTCTTCTTATGAATTTTATAAACACCTCTGGAATCATATAGGTCCTAATCTGCACAAAGTTTATCTTGAAGCCCATCATTCTAAAAGCTTAGGAGCCATTATAAATAAAGGAAGTATTAAATTCATACCTAAAACTAGTGATCCAGAGGATATTTGCAATTGGAGGCCCATTACCCTCTTGAATGTGTCTTATAAGATTATTGCCTAGGCACTCTCTCTCAAAATCAGGCACATGTTGTCTTTAATTGTGCGGTCTGAGCAAACTGGCTTTATCAAGTCCAGATATATTCTTTACAACATTATTGCTATCTAGGAAGGCATGAAATGGGCTCGTAAGTCCAATTAGAAGGCTATCTTTTTAAAGATAGATTTTGCTAAAGCCTATGATTGCATTGAATGACCCTTCATCTTGGCTATGCTCCAAGCTCTAGGTTCTGGTCCCAATTTCTTACAATCCATGGAGATGCTCTTTGGCGATGCTAATGCTTGCATTACCATCAGTAATTCACAATCAAAGGCTTTTGGCCTTTTTTGTTCAATTAGGCAAGGTTGCTCTTTGGCCCCAACACTTTAGGTCCTTGTTGCTGAAGGTTTTGGCTATTTGCTAGCTCATTCTTTGGCTTCTAGACTGGTTCATGGAATTTCCTTTCCGAAATCATCCTCCCAATTAGTTAATGGTCACTTTGTGGATGATTCCTTTCTCACTCTTTTAGAGGATGAAGAAAACATCAATAATGCTTTAAGTTGCTGAGACACCTTTTGTCAAGCTTTTGGATCTGCCATTCAATGGCATAAAATGCTTTGCTTCTGCCAGTCATTCTTGCCAACTCCACCTTGGCTCTACTAATTTCATTGGAAATAGGTTATGTATGGGGAGATTTTTCTGCTTTCTTTGCATTCCTTTTACTTTCCATTCCTGTTCACTTAATTCATAAAGTGGGTATTCAGTCGTTTCAACCTTGGTGGCATGATTGGAAGTGGTAACCTGCCACTCCATTTTTGAATTATAAGAAAAGGCTGAGATATACATGGCTTTTGCCTCATCTTCCAATGGTGGGCAGGCTCAACTAGAGATGGCATTTGCAATCTTCTCTTTCTCAATGGACAAAGTGCTTTGATACCATTTGGAGGCTATAACTAAACCCAAGATTGCCCATTTTTCTTGGTGCCTTGCCTTCCAAGGTCTTCCCCTGGGGCCTTGGATCAAGCACATTGGGGTTCTAGATCCCATATGCCCTTTTTGTAGTCAACTAGAGTCTTTCTTGCATATTTTTTGGTTTCGTAGGCTTGCCAAAAATTATTGGCACTGGATTCATGATTTTTTCAAGCCATTCTGGCCCGAACCCTTTTCTTGGCACATGATCCTATTGGATGATTCCCCTAGAATCCCACCAAAGTTTACCTAGATTTGGCATACTTTTAGGATGGAAATTTTGTTTACACTATGGAAAGATAGGAATGTTGTTCTTTTCACTCACAGCGTTATGGTTATTACTATTGCCATGTATACCAAGGCATGCATTTGTAATAATGTTATTATGTAGATTCAGTTGCAAGCTAACAAAGTTTCCCTTGAGTTAGCTCATCTACAAGAGTTGCTAAAACACTAGGGAAATTCTCCTTGCATAATTTCCAAAGTTTCTCTTGATGCCTCGACAGATACCTCGGTGCCTCATGGCTGCCATCCATGGTGCCATTCATCAGGCCACCACTTGCACATCCCATACTCCTAGGCTTCCCACCACCACTCTCCTAGTGGTGGTGATGGTAGATGGAGATGCCAGTCAATTTCTCCACCCTATTGTGGCTTTGGTTGGCCCTTGGCTCCTCCTCCTTGTACTCATTGGGCACTTTCTAAGAAGTAGCCTTGCTTAGACTTGACAATTTTTCCTCTACAACCAGAGGTCAAAGATGTGGAGGTTGCCATTGATCCTCTTGCTACCACTATTGTTGATGATGGCTAGACTATTCCCAACCCACCCCCCAATCCCACTAATAATTAGGGTTTTCATGACAAAGATGATCCACCAACCTTGGCTGGCACTACTTTGGCTGCCTAAGGCTACCTTTTATATGTCTTTTTTTTTATGAATAATTTATGTTTCTAGCTAAGGCCATGTTTTTAATCTAGCTTTGGCCATGTGAACTCATTCATGGGATGATGTTGTATCCCTTGGCCCTTTTTTGTGAATTTTTATGTTAGTATATTTTTATTAATAGAAAATGACTATTCATAAAAATAAAAATAAAAATATTTAAAGGGTTTTTAATTTAAACAAAATAAAACAAAATATAAATAACTAAGATAAATTAATTTTAAACTTATCAATTATTTTTAGCACAATACCATTACATGTATATTATATATTATAAAAAAAATTAGTCATAAATATTTTTAATATAAAAATATTTTATAGTTAAATTTTTTAAACATAAAATAATTTCTAAAACTTAGATATCAAATATTACAACAATTTTAATTCTTTTATATTAAATACTATGATTACCATCAAATTAAATGATTATTTTATAAATATTTAGTTGAATATACTATTCTTTTTAATTAAACTATTAAACTACTCTAGCTTATAGAAAATAAAAGTTCCTACATGACACTTGTCAAATGATGTCCACTTGGTGAAGGTTTTCCAAATCAAGTTGTAAGTAGAATGGGTTTAGCCATGAAGGAAAATATGTAGTTAAGTGTGCTCAAGTTGGAGTATTTGGGATGGGTAACATCCTGACAAGTACCTCTATGAGAATTAGAGAGATCTAATTTGTGTTAATTGTTCCATTAACTCTCATGACAGATGGGTTATCTAATAGGGAGACTCTAGCACTCTATTATTTATTTGGTTTCCTTGAGAATTTCTTTGATCTTGGACATATCAATATTTTCCTAAGGTAATATCCTACAAGATTAGTATAGTTATATTGAAAATAAAAATAAAAATTCTATTAGAGCTCCTCATTAATTCAAAATGGTGTTGAATCTTGTTTGTTAACCCGTCCTCACAAGCTTGATATTCAACCGTCCAATTCTTTTCTGACTATTTTATATTACGTTAAGGACTTTAAAAACTATAAGGATTCCTTGGAAATAAACTAAACTACTTAACCTCAATTGCATTTCTCTACTAATTTCAATTATTGCACTTTATAAGCCTAATAGCCTTTAAGGACCCAATTAGCCCTCTATTTTGGGGTTTACAGTTGTAGTTAAAAAACTTGTCAACAGACCTCAAGAAAAAAATACCATTTTGAGTAGCCATTTGGAAGACCTAAAATATTTTTTTGATCTTGAGCCTCCACTCATCAATAATGTACCAAACCATAAATTGAGTCCTTTAAACCTTACCTAGTCTAGAGATCGACCAAAGTACTCAAAAATTGCTCCAATGGATTCAACAAAATTTGTTCTTTTAACTATTGTTTCAATTGTTCTTTTCACACACCTTTGCATCTATATCATGAAATATTAATGCACTCCTACAAGTATTTTTAAATTCTTACTAACAATTCCTAGCTAGGCTATCACATAGGTCACCTAGACATTAGATTAAAATTCATTATTTGAGTTTTTTTAGCCTATGACCAAATAGAAAATAATTTGCATAACTTTAAGTTGAAGACCTCCAAAGGTGATGAAAATCCCACAATGGTGATTCAAGATCGAGGTATTGTTTCCTTCAAAAGCCTGACTTTGTTAGTGATCAACACACTTGGGTTTTGATTTTATTTAACAAGGAAAAATTGTTTAAAATTTAAAACTAAAGAATATAATGAAATTAAATTGTCTACCTTAATTATTTATATAAAAATAAATCCATTTCCAATCCATGACACACAATTTTCTCATGTTCAAAATTGACTATGCAAAATTTACTAGAAAATTGTCAATTACTTAGTAATGTAAATTGCACAAAATCGCATCTAACCTCACTAAAATCCATTGTGAGATATTTTTTATTTTTTTACAACATGTTTCAACCTAACATGAGGTATGGTTGGTAAAATGATCCAAAAGAACTAGGAAGCATTTTCCAACCATCTTGCTAGAGTTAAAAAATGGAAGCACAACAAGAAATATGGAAAAACAACAAATATCACTATTCCAATGTAGATATGTTGAGACAATTTTGCTATAATATTATAAGCATAAGGCCTACCTAGTTGCATAAACTTTAAAATTACAAATTGTGAGCTTAGGATCTCATATTCTGAGATCCAATATATTTATATATTTCTTCTTACTGACACCTTGTTTTCTACTCTTATTCTAGATCTTGAATATATATCCATCAAGACCAAAAGTCATCTTGGCATATACAATTATTAAAAACTATAGTTCATTTAACAGAGGGGAAACTTGTGACCTTGTAACAATGCAAAAGAATATTTTTTAGTACCAAGATAGGTCCACACATGATCAAAGATTGTATCCCCAATTCCATGGAATGCCTTGAAATTACAAGAATGCCATAGAACGCACCTAAGGAAGGAAGAAGGGTAACTCTTAAATAACAAAGAATTAAGTTTCATAGACATAAAAGGAATGATGCATCATAGGTCCTCATCTTTATCTTATTGTAGGTGCCAACTAGAAATATGTATCATTTATAGATACCATTAATTCATCTCCAACATCAGAAGTTTTATGTCTTCTCTTCTTATCTTTTCCTTCTTTATATCCTAGATTATTGTTTACATCCTCTTATAAATTCTTCTTTAAGTCTACAAAATCCTCTGCTAAATAAAATTTCTCTTTGTTTTGATATTCAACTTCTTCAATTCAATATTACTATAGAATGGATGCCATTTACAATCTTAAAAGGTGTCTTCTTAGTACCTTTTTTCAACAAATTTTTATATGCAAACTCTTCTTCCAATAAAATCAAGTCCTAATTAGTACGCTTATTTCTAATCAAACATCTTAACAAGTTATCCAAACTATTATTCATAAATTTATTTTGTCCATCTATTTTTGGATGAAATATAGAACTAAACTTAAGCTCATTATTCCACATCTTCCAAAGTGTCCTCCAAACTAACGAATAAATATAGTATATTTTCCTAAAACAATAGTCTTTCGTAATCCATGTAATCTCATAATTTATTTGAAAACCATATCTTCTATGTGTAGTGAATCTAATGTCTTCTTATTAGTTATGGAATGTGTAATATTTGAAAAGTGATCAAATAGAAAAAAAAAAAAAAAGATCATTATCTCTCTGAGTTTTGGGTAATCCAAGAAAAAAATCCAAATAAATATTTTCCCATTGTTTACTAGGAACATGTAAAGGTGTATGCAAGACCACATTTTGACTAGTTCTCTAGTAGCAACTTGAGAAGTTCTCCATGTCTTTACTTGTTTCAAAACAACCTTATACATTTGTGGCTAAAAGTCTTTTTTTTTCATAAATTAATTTCATTGACTTAATAATCCAAAAATGTCTTGCAAGTACACCACTAAGTTTCTCCTTAATGATGTTATCTCTCATAGACCCTCTTATTATACACAATTTAATTTTATTGAACAACATATCTTCCTAAATAAAATAATTAGCCCATTTGTTCACCCCATCGAGTATGTATGATGTTGTCTTAGCATCATTTGAGTTGATTTTATTTCATGTTCTTGTCATACTCATGTAGGTACTCACCATATCATTAATTTGATTCTATATTGATATCTTCATTTAAGAGGATTTTTAGGGTTCAAGGACTAAAAGTAAGATAAGCATTCCAAATTGAAATTCCTCAACTAACAAGTTCTTGATCTTAATTTAAATCACTTATACAGACTATTTGGCATAAGGCACTTATTAATGGGTAGATTGTCCTAGTAAACTTACAAATAACTTGAAAAATATTATTAGATCCATTTTTTTCCATTTATTTAATCTCCGCCTCTTTGCCCATCTTATCACAATAGTATTTCATTATAATAATCATTTCATGATCGAATATACACTTCATCTCCAAAGCAATATACAATAGCTCAATATATAAAGTCAACATTGCATGTGTATTATACATGTATAGTAGTGTGTAGAAGGGTATAAGCATGATATACTATGCAAGATCATCATACATCTAATAAAGATCATAAGCATCTAAAAAAATTCATAAAATTCTCATGAGTAACTCATCATTCATCTATAATTATCTGGAAGTTTATCTTTTTCATTTGTATGACTTAGGCTTCCATGGCCATCTCGTCAAAGTTTACATCTATAAACAAGCATTGATAGTTCCATTTATGCAAGTCTGTTTACTCCATATTGGAGCACATAATGATCTTGTCATTTAATCAACATCAGAAAGCATCATGGTTTATAGTTTTGTTTTCATTTAGTTCAAGTTCAAATAGGTAACAATTTATTTCTATCATTAATTGCATAAAGAATTATTTAGCCATCATGATGGATTTTGATAAATTTTTATCAAGATTAAATAAACTATGTTTGGATTGTGCAAGCCTTGGCATCAAGACATAGTTTAATCTTCTCACTCTCTACTGAGAATTTCCCTCCCTCCAGGGATAAGGCACATGTATCATTTTGGTCTTGCCATCTGAGTAATTGGGTGGGTTAAAGTCCCAATAGTTATTCTCCAAAATAACTGAAGTGTTTGGACAATCAACAAAGATCACATGTTCAGCATATATATACCCATATCTACCCTAGCCAAGGATTTCAAATTGGGTTAAAAAACCTGATCTCCACCAAATTGACCTGCCAATCATTTTTAACTTCTTAATTAGGTTTCATCTTTATGATATTATAGCTTATACATTTGTCCATTTTATATCATCTCGGCCTTCCTAACTATTTTGAATGTTTTCTAGTGTGATTTCCCAAGTTTTCGTTGCAATATACATTATGCAAAATAGATATTTTCATCATTTACATTTTAGTTTCTCAGAAATAGTGTTGGACCCAAGGTTTCAGCGTTGAACCCAGTGCTCTAATACAATATGTAACATATAGTTTTCTTGGGTCTAATTTAATATCTAACATACTCAAAGAATATAATTTTAACTTCACTTCATAGGAAGATAGTTATATCATTCATATTCATGTGAGTAAGATTTACCATTAAAATCAATTAGACAAAACTTCTAAACTGAAAACTTGAAATATAATTAATGAAATTACAGCAAAGATTGAAAACCACATACCTCAAAAAATTGAGATCAAAATCAAACTAGGGATGCTTCTGCAACCACATGGGTTAGTCCACAATACCAATTTAACAATATCACATGACGATTATCATCCAAAATTTTATATCTAAAAAATGAAATGATAATTACAGTTAAATATCACTAAATTTAAAATTAGGGTATCATATACCACTGTATCAATTAGGGCATTATTTACCATTAGTTCATTTAGGGCTTTTGATACTGCTATATTACTTAGGGCTTTCGATACTATTGATCCAAATAGGGCTTTAGCTACCACAGATTCAATTAGGGCTTCTGCTACCATGGAATTAATTAGGGCATCAACTACCATTGAATCAATTTAGGGATTCTGCTACCACGGAATCAATTAGGGCTTTTGAGCCTACTATATCACTTAGGGTTCCAATCATCACTCAATCAATTTGGGCCTCAATTTCCTTTTCTTTTGATTGATTAACTATGACAGTATCTCAAGATTAGAAATATACTCATATTTTTTATTCATATAAATGAAAAACAATACATCAAACTACCTCTTGCATGTAGGTGTAAAATAACGATATCAATGAAATATCTCAATTTAATCTTACCTCCTCATAAATAAAAGTGATAATACCTGTTTTTGATAAACAAATGACTATGTAACTTGTCTTTATCTGATGCATGACTGACATCTTTGGGGAGAGGTGAAACATTGCCAAGGGCTTAAGCACCCATCCTAAGACCACAACATGTCCCCACACAATCTCTAATGAGAAAGGCCCTCCCTACCTAGAATAGATAGGGTTCATCTGGCCATCTGCTAGGCTTCCTAGTAATTAACACACCATACAGCTTGGCAGCAGGAGATTACATTATATAGAATCATGCATGAGCTATTAATTAATTCATATTAAAAATTATAAACATTGTTCTATCATAGCTAATACTGATTCATGTTATTGATCACCCATCTCCTTGGCTACATAGGTGGGTGACTCCCAGGTATTCAGAATTCTCAGAGTACATGGCTCTGTCAATTATTCAAGAATATTACATAGATCCAACATTTCACTCTGTGATTACATTATTATGTTCTTTAAAGATTCCAAAATTTGATTGTTTAAATTCCAATATGCCTTGGCATAATGATTATGGATTCATTCTATATTTTTCTTGGTTTCTCTTGCCATGCACATGGCTGAATTTAAGAAATTAAAGTTGTAAATTCAACAAGATATCAAATTAGATATGATCATGTTAAGTGTTGAAACTTTCTACAAACTACTCTATCTTGATTTACACCTCTTCACCATTGATGGCATCTTTTCCGGTGAATTCCTCGGTGTTTGGACTTCATGGTAATATTTATATATTTGTGTAATGTATAAAAAAAGAACAAAATAAATTAAGGTAGGATCATTAGCTCATAATTATCATTATAATTTTCCATCTTCCATATCTACTAGTAAGACAAGCACAAAATGAATAGTCGATGACAAGATATTTGACCCAATGAATTCCGTCTAGGAAGCTATGATTATAAAAATATGCATTCACCATAGACTGTATATAATTTTGGCATCATATTTTATTTAAACATAGAAAGAGGATTATAATAGGACACCACCTAGCATGACATGAAGAATAAAAGGAAATAATGGACTCAAAATGTTTTCAACTAAACGCAACATATCTTACATGAGATGTATCAGACTGATCCTATTCCTACAGTTGGAAATAATGGGCTCCGTAATTTCCCTACTTTGTCCACATGGATAGGTAAAGATATGAATATGAAAGAAAAATGGAATGGCAAGTTTAAAATACTCAATATTAATATTCAAATCTTTTCTCCTTGCCTTAATGTATGAGCAGACGAGTAGATGAGTCATGGAAATACATAAAGGAAAAAGTTATTGCAAATATGATCAAGCATACTCTATTAAAATGGTTGCTTGGCTTTTGGCTACCTCTAGTTTAAAAGAAATCCATTTGAATTCCCAAGATGACCACTCAAATAGTTATTAAATCAACTATGAAAAGAGAAAAGAATAAAAGAAAAATAATAAGTTGGGAAGAAGAATCGGAAGATTAAAATTTGAAATTTATAATAATTATTTTAATTCAAACATTATTATAAACTTATATGTACATGAAGACATTAATTTAATAAATTATTAAATTATAATGATTCGAAATTATTTTTATATTTATTCATGAATATAAATTATTATTAAAATAATATGATGAAAGATAAATTAAAATCCTTTGAGATATGTTTTATATTTTAAACTCAATTATTTAAATTAAATTAATTATTTAAATAACTCATGCAATTTCATATATGTATCCTATTTCAAGTTGCTAGATCCTCTACTCATCTACCCAGTGAAGGTGATGCTCCTACCTAATTCTTTTCTAACAATGCTTCCACCCCTTCAACTTGTTTCCTGCAAGAAAATTCCCAGCAATTAAATTATATTATCATAATTAATTATTTAATCTTAATTAATCATAACGATTAACCATCTCAATTCCATGAGTTCATGATTAATGATCAACTAACATGTGGCCAAATTATAACCAATTAAACCGCAAATTGACTTCATGTGAACCCAATGGCTATATTTCAAGTTTGGTCAAAAATTGGGATGTAACATACCCCTTAATGATGTTGAACCATAAGGGGAATGGTATGTTATATACCAATTTTTAATTTAAAATAGGATACAATTATTATATGTACATATGTAAATATATAATGAGTTTAAAATATAAAACATATCTCAAAGGATTTCAATTTATCTCAATTAAATTAATTGAGAAATGATAGGGAATGGTATGTTACATCCCAAATTTTGACCAAACTTGAAATATAGCCATTGGGTTCGCATGAAGTCAGTTTGTATTTCAATTGGTTATAATTTGGCCACATGTTAGTTGATCATTATTCAAACATTATTATAAACTTAGATGTACATGAAGACATTACTTTATTAAATTATTAAATTATAATGATACCAAATTATTTTTTTATTATATGCACAAATATAAATTATTATTCAAATAATATGATGAAAGATAAATTAAAATCCTTTTAGATATGTTTTATATTTTAAACTCAATTATTTTAATTAAATATTTCAAGTTGTGAGATCCTCTACCTGTCTGCCCAGTGAAGGTGATGCTCCTACCGAATTCTTTTCTGACAATGCTTCCACCCCTTCAATATGTAGCCTAATATGTATATTATCTTAATGAATTATGATAATTAATCATGAACTCATGGAATTGAGATGGTTAAGTATTATGATTAATTAAGATTAAAAAATTCATTATGATAATATCATTTAATTGCAAGGAATTTCCTTGTAGGAAACAAGTTGAAGGGGTGGAAGCATTGTTAGAAAAGAATTAGGTAGGAGCATCACCTTCACTGGGCAGACATGTAGAGGATCTAGGGACTTGAAAGATCATACATATGTGGAACCACATGAGTTATTTAAATAATTAATTTAATTAAAATAATTGAGTTTAAAATATAAAACATATCTCAAAGGATTTTAATTTACCTTTCATCATTTTATTTTAATAATAATTTATATTCGTGCATATATTATCATTTAATTTTTGATAAATTATGGGTTCGTATAAATTATTATTTTAGATCATAATCACTGGATCAACATTATCAAAGAATACATATTAGGCTACATGTTGAATGGGTGGAAGCATTGTTAGAAAATAATTAGGTAGGAGCATCACCTTCACTAGGTAGATTGGTAGAGGATCTAGCAAATTGAAATAGGATACATATATGGAACCGCATGAGTTATTTAAATAATTAATTTAACTAAAATATTTGAGTTTAAAATATAAAACATATCCCAAAGGAATTTAATTTATCTTTTCATTATTAAAATAATATGATGAAAGATAAATTAAAATCCTTTGAGATATGTTTTATATTTTAAACTCAATTATTTTAATTAAATGAGTTATTTAAATAACTCGTGCAGTTCCATTGCATATTATTTTCATCATATTATTTTAATAATAATTTATATTCATGAATATAATAGAAAAATGATTTGGTATCATTATAATTTAATAATTTAATAAACTGCCACATGAAATAATGAAACCAAATCATTTTTATATTATATGCACGAATATAATTTATTATTAAAATAATATGATGAAAGATCAATTTAAAACCTTTGAGATGTGTTTTATATTTTAGACTCATTTATTATAAATAATTTATGATAATTATTTTATTTCAAACATTATTATAAACTTATATGTACATGAAGACATTACTTTATTAAATTATTAAATTATAATGATACCAAATCATTTTTATATTATATGCACGAATATAAATTAGTATTAAAATAATATTTTGAATGATAAATTAAAATATTTTGAGAAATGTTTTATATTTTAAACTCAATTATTTTAATTAAATTAATTATTTAAATAATTCATGCAGTTCCACATATGTATCCTATTTCAAGTCACTAGATCCTCTACTCATCTGCCTAGTGAAGGTGATGCTCCTACCTAATTCTTTTCTAACAATTCTTCCACCCCTTAAACTTCTTTCCTACAAGGAAATTCCCCATAGTTAAATTATATTATCAGGATGAATTATTTAATCTTAATTAACCATAATGGTTAACCTACTCAATTCCATGAGTTCATGATTAATGATCAACTAACATGTGGCCAGATTATAACCAATTAAACTATAAACTGACTTCATATGAACCAAACTGCTATATTTCAAGTTTGGTAAAAAATTGGGATGTAACATACCCCTTGATGTTGTTGAATCACAAGGGGAATGGTATGTTACATCAGAATTTTTGACCAAACATGAAATATAGTTGTTGGGTTCACATGAAGTTAGTTCGTAGTTTAATTGGTTATAATCTAGCCACATATTAGTTGATCATTAATCATGAACTCATGGAAGTGAGATGATTAACCTTTATGATTAATTAAGACTAAATAATTCATTATCATAATATAATTTAACTGCAGGAAATTTCCTTGTAGAAAACAAGTTGAAGGGGTGGAAGTATTGTTAGAAAAGAATTAGGTAGGAGCATCACCTTGACTGGGCAAACGGGTAGAGGATCTAGCAACATGAAATAGGATACATATGTGGAATCACATGAGTTATTTAAGTAATTAATTTAATTAGAATATTTGAGTTTAAAATATAAAACATATCTCAAAGGATTTCAATTTATCTTTCATCATATTATCTTAATAATAATTTATCTTCATAGGCAAGAGCCTACAACATAATGTTAACTTGTGAGCCTCTCATCGTGGAGGTCTTGGGTTCGAAATTACTCAAGCTTAATGAATGATAATAATTAATCTTCACAAATAATAATAAATAAATAATAAATAATCAAGGCTTCACCCGATTACCTATTAGAAAAAATAAAAAATAAAAATTTATATTCATGCATATAATATAAAAATAATTTGGTATCATTATAATTTAATAATTTAATAAAGTAATGTCTTCATGTACATATAAGTTTATAATAATGTTTGAATTAAAAAAAATATTATAAATTATTTAAAATAATTGAGTTTAAAATATAAAACATATCTCAAAGGATTTTAATTTATCTTTCATCATATTATTTTAATAATAATTTATATTCATGCATATAATATAAAAATGATTTGGTATCAGTATTTCATGTGGTAATTTATTAAATTATTGAATTATAATGATACCAAATTATTTTTATATTATATGCACGAATATAAATTATTATTAAATAATATAATGAAAACAATATCCAGTGGAATCGCATGAGTTATTTAAATAATTAATTTAATTAAAATAATTGAGTTTAAAATATAAAACATATCTCAATGGAATTTAATTTATCTTACATCATATTATTTTAATAATTGAAAGATAAATTAAAATAATTATTATGAGTTTGTTATTATATGCACCTAACTGTATATATTTCAAGATAACCATCTTTTAACAGTTATAAATTAATACTCATATTTTAAATAATATAATTATTATGAGTTAGTTTATATGCACCTAACTACATATTATATGTACATATGTAAATATGTAAATATGTACATATAATAATATGATGTTTGTGCATATAATTATATTTATGTATGTTATATCCTAATGTCTTATAATTCTACAATTTTTAACATGAGTTATTTAAGGTCGAGAATGTTTTAATAATTTATTATCAAAATAATAATTCAAACATTATTATAAACTTATACATACGTGAAGACATTACTTTATTAAATTATAAAATTATAATGATACCGAATCATTTTTATATTATATGCACAAATATAAATTATTATTAAAAAAAAATATGATGAAAGATAAATTAAAATCCTTTGAGATATGTTAAAGTCAATTATTTTAATTAAATTAATTATTTAAATAACTCATGTAGTTCCACATATGTATCCTATCTCAAGTCACTAGATCCTCTACCCGTATGCCCAGTGAAGGTGATCCCTTGTGGTTCAGTGTCATCAAGGAGTATGTTACATCACAATTTTTGACCAAACTTGAAATACAGCTGATGGGTTCGCATGAAGTATGTTTGTAGTTTAATTAGTTATAATCTAGCCACATGTTAGTTGATCATTAATCATGAACTCATGCAATTGAGATGGTTAACCATTATGATTAATTAAGATTAAATAATTCATTATGATAATATAATTTAACTGCAGGGAATTTCCTTGCAAGAAACAAGTTGAAGGAGTGGAAGCATTGTCATGAGGTTAATTTAAATTAAAATAATTATGTTTAAAATATAAAACATATCTCAAAGGATTTTAACTTATCTTTTAATTATTAAAATAATATGATGAAAGATAAATTAAAATCCTTTGAGATATGTTTTATATTTTAAACTCAATTATTTTAATTAAATTATTTATATAATATGTATAATAGGTGGCCAGATCATAATAATACATGTTAACTCAAAGGATTTTAATTCATCTTTCATAAGAATGTTTTAATAATTTATTATCAAAATAATAATTCAAACATTATTATAAACTTATATGTACATGAAGACATTACTTTATTAAATTATTAAATTATAATGATACCAAATCATATTATATTATATGCATGAATATAAATTATTATTAAACTAATATGATGAAAGATAAATTAAACTCCTTTGAGATATGTTTTATATTTTAAACTCGATTATTTTAATTAAATTAATTATTTAAATAACTCATGCAGTTCCACATATGTATCCTATTTCAAGTCGCTAGATCCTCTACTCGTCTAGCTAGTGAAGGTGATGCTCCTACCTAAATTTTTTCTAATAATGCTTCCACCCCTTCAACTTGTTTCCTGCAAGGAAATTCTCCACAGTTAAATTATATTATCATAACGAATTATTTAATCTTAATTAATCATAACAGTTAACCATCTCAATTCCATGAGTTCATGATTAATGATCAACTAACATGTGGCCAGATTATAACCAATTAAACTACAAACTGACTTCATGCGAACACAACGGCTATATTTCAAGTTTTCTCAAAAATTGGGATGTAACATACCATTCCCCCTGTGGTTCAGCATCATCAAGGGGTATGTTACATCCCAAATTTTGACCAAACTTATGATATAGTAGTTGGGTTCGAATAATGAATCCTAGATCCACATAATTATATGCCAATCTTAATATAATTATACATATTATTAGGCTATCAAAAATTATCAAAGAAATAGGATACAAAAATTATATTGCAGAGAATAAATCAAATAATGATAGCAAATATTATATATATATATATATATATATATATATATATATATATATATATATATATATATCCTTCATGTACTGAAAGGAAAAATTTATTGCAAATTTGATCAAGCAAACTCTATTAAAATGGTTGCTTGGCTTTTGGCTACCTCTAGTTTAAAATAAATCCATTTGAATTCCCAAGATGACCGTTTGAATAGTTATTAAATCATCTATGAAAAGAGAAAAGAGTAAAAGAAAACTAATAAGTTGGAAAGAAGAATTGGAAGATTAAAATTTGAATTTTATAATAATTATTTTATTTCAAACATTATTATAAACTTATATGTACATGAAGAGATTACTTTATTAAATTATTAAATTATAATGATACCAAATCATTTTTATATTATATGCATGAATATAAATTATTATTAAAATAATATGATGAAAGATAAATTAAAATCCTTTGAGATATGTTTTATATTTTAAAGTCAATTATTTCAATTTAATTAATTATTTAAATAACTCATGCAGTTCCACATATGTATCCTATTTCAAGTCGCTATATCCTCTACCCGTCTACCTAGTGAAGGTGATGCTCGTACCTAATTCTTTTCTGACAATGCTTCCACCCCTTCAACTTGTTTCCTACAAAGAAATTCCCCGTAGTTAAATTATATTATCATGATGAATTATTTAATCTTAATTAATCATAATGTTTAACCATCTCAATTCCATGAGTTCATGATTAATGATCAACTAACATGTGGCTAGATTATAACCAATTAAATAGCAAACTGATTTCATGCAGAGCCAACAACTATATTTCAGGTTTGGTCAAAAATTGGGATGTAACATACCATTCCCCTTGTGGTTCATCATCCTTTATGATCCCTGCAAATTAGACACTAAAAGAAAATTAAAAATAGAATATATATATATATATATATATATATATATATATATATATATATAACATTTTGTTATCATATCTTTCTCAATTGGGTCAGAATCAAAATAATAATCAAAACTCACGATCCAGTCTTACTTTAAAGTTTCTAGAATGATATTTGCATGGTAACATAAAATTAAGCACGTACTCACCTAAGTTCAGTTTATCGTACTTGTGGTTGTTTTAGCATCATTTGAGTTGATTCTATTTCATGTTCCTATCATATTCATGTAGGTACTCATTATATTGTTAGTTTGATTCCATATTGATATCTTCATTTAAGAGAATTTTCAGGGTTCAAGGACTAAAAGTAAGATAAACATTCCAAATTGAAATTCCTCAGTGAACAAGTTCTTGATCTTAATTTAAATCACTTATACATACCATTTGGCATAAGGCACTTATTAATGGGTAGGTCATCCTGGAAAACTTACAAATCTCTTGGAAAAGATTATCAAATCCATGCTTTTCCATTTATGTAATCTCGGCCTCTTTGCCCATCTTATCACAATAGCATTTCATTATAATAATCATTTCATGATTGAATATACACTTCATCTCAAAAGAAATATACAAGAACTCAATATATAAAGTCAACATTGCATGTGTATTATACATTTATAATAGTGTGTTGAAGGTTATAAGCATAATATACTATTTGTTGGTAAAAAGATTTGTTCTTTTTTATTATGACCCTTGAATACCCAAGTTTATAACAATATCTGGCTACAAACATTTGAAAAAC
This sequence comes from Cupressus sempervirens, assembly GCA_028749045.1. Classification (NCBI taxonomy): domain Eukaryota; kingdom Viridiplantae; phylum Streptophyta; class Pinopsida; order Cupressales; family Cupressaceae; genus Cupressus; species Cupressus sempervirens. Next base: position 249,780,134 of record CM053787.1, read on the forward strand.
CACTTATGAATAAAATGGCTTTTTTCTGAATTGATAGGTACAGCTCCCTATGATAGATTTTCAATGAAATATGTTTTATTTCTAAAGCTAATTTGGGGTATGTTCTTGGCCCGAGAACAAAAGAGGTCAAACCAAGCCAAACCGAAACAGGATGTTAACTCAGGCAAATAAGGATTTCTGAAGATTTGATTAAGTTTATGAACTCACACATCTTATGAATTCACAAAGCTTAATGGAACCACACTAATATTGAACTTAGTTAATTCGGAACTAAACTATAGTTAATAAAGGGAAAATGCTCAAGAGATCTCTTTTTGGACTAACAGTGACACTTCTTATTACATCCTTTCACTTCCTTGAAATAGGGGAGTAAAACTCTTGTCATGCCCAAACTACAAGGGCAAGAACACAATTTTTTTTTTTTTTTTTTAAAAATTAATAATTAAAAAGCTCTAAGTTTTAAACTGATCTCTTGCAAGGGAAGTGAAGGTTCACTACGATTCATCTAAAGTAAAAATTATAGTGGATGAATACATCATTTTGAAGCTCTTGTTATTAGATTGATATCGACGTCTATACTGATTAATCTTAAAATAGGTTTAAATTTCCTCTATAACAATATATGAAAATTTATTTTAAAAAAACATTTTAAATGAGTTTGTTTTAGATCAATTTGAGTATATCAAATCAAGAACTAATAAAAGAATTTATACATCTATCCAAGCATAAATATAGATACTTATTTAGTTTTACTCAAATTTCAATTTTAAACTTAATCCATAATGCTCTTTAGAATGACACATTTATGAAGATATTAACAAAGTAAATTACACTTCGATCTAACTAGTTGATAAAGAAATCAGTTTTAACAATTTTCCATTAATCTATCATATACTCACATAATCAAACAGGATAATAGCCCACAAACATTTTACGAAAACTTTTAAATGAATAAAAAAAATTTACTACTAAATATATAATAAAACATAAAAAAACAATTACTTGAAACAATGGACAATAAATCAAACCTCTTCAACAATTAACTAAAAATTATTAATAATTAACAATTAACAAAAGATTATCTAACTTAAAACTTTAATAAATTAAACTAACTTAATTACTAACTTGCTAAAGCTAAAACAATTTACAATTTAAATTAAATAAAACTAACTACTAAAACAACTAGACTATAATTGTCTTAATTTAAATATTTAATAATCACAAATTGAAATAAAATAAAATAAAACAAAACATACTAACTAAACTTTATCTAACCCTATTACTAACTTTTCCTAACACCACTAAGTTTAGACATTTAAAATGACACATTCAAACATTAAAATAATAAATTAACTCACCTAAAGCTATTTACTAACAACTACTAACATACATCCTAACAACTAAACCTACCACTAACATCAACTTAACCCCCGTATACCCCTACTTTATCTCCCCCCCCTGCCATACATCCCATCCGCCTCCTCTCAGCCCTGTGCTTCCCCAAGTGCTTGATAAGCACGCTGCCCCTTAGTAGTGACCTTGCGTCAGTGTATGTCTATCCCAAGGTGGCCGCCCAATTACATTATACTTGTTTTTTTTTTTCATTTGAAATTTCAAAGCACTTCAACCCAAAAGCCAAGGTCAGCAAATTTTATTGAGGGACAGAGGGATGACATCATCTGCTATGATGACAATGACTTTGCAAAAATTTAAAACTTTTTAATTCCTCCCTCCATACAGACGTCCAAGGAAGAGAAAGTAAGGCATTTGACATGAAAAGTTTTATAGGTAGCACAAAAGATATTTTAGGATATTTAAAAAAAAAGTTAAAGTCTATTTTGGAGTTTTACTCCTATTTATAAATTTATTAAATAATATTTATATTCCTCAAACAGAATATAAAAAGAATCTTTCAAAGATTCTCTATTGCCCAAACTAATTAATTTGCTCCTCTCATACAAAAGACAGAGAGTTTTACTCTCTTGCAACACATTTTTTTTTGATGAAAATTTTCTAAGTATAGAATTTACAAGGCAAGGATATATATATATATTTTTCAAGGTGTAATTTTTGAATATATTTAAAACATTTATACCATAATCATTTGATCTCCTATATGACTCAAATTGGAATAATTTGACCTTTGTCGTTATTTTTTTTTAAGGAAAATCTATAAGGACTTGATAGAACCATAACATACCAAGAATTTTAATTATTCATTTTGTTCAATAATGCAATAATTATTTGATTCTAGTAATCATGAAAACTGAATCTACATACATGATCATAATTTTCATTTTCAACATATAAGAAAACTTGAAATTTTGCCAAATTAAATCAACATCAATTCCATCCTATTTTTTATATGCATCCATCTAAATTTAAATCATGATTAAATCACATGATAACCAAATATACTCAAACACCAATTTTATTGGCAAACCTGATTCAAAGGCTCAGCCGAGAAAGAACCAGGAAGAAAACTCGACTTCGTTGCCATTACAACAAAGTTTGAAAAATGAATTACATAGGATATCAATCCCAAACTACAAAAATTTGATTGAATTTTCTTCATGACACTCATCAAGGGAATTCATAACAATTTCTACAACACATTTCATGAACCGTGGAGGAAATAGAATCTGATAAGGTGACCAAAAGAATGACCAAGAACAATTCAAGCATGCATATTCATACAAGGTTCTCACAATATGACTCACAATGAATCAACACCAGGGAAAGGTGGATTCTTCCAACAGGAGAAGTCAAGCACAACACCAAATCAAATGCCTAATTGGGGCTATTAACCAAGAACTTCCATTCTTCCATTTAAACATGCCATACTCATACGAGGTTTGTGCTAACAAGTAGGGGCCCATAACACCCTATCCTCTCTCCCCCTTCTCATCCTGAGAAGAGACTCTACACTAGTTGGAGTCCAACTAAACAGACCTTTCCCAAACTTGGTCACTTCTTCCCTATCCAAGGGTGAGTAATACCAAATATCCCATGCAAGAAAAATCTTGAAATTGAAAACATAAACATGAAAGGAATCATCCAAAATAACATGGTTTTCAAATCTTCCCAACATACCCACAAACATACAAACATTGAAACAACAACAAGGTAGCATAAGCATGAAACAAACATGAAAACTGAACAAGGGAGATGAGAATTCCTACCTTCACAAAGAGGTAATGGCAATGAACAAGTTTGAGTAGAGCTTTTCCCTTCCTTGCTCCAATCTTTCAAGACTCCTCTCTAAATGTAGAGATTGGGTAACAACCTCCACAAGTACAAGAAGGGTCTCTAAATAAGCTTCAAACTCAACCACCAAAGGGATCAATAACTACATCCACCCACCTAAAAATCTAGAAGCTCCTAACTCTACCCACACTATGGTTAGACACTGAAAGGAGGTGGGGTGAGGCAACTCATGGTAGCCATGGTCAATTTTCGCACAATGGCAAAAAGAGACTTTTTGAGTGACCTCAAAAGTCAATAAAAGGGGCTTAAGGGTTGGAAAAGACCCCTAACCCATACCCATACCCTTTGGGTATAATTATTTCATGTTTTAAGCCTTAAGAAAAAATTTTAGAGTCAAACAAAATCTAGGAATAAAATAGGACCATCTAACTACTCTAACATTGCAGATTAAGCACTAATCTGGATTAAGAGATGACTAATCTCGATTAAGAACCCAATTAGAAAACTAACACTTACTTAAACCAACTTGGGTCCAAAGGTTAAACAACTAACCCTAAATAGCACACTGAAGAACATAAATAATTTACGAGTGTCAAGCGACACTAAAAGAACATAGTTTACGAATAGTAACATTTACTAAACACAGAAAGATACATACATACATCTCACAATACAATACGTGAATTATGAACAACAAGGTTTCCAAAATGAGCACATAGAGATCAGTTATGTTCCTCCATAGGGTTTCTCAGCTAAAATATCTGCACACTCATTACACACATCAGTAGTCCCACAAAATCACATGTACATATATGTATACGTATTAGAAATTCACATAAATTGAAACATACATAAATAAGGGTTTCTTCATCCTGCTTAATTCTTAACCATTTAAAATCTCTTAAATCAAAGTCTCAATCCTACATTTACTGATTTCATCAACATACATATACATGAAACATTAAATGATAATCATTAAATATATCTAAAAGTAACATCACACAACATGAAATAATAAAGTATGTTCTAAGCATCAGATAATGTCTGGACATCTCGAGTCGTGAATATCAAAATAATAGTAATGTATCACTATGCTACAATGGGTCAGGGCGAGGCCTCACAACTCTGTTCTTTCCTTGCTTCAATCCAAACAAAAGAGAAAACACAAAATCACAATTAATAAAAATGAAATAGAAAATAGGTGATACAAAATACTATTCAATTGCCTTTGCAACATCAAGTATCTTACACCAAAAATTTGTTGACCCTTTATTAATCTTTCAATTTCATAAACATAGGATTTTGAGATGACCATTACAATAGAGGTTCAATCAATTCATCTTCTCAAAAATGACAAATGGCAAGACTCTAGTTTGTCATATTACAATAATTACAATAGAAAGTGTGAATCTCTTCAACTTCTTCCCCTTTTCTGCTTTTGTTCTATAGGCCTTAGTACCAACTATGATTGGAATTAGCTCATCATGGTTAGGCACATGCATGTTGGTGTATCTCAAGAGCCATTTGGAATGCACTCTAGCTAACTCCTTCACAACATTGAACTGTTTCGTAGCTCCTTCATGGCCATGTGCATGCATCTGCTGGGTGTCCAGAGTTTAGCAACTCTATTCTGACTACTAGAAGATACATTAGATAGACTATCCAAGAATTTAGAGAAGTTTTCCTTCATGACATTTACCCCAATGAGTTCTTTCCCTTGGCCACTAGTTTGTGAATCTATCTATAACCTATTCATGAATTCAAATCCTCTATCCTAGTCTTCTTCACTTTACCCTCTATTTCCTTAAGCCCCTTTTCCACCAATGGAATCATTTTTTACTTGAACTGCATGCTCTAAAGCCATTTGAACAGAGGTTCATCTCCCTTTTTTATGATCTTTGCTACAATGGCTTTCTTTGCCCTCATTTGGATGATCATATTTAGAAGAGAAATACAATCATCACACTTTGTTCTTTCTTTGGCCAGAGTATTACAATTCAATAAGATATTATCCTTTTCTTTTTCCAATCGAAGGATAACATTATCAATTTGTTATATGATAGCAACTCCTTCTAATTTGAGCTTTCCAATCCATTGTTAGGTGCCCTATTTCTGGATCATGCCCAAGTATGGACAAAGTTTTCTACTTCTTTACTTTGGTCAGTGTAGATCCAAAATGAATTGCAAGGGATATAGTGTCCTTGCATGAGCACCTTCGTCTTTCCTTTTTCTCTTCCTTTCTAGAGTATCATCCAAACAAGAATTAGTGCCTATTACTTTGTAGGTCATTCCAAGTAATTCTATGCTAAACATGTTATTATTAGCTTGAATCATTATCATTATAGTTGAGGAGAAGGGGTTCTTTAGATATTGGGAAATGAGCTTGGAAGAGCTCTGACCTTTATCCACTTGTTTAGTTTTCTTTGCTACTTCATCAGACTTAGTAGACTCACTACTACTAATTTTACCATATCCCATGTCTACTATATGTATAGGAGATCCACTTGGTTTTAGAAGTGTAGCACTTACTAGTGGAATAGGGCTATGACGAGGAGAGGGTGCTGGAGTAGTATAAGGAGAAGGAACTAGAGAAACATGAGGAGATGGAATCGGGGTGGTAGCACTATCCTTTGACTCCTCCATCTTCTTCTCTTTAGCACCAATCTAGGTTCAAATAACTAGTAGAGATCCATCTTGATAAGTCTAAGTTATTGGAATGTTCTTTTCTAGAGGTTGACAACCTCCTCCTATAGGTTGAGCTAGTCCTTGAGAGGCTACTAGTATCACACTTGGTGTGGAACTCTAAGAAGAAGAGGGAGTAGCAGCTACTGGGGAAGCTTGAGTGGTTGCACATTTACTTTGGCTCCTTTTGGTCATCCATTCAACCCACTTCCCAGTTTTCTTGATGATTCTGGCCATCATAATATCTAAATCCTTCTCAACATCTTCATAAGGCTCTAAACTTATCATAATCCCCCATAATTTAGTTAAATATTTATTACTATACATATTTTTTCCATCATCCTCCAATCCGTCTACATTGAAGTTGATACAATATGTTTTAATTTGCTCCATTGTGAGCTAGCAAAATCACAATCTCTACTTTCAAGTTCATCTTTATAGTCCACCCAATATTCTTCAATAGTGGTAATTTGTTTGATCATACTCCCAATTTGTAACACTTCTCTCACATATCCATTCAGATCGAACATAGGTCTCACAACATCATACTCCTTCAACTTGTACTTAATTTCAAATGCTTTGAGCATACAACTGTAAACTCCAACTTTCATAGGGAATTCATACCCTTTCTTCTTCAGGCTTTCACTTAGCACATTCACCTGGATCCCCTACCTCATGATCTCAATAAACACGATCATGTTGCTTGAGTACTTGGGTAGCTTCAAAGGGAATCCATCAAAAGCTACAAGATGCAAGTATAAGAAAGATGAGAACTAGATAATATAATTCTAGAATTGAATAATAACTGCCATCACCTCTAGGCCGAACCTCCTCTCCAGGCATCCTTGGAGCTCCCTGCGATTCTCATTGTAAATGGATCATTAATCTTGATATATTTCGCATAACTATTCTACAATTGCAAACATGGGTAGAACTCATAACTATTTACATCATAAGGAAAGTTCTCTATTCTTGGAAGGCCTGGCCACAACTGTAAAGATGCTAGCATATAAATAAGAAATAAAGACTTATAAAATGTGTTGTAAAACTTTGAGGCACTAAGAGCTCTAGATAGATTCCCACTTACCTCATAGGCCCAATCAATATATTCTGTATCTGAATAGATAATTTGTACCAAAAAGAAATACTATTCAACAAAATTAAGAGCCTATACCTCACCTTTCAATTTGTGTAGGATAACCAAAATTTCTACAATCTCAGGCTTGAGTTCAGTGCCGAATAATGTTTTAGGAACCTTACTCTTGGCACCCCATGGCTTTTGAAACTAGGATCACATGATTTATTTTCTCCACACCATCTTCTTTAACGAGAACTTAGAGACTGCTCCTCCTACTGTCAATTTAGAAAACTCCACCTATTCTGGGACTCAAAGGAAATTCACCATAGTTTTCCTCTTAATAGAGATTAGAACTATATGATCAGGTAGCAAAATCTGCCTAGTATCTAGGTTGTAGTGATTTATGCATTCAATAATCAACTCTAGAGCTTGGAGTGCCACTAGAATCCTTTCTGGCTCTGCTAGCCCACTTCCTCAGAGCTTCTTGGTTATAAGATGAATTGGCTCCAACTTCAACCTCCTTTGAAAATATTGCATGTCCTAGAAATGGAGCGAGGTATCTATGAAACTCTAGAATGTGGATTTGATTCTGTTAAGTCTATCAAATCTAGCAAATTTGGTTGCCATTTTATCAAAGGATGAAGTAGATTAAAAATTCAAATTTAGATAGGGCACTAAAAATCAAATTCACAACGTAGAATATTTGAAAGTGTTATGTAATTCAATAGTATAATAGTTCAAGAAAAAGTAGTAGTTTGAAAAATTGTTATGTTTCCCTCTATATAGAAATCCTAATTCATCCATTAATCTTTAAGATTGGCACCGCACAAATGAATTAAAGGATAAATCTTTTGAATTAGTAAATGTGGGAGCCTCTAATGGAAATTTTAGTGTCTTTTCACTATTTCTATTGGCCCAACCATAACTCTCCTTCCTTTCATATTTTAGTTTCCATTTTCCATTTAGTTTCAAAGAATTAAGAACAGAGTACTTCGTAAGGAAATATCCGCTTAGCTTGATCCTACCTAGTATACCTCTCCAAAAGTGGTTAGATTGTTTCCATTAACACCTAAGGATGCCTCATCTGTAATTTGTGAGGCCAATCTACTTAAAAAGTTGATTTCTTTGTGAATGCAGAAAATTGCCCTCATGGGTTGAAAACCCACCAAGGAGAAGACGATTCTCATTTTTCGGCCTAGGACTTATTTACACTCTACCTTTTTAGTTAACATTTTCTATGAGTTAGGAAAGTCTCAAAAGGATAGTGAAAGTCGAAGAGGGGCCGACTTACTTGTTTTTCTCCTTTACAAATGCTTTCAGTGGAAAAATGAGTTCATGGGTCAAAAACCTGCCATGGAGAACTCATTTTAGAGTTTTCTACTTAAGATGATTCTAAGTACTATGATGAATCCTGAATATCTTCCAAGGTAGAAAACTATAATGAAAATAAGAATTTTCAAAAAAACAACTCATTTTCCTCTTACTTTAATTTGCAAGCCTCATTTGTTAAACTCTATGGAAAATCACCTTCATGGGTCAAAAACCTACCAAGGAGAAGGTGATTCTTGATTCTCCAGAAGCTTCATTCTTTCAAGTGAAAATAATGATAAGCCAAGAAAAAATCCATTACTAAAAATAACTTTGTGAATTGCAAGAATCTCTATCAAATTAGGTTCTAGGCTACCCACAAACTCAAGACATCAAGGAAAACACACCCAACCATGTAATGTGGGAGAAGGAAAAAATGGATAATCTAATAGAGAAACTTCATACCTAAGAGAGATTAAAACTAGACCTAGACATACTTAGACTTGACCAAGATGCAAGATTTTCCACTTTTGCAACATGGATACAGGGTAAAAAGTGGGGCAACACCTAGCTCTGACTGGGGACTTGGGTAGAGCATACCCTAGCAAGGAACTCAAAATCTTTGGTTTCACAAAGAAAATAAAAGGTGGCAATAGAAAAAAACAAAAATGAGTAAGAGAATAGGAAAATGAAGGCAAGGAAAGAAAACTAACTAGGAACACATGGAAAGAAACTAAACGTAACTATAATACAATACAGGGGTTACATTTTTTCAATTTGCTAATTCATATAGCTTCAGATCCTGACCATTATAAGTCAGCAATTTGAACGAATTATTCTCAAATGCCTAATGAACTCTAAATGGACCTTTCCACAAGGTGTGAAACTTTGTATGCATACCCTCTGGAGTGCTTTGCTTATCCCAGAGTAGCACACTATCTCCTACCATGAATTTTTGCAATCTTGCCTTCTTATTGAATAGATCTTTGACTCAAATCAGGTGTTGTGTAATGTGATCCATGATTTCTTCTCTTTCCTCGAGAAGCTTGCTCAAGTAAAAAATTCTCTTCTCTAAACCATCTTTCTAAATATCATCTTCAATCACTATTCTGAGTTTTCTTGTGGCTAATTCCAAAGGTAATAAGAGGTTAGCTTCAATTCCATTTACTAATTCAAAAGGAGATATGCATTTTTCTCTTTTAGGTGTCACTCTATCTACCCACAATGCCTCATGAATTCTGTTGTGCCAAGTCTTTTGATTGTCTAAGACTAGTTTCTTGACAATGTTTATCAAATTCTTGTTACTAGACTCGGCTTGACAATTTCCTTGTGGGAAATAATTTGATGAATGACTAACAGTGATTCCATACTCAAAGAAAAAATTAGTAATCTCAATTGAGGAGAAGTAGGCTGCATTATCCATCACTAATTTGATAGGGACACAAAACTTGACCAGTATGTTCTCCTTAATGAATTCACATGCTACTTTAGAAGTAGTTTTCTTGGTTGCTTTGGCTTCCACTGACTTAGTGAAATAATTAGTTGTAGTTATCATGTACTGATGACCAACACTAGATGTTGGACTAATCAAACCAATAAAAACAAGATGCCATTGTTGAAAAGGTCCTTCAATGATGATAGGCCTGAATGGTAGAGGAGCTAATTGAGGACACCCAATGAAAATCTTGCATTTTTCACACTTTTCCACCTAGGAATAGGCATCTTTGAACATTTTGGGTCAGTCATTACACTATCTCAAAATTTTGAAAGATATGATTGAGGATGAAAAATGCCCCCCATAGGCTTCATAATGAAATGTTTTAAAGAGTTTTTCTTGTTGTTGTTTGTCCACACATCTGAGAAAAGTGCCATCAATAGCCCTTTTAAACAAATTTTCATCCCAAATTACATGCTTAGCTGCTTTCAATTTAAGATCCCTTCTTTATTTTGCATTGAGGCCGACTAGACATTCTCCATATGTTAACAGATAAGAAATATTTTCAAACCATGAATCATGAAGACTTACTACTAATACTAGTTGCTCTTCTCATAATTCTTTTGATTCTCTAGTGATCTTGTTTCTATAATTACTTTACATAGTCATATTCTTGTGTTTTTTCTATCCATACTCCTCTATCATTACAACCTATATCCTGCTATGTCTACACACCTTTCACTGCTACATCTAGAACATAAACCATAGAATGTAAATGTAAGATATAGAACTAGAAAAATTTAAGTTCTTTGACTATTAAGTGCTTTGAATACTACAAAAGAATGCTTCTCAATGTGCAAGTAGTTCAATTCATTATTTTTCAGGGGTATGCTCATGAAAGAGATTGGGGCTTGTACCCCTTCATCATTGTCTTGCATAAGTATTGCCAATAAAGTATGTTCAGAAGTATAATAGAAAATGAAGAAATCTCACTTATAATTTGTGTGAATCAAAACTAGGGCATTAGCAATAGCATTTTTTATATTTTGAAAGGCCTGGCTTCCTTCCTCATTCCATTTGAAATTTTGCTTTCCCTTCACCATGTCCACAATATGTTTAGTGGTTTCTGTGAAATTTAGTACAAGCCTTCTAAGGAAATTCACCTACCCAAAGAATGACTTAACTCCTATTTTATTTAAATGTAGGCTTAACCTTCAAATGGCCTCCACTCATTCGACATCAATTCTAATGCCTTCTTGAGACACTATATGACCAAGAAGCTTCCCCTCTATCACATAGAAAACTAATTTCTTTAGATTGAGTGAGATTCCATGTTCATGGCATCTTTGTAAGACTTTCCTCAAATCGTCCATGTGGTCTGTTCTATTTTTTAAAAACACAATGAGGCCTTCCAAATATAAAACTATAATCTATTCCTCCAAATTAGAATTTTTTTTACTCATACATCTCTTGAATGTGGCACCAACATTGATGAGCCCAAAGGGCATTCTATGATATGCAAACATATCCCAAGGAGTGGTAAATGTCATCTTATGCTAGTCCTTCTCTTCTACCTCCACTTGATTGTAACCTAAAAACTCATCAAGCATGGACATTTTGGATCCATCTACTATTTGTAGTAAGTAATCCATATTGGGGAGAGAAAAATTATCCTTTAGGGATGCCTAGTTCAAATTACACAAATCGATGCAGATCCTGATTTCTCTATTCTTCATTCTGACTGGTACTATGTTAGCTACCTAGGTAAAGTGATGAATGGGGTAGATGATTCTTGTTTTTAACATTTTATCTACCTCTTGAAAAATGGCATCTACGACCTTAGGATTATAATTCCTTTGTTTTTGTTAGAAAGGAATGGCATCAAGTTTGAGTGGAATTTGAGTTTTACTGCCCCACCTTGATAGCTTTTTAAATCTTCATAACTCCAAGCAAAAACATCCTAATATTATATGAAGAGTCATTTTGTACCTTCCTTCTCTTCAGATGAACAAAATTTCCCAATATTAATCATTTTAGGATCATGAGTATCCCTAATATTTACCCCCTTGTACTCTCTGGTAGTAGGTCCGCTTTCTGCCCTTTTGTAATTTATGTAGGCATCATGTCTATTAAATTTTTTTCCAAAGCCACAAAGTATGGTGGAATGATATTGCCCAAAAATTGAAATTTATCATTTTGATTCTTCTTGACATCCGAACTTTCATGATTATCATTCATGAATTCATATTCAGAATTGGATTTGTCATTTTCTAGGAAAAGTTGTAAGCTCTTGTCATCTTCAAAGACTTGCCATGATTCTACATTATCCAAAATAGAGGCTCGATATACAATCTCAATCTGGTATTTCTTATCCTTGAATTTAGAATGGGGTAGTACTAGAGAAGTAGAAACTACTAGAGAATCAACCTTGGTATTCATCTCCCCCAATACTGCTTCAATAGAAAAGGCATCTAGGCTTTCTATTTCATCCCAAACTTTATTTCTATAATTCTTTAGCTTATGATTCTTCACAGAATATTTCCCTTTAACTTTTCTAATGATGAGCTATGCATCACCTTGAGCTTTTAGGGCTTTTATTCCTCTTTCTTTTGTTGATATTATACCTAGTAACAAAGCCTCATACTCTATAGTATTATTCGTATTCTCAAACTCTAATTTGAAAGCCATGGGTTTAGGTTCTCCCTCAAGGGGTATCAACACTACACCTATGCCAGACCTTGAGGAGGCACAACTTCCATCAAATTGAAGTATCCATATACTTGTTACATCTTTATCTCTATTAAGAATTCCCTTTCTTAGATATCCATCTCTTTGTTCATCTAGATTCTCTTTAGTAAATAACATGTAGTTGCCAAATTCCAACTCTTGATAGAGAATCTGAGCTTTAGGATCATCTGATTTTAGAACCATGAATTTTCCTTTTCTTCAAGTTCTAACTTGACTTTCTTATTCTCCATAGGTATGACTACTTGGGAATAGTCTAGTTTAATTTCTCCACCCAACTCTTAGTAAAAACTCCTACTTAAAAGAAGTCCATAGGTTGCTAGAATATATGCTACTAGAATTGTCAATAAGAGTTTCTTCTCTAGATGTGAAGCCAAGACTACTTGAGCATCTTTGATTTGCCCCAACAAAGGAACTTGTTTGGCATCCATAGAATAACATCTTCCATGTAATCCATAGAATAACATCTTCCATGTAACTTAGTGAGATTAAGGACTAGGGCCTTAGCTATAGAATAAGGCATAACATATTCTGATGCACTTGAATCTATTATACAATTACTTAATTTGCACCCATTGATATATAGTGAAATATAGAATGGGTAAGTTTTTTGCCTAGGAGAGAGATTGCCAACATAGTAGAATCCTCTTGATTAAATAGACCAAATGTCAAGGTTTCATCCCCTTTTTCAACAGTCACATTGTGATTCAAATCTAAAGCATTCCCTTTACATCGATCTACTAGTGTTTTCAACGCAGAGGGGTGAGACTCCAAATAATCTATGGGGGAAATTTAAATTTTTGATTCTTCATAGAATTGAATGAAATCAAAAGGCACTTTGTCCTTACCCATTTGAGAAGTTGATGCTCCTTGATCAACATGAACATTATTTGCTAAGGGATTTGGATCATCTCTGTGAGGATGACTGAGGTATTGATTCTTTAGCCTTTGACCTCGAGTAAGCACTCTATGTGAAGTTTCATCAATGGTCACATAACATTCACCCTTTGGTTCAAAATCAGATTCATATTCTAAAAATAAATTTCCAGAGTCACCATTTGAGTACAAATATAACTCTAACAAGGAGTTGTAGTGTTCAACTTGTTAGTGGATAATAACTACATCATACGACTATTTTGTGGACAACTCTCATTACCATGATCTGTTGTCAAAGGAAAAACACACATCTTTTCCTTCTTTGGTGCTACTTCAATTTGCAATTTGGGTTGTGAGCTTGTGGGCTATGGGAATTTCCCATCATTGTTCCTTCTAGAAAAGTTTTAATAATTCTACTGGTAGGAATTATTGAATCCAGGTAATTGCCTTTTAACTACTACCAACTCATTTGATAGTTTTTGAATCATTTCATTAGATGATGTGATGTTATTGGAATTTCCTTTAGTTTGAATTTCTCGCTTCCATTTTCCCACAGAAGTAAAGTCATGTTCAAATTTAGTTGCCTTCTTTTAGATTTTCTAAATCCATGGGATGTGCTTTTCTCAAGTCATAATTGATAATCAAGGGCATCACACTTATAAAGAAGGTTTTCAGATTACTGACAATGGGTCTGTCAGTAGCTAGAATTCTACTAGTAATCTTATTGGAATTAGCAAAAAAATCTCTCATACTCATAGTAGGTTGCTTCTTAATAGATGTCAATTGTATTGAAAAGGCATATTCATCTTCTGTAGTCTTAAATCTTGTCTCAAATTGCATTCTCATTGTATCCCAATCAGTGATCAAACTGTCATCTAGATGATAGAACTAGTCTGCTGCATTTTCTGTGAAGGTTTCCACAAATAATCTTATGGAAACATTCTCATGTGTGACTCCTAAGATGTGAGTAGCCACAAAGAAAGACTTAATGTGTTCATGTGTGGTAACCTTCCCATCACCAGAAAATTTGGGGAAATTCTTTCTTGAACTAGCTGGGAGAAAATGGTAAGCTATTAGTGCTAATGGTCATGTTTCTATAGTCCATGGAGTAGCCATAATTGTTCTGGCAAGGTATGGTGGAAAATTGACAACTGGGGGAGGAGTGGTCCCATGCAAGGCCAATACATGGGAGATAGAATGTGAAGTTCTTTGATTCCTAACAGGGGAAGGTGGTCTACTTCAGATTTTCTTTTCACCTTTCCGCTTTGGAATGTCTAAGATGGGAAAACCAAGCTCTGTAAGCTTATCAAAAATAGGGTCTTGCCCCCTCTTTTCCTTGGTACTTTTGAGGAACCTTGTTTGTTCTAGGATGCTAGGTTATTTTTATCTTTGAGCTTCTTGTCTCAATTGTCTTTTTGTTCTTTGGATGTCTCTCCTTTGAACAACTCTTTCTAAAGCTTCTGCTCTACTTTCTTCTTCTTCCAATACTTGGCTAGCATTCCTATAATGTTTAGTGTTCCTCCTATGTCTCCAAATAAATGTGTTAAGGGATGAAATTATGTCTTATTGGTCGTCTTGAAAAGCAAGGTTAGGTTGGAGCATCTGAACAATGTTTTCATGAGGTAGTACCATTTTTCCTCATGATATAGGCTTTTAGTCAAGAGACTGTTCATATCCCCAACGAAGTCACCAAAAATATGTTGGTAAAAAGATTTTTTCTTTTTTATTATGATCCTTAAATACCCAAATTTAGAACAATATCTAGCTACAAACAGTTGAAAAATCACTTATGAATAAACTGGCTTTTCTCTGAATTGATAGGTACAGCTCCCTATGATAGATTTTTAATGAAATATGTTTTATTCCTAAAGCTAATTTTGGGTATCTTCTTGACCTGAGAATAGAAGAGGTAAAACCAAGCAAGACCTAAATAGGATGTTAACTCAAGAAAATAAGGATTTCTAAAGATTTGATTAAGTTTATGAACTCACACATCTTATGAATTCACCAAGCTTAACAGTACCACACTAATATTGAGCTTAGTTAATTCAAAACTAAGCTACAGTTAGTAAAGGGAAAATTCTCAAGTGATCTCTTTTTGAAAAAAAAGTGACGCTTCTTATCACATCTATTCACTACCTTGAAATAGGGGAGTAAAACTCTGTTCTTTCCTTGCTTCAATCTAGACAAAAGAGAAAACACAAAACTACAATTAACAGAAATAGAATAGAAAAAAGGTGATACAAAATAGCATTCAATTGTTTCTACAACATCAAGTATCCCACACCAAAAATTTTCCAACCCTTTATTAATCTTTCAATTTCATACATATAGGATTTTGAGATGACCATTACAATAGAAGTTCAATCGGTTCATCTTCTCAAAAATGAAAAATGGCAAGACACCAATTTTTTGTATTACAATAATTAGAATAGAAAGCAAAAAGGAGGCAAAATGTGAATCACTTTGACTTCTTCCCCTTTTTTTTCTTTTGTTCTATAGGCATTAGTAGCAACTATGATCGGAATTATCTCATCATGCTTAGGCACATGTATGTTGTTGTATCTCACGACCATTTGGAATGTTCTCTAGCTAACTCCTTCACAACATTCAATTGATTTGGTAGCTCCTCTATGGAGACATATATGCATCTACTGAGTCTCTGGAGTTCAGCAAGTCTTTTCTAACTATTGGAAGATACATCAGACAGACTATCCAATAATTTGGAGAAGTTTTCCTTCATGACATTTACCCCAATGAGTGTTTTCCCTTGGCCACTAGTCTGTGAATCTATGTGTAACCCCTTCATGAGTTCAAATCCTCTATCCTGAGTTTTCTTCACTTTATCGTCTATTTCCTTAAGCCCCTTTTCCACTAGAAGGATCATTTTTGACTTGAATTGTATGCTTTAAAGCCATTCAAATAGAGGTTCATCTCCCTTTTTTAGGGTCTTTTCTTCAATGAATTCCTTTTCCTTCATCTAGATGATCATCTTTAGAAGAGAAATATTATCATCACACTTTGTTCTTTCTCTGGCTAGAGTATTACTATTCGATAAGATGTTATCCTTTTCTATTTCCAATCTAAGGATAACATTACCAATTTGTTCTATGATAGCAACTCCTAATTTGAGCTTCCCAATTCATTCTTTACTGATTTGGCCAAAGTTTCTATCTTCCTAAAGCTAAGAAATGAGGGGTTGAACTTCAACAATAGTAGGATTCTTGGTTATTGATATTCTAGAAATAGTTGCCATTAGGGTAACCAATTATCTAATGAACCTATTAAATTCTTCTATCTTGACCTTCATCTTGGTCTTTGACAACTTTAGAATTTCTAGTTGTCCTTCAATTACTTCATTAGCTGACTTCCACAAGCTAATGTTGGTATCATGTCTAACTTCTCTAAGGTCCATCGAGTGCAGAGTGAAATCATTAGTTGTCATGTCCTCAATCCTTCCTCCTTTCTTGGGCTTGGCTATCTTCATTGTTAGGTGCCCTATTTCTAGATCCTGCCCAAGTATGGAAAATGTTTTCTGCTTCTTTAGTTTGGTTAGTGTAGATCAAAAATGAATTGCAAGGGATACAATGTCCTTGATAGGAGCACCTTCATCTTTCCTTTTCCTCTTCCTTTCTAGAGTATCCTCCAACAAGGAATCAATGCCTATTACTTTGGAGGCCATTCCAAGTGATTCTATGCTAAACATCTTTATCTTAGCTAGAGTCAACATCATTATAGTAGAAGAGAAGGGGTTCTGGATCTTGTAAAATGAGCTTGGAAGAGCTCTTAACTTTATCCACCTCTTAAGTTTTCTTTGCTGCTTCATTAAACTTAGTAGACTCACTACTACTACTTTTTCCATCTCCCAAGTCTACTATTTGTATAGGGGAGCCACTTGGTTTTAGAAGTGTAGCACTTACTGGTGGAATAAGGCTATGATGAGGAGACAAAACTAGAGAAACATGAGGAGATAGAACTAGTGTGACATGGGGAGATGGAACTATGATGGTAGCACTATCCTTTGGCTCATATATCTTCTTCTCTTTAGCACCAGTCTGGGTTGTAATAACTGGTAGAGAGCCATCTTGACAAGTCTTATTTATTGGAATGTTCTTGTCTTAAGGTTGATCACCTCCTCCCATAGGCTGAGCTACTATCAACCTTAGTGTGGCACTCTAAGAAGAAGAGGGAGTAGTAGCTGTCGAGGAAGCTCGAGCGGTTGCACCTTTAATCTAGCTCCTTTTGGTTGTCCATTCAACCCACTTCCCAGTTCTCTTGTTGATTCTAGCCATCATAATATCTAAATCCTCCTCAACATCTTTGTAAGGCTCTGAACTTATAGGAATCCCCCTTAATTTAGTTAAATATGTATTACTATACATATTTTGTCCATCGTCCTCCAATCCTTCTACATTGAAGTTGATACCATATGTTTTAATTTTCTCCACTATGAGCCTAGCAAAAGCATGATCTCTGATTTCAAGTTCATCTTGATAGCCCACCTAATAGTCCTCAACAATGGTAATGTGTTTGATTACACTCCTAATTTGCAACACGTCTCTCGCATATCCATTCAGATCAAACATAGGTCTCACAATTTCATACTCATCCAACTTGTACATAATTTCAAATGCTTTGAGTACATTTTTTGCATCAAAATGAGACTCAAAACTATAAACTCCAACTTTCATAGGGAATTCATACACTTTCTTCTTTAGCCTTCCGCTCAACACATTCACCTAGATTGCCTGCCTCATGATCTCTATCAGCATGATCATGTCACTTGGGTACTTGGGTAGCTTCAAAGGGAATCCATTGAAAGCTACAAGATACAAGTATGACAAAGATGAGAACTAGATAAAATAATTATCAAACTGACTAATAATCATCATTTTCTTCAAGTTGAACCTCCTCTCTAGGCATCCTTTGAGATCCCTAGAAATTCTCATTGTAAATGCATCATGAACCTTGACATATTCCACATAACTATTCTGTAGTTAAAAACATGTGTTGAAATCATAACTTTTTACATCATCAGGAAAGTTCTCTATTATTGGAAGGCTTGGCCACAACTATAAAGATGGTAGCATATAAATAAAAAATGAAGACATATAAAAGGTGTTGTAAAACTTTGCGGCACTAAGAGCTTTGGATAGATTCTCACTTACCTCATAGGCCCAATCAATATTTTGTGTATCTAAATAGATAATTTTTACCAAAAAGAAATATTGTTCAAAAAAATTAAGAGCCTCTACCTCACCTTACAATCTGTGTAGGAGAACTAGAATGTCTACAATCTAAGTCTTGAGATTAGTGCCGAATAGAGTTTTAGGAACCTTACTCTTGGTGCCCCGCAGCTTTTGAAACTAGGATCGCATGATTTCTTTCCTCCACACCATCTTCTTCAAGAAGAAATTAGAGACTACTCGTCCTACTATTGATTCAAAAAACTCCTCCCATTTTGGGACCTTGAGGTAATTCACCATAGTTTTCCTATCAATAGAGATTAGAACTATATGATTAGGTAGTAGAATTTATTTGGTATCTGGGTTGTAGTGATTTATGCATTCAATAATCAACTTTGAACCTTGGACTACCATTGGGAACCTAACTACCTCCACTAGCCCACTTCCTTGGAGCTTCTCAGTTATAGGATGATTTGGTTCTGACCTCAACCTCCTTTGAAAATATTGAATGTCATAGAAATGAAGCGAGGTATCTATGAAACTCTAGAATGTGAATTTGATTCCATTAAGTCCATCAAATATAGCAAATTTGGTTGCCATTTTATTAGAGGATGAAGTAGATCAAAAATTTGAATTTAGATAGGGTGCTGAAAATTGAATTCACAACGTAGAATATTTGAAAGTGTCATGCAATTTAATAGTATAATAGTTCAATAAAAAGTGGTAATTTGAACAGCTGTTATGCTGCCCTCTATATAGAAATCCTAATTCATCCGTTAATATTCAAGATCCTTGCTACGCAAATGAATTAAAGGATAAATTTGTTGAATCAATAAATGTGGGAGCCTCTAATAGACATTTTGGTGTCTTTT
Organism: Cupressus sempervirens; assembly: GCA_028749045.1. NCBI lineage: Eukaryota > Viridiplantae > Streptophyta > Pinopsida > Cupressales > Cupressaceae > Cupressus > Cupressus sempervirens. The sequence goes on from CM053787.1 coordinate 249,799,523, forward strand.
CAGTATTTATGTTTTCCCAATGGTAACTTTCCTTCCTTTCATATTTACTTTTCCATTTTCCATTTAGTTTAAGAGAATTAAGAACAATGTACTCCATCAAGAAATATTTTCTTAGCCTAATCCTGCCTAGTATACCTTTTCAAAAGTGGTTAGATTGTTTCTATTAATACCTAGGGATGCCTTGTGTGTAATTTGTGAGCCCAATCTACTAAATAAGTTAATTTCTTTGTGAATGTAGAAAATTGCCCTCATTGGTTGAAAACCCACCAAGGAAAAGGCCATTATCATTTTTTGACCTAGGATTTATTTACACTCTACCTTTCGAGTTAACATTTTCTATGAGTTTGAAAATCTCAGAAGGACTACAAAAGTCAAATAGGGGCCCACTTACTTATTTTTCTCCTTTACAAATGCCTTCAGAGGAAAAATGACTTCATGGGTCAAAAACCTACTGTGGAGAAGTCATTTTAGAGTTTTCCACTTAAGACAATTCTAAGCACTATGATGAATCCCAAATATCTTCCAAGGTAGAAAACTATAATGAAAATAAGGATTTTCCATAAAACAACTCATTTTCCTCTTACTTTAATCGACAAGCCTCATTTGTTAACCTTAGTGGAAAATCACCTTCATGGGTCAAAAACCTGCCAAGGAGAAGGCAATTCTCGATTCACTACAAGCTTCATTCTTTCAAACAAAAAAACATGATAAGCCACAAAGAAATCCATTATTGAAAATAATTTTGTGAATTGTAAGAATTTCCATCAAATTATGTTCTAGGCTACTGAAAAACTCAAGACATTGAGGAAAACCCACCCAGTCGTGTACTGAAGGAGAAGGGAAAAATGGATAATCCAATGGAGAAACTTCATACCTAGGAGAGATTAAAACTAGACTCAGACATACTTAGACTTGAACAAGATGCAAGATTTTCCACTTTTTCAACATGGATATGTGGTAAAAAGTTGGGCAATAGCTAGCTCTAACTCAGGACTTGGGTAGAATGTACCCAAGCAAGGAACTCAAAATCTCTAGTTTCGCAATGAAAATAAAAGGAAGCAACACAAAAAAAAAATTGAGAATAAGAATAGGAAAACTAATGCAAGGAGAAAAAACTAACTAGGAACACATGGAAAGAAACTAAACCTAACTATAATAAAATACATGGGTTACTTGTTCTCAATTTGCAATTTGATAAAGCTTTAGATCCTGACCATTATAGGTCAAAGGTAGCACTTTTCCATCTTGATAAGCCAATTTGAATGAATTATTCTCAAATGCCTGATGAACTTTGAACGGACCTTTCCACAAGGTTTCAAACTTTTTATGCATACCCTTTGGAGTGCTTCGCTTATCCCAAAGTAGCACACTATCTCCTACAATTAATTTTTGTTGTCTTGCCCTTTTATCAAACAAATCTTTAACTCAAATCTAGTGTTTTGTATTGTGATCCAAAATTTCATCTATTTCCTCCTCAAGCTTGCTCAAGTACAAAATTCTCTTCTCTAAACTATCTTTATAAATATCATCTTCAATCACCATTCCAAGTTTTCTTGTGGCTAATTTCAAAGGTAATGGGAGGTTAGCTTTAGTTTCATATACAAATTCAAAAGGAGATATTCCAATTTCTCTTTTAGGTGTCACCCTATCTGCCCATAAGCCTCCTGAATTCTCTTGTACCAGATGTTTTGATTGTCTGAGACTAGTTTGTTGACAATGTTTATCAAATTCTTGTTACTAGACTTGGCTTGACCATTTCCTTGTGGGAAATAATTAGATGAATGACCAACAGTGATTCCATACTCAAAGAAAAAATTAGTAATCTCAATTTCGGAGAAGTAGGCTGAATTATCCATCACTAATTTGATAGGGATACCAAACCTAACCAGGATGTTCTCCTTAATGAATTCATAGACTACTTCAGAAGTAGTTTTCTTAGTTGCTTTAGCTTCCACCCACTTAGTGAAATAATCAATTGTAGTTATCATGTACTGATGACTAGCACTAGATGTTGAATTAATTAGACCAATAAAATAAAGAGCCCATTGTTGAAAAGGTCCTTCAATGATGATGCGCCTTAATGGTACATCAGCTAATTGAGGACACTCGACGAACATCTTACATTTTTCACACTTTTCCACAATAGAATAGGTGTCTTTGAACATTTTATGCCAATAATAGGACTATCTCAAAACTTTGAAAGCCATGACTAAGAATGAAAAATGTCCCCCACAAGCTTCATCATGAAGTGTTTTCAACAATTTTCTTGTTGTTATTTGTCCACACATTTGACAAAAGTGTCATCAATAGCACTTTAAAAAAAATTGTCATCCCAAATTACATACTTAGCTGCTTTCAATTTAAGATCCCTTCTTTGTTTTGCATTTAGGCTCTCTGGACATTCTCCATATTATAACAGATAAGAAATATTTTCAAACCATAAATCATGAAGACCTACCACTAATACTAGTTGCTTTTCTCCTAATTCTTTTGATTCTCCAGCGATCTTGTTTTCTGCAATTGCTTTACACAAATCATTACCCCTTACTAGCTTGGTAGGCTTGATTTCTATATCATATTCTTGTCTCTTTGCTATCCACACTCCTCTGGATCTACAACCTAAATCCTATTGTGTCAACACACTTTTCACTACTACATCTAGAACATAAATGAAAAAATGTGAATGCAAGAAATAGAATAGAAAATTTTTAAGTGCTTTGACTACTACAAAAGCATCCAGGTATGTGCAGGATCATGGTGTGCCAAAAAGTGGCGATCTGAAAAATATGTAGTTCTGAAATGCCTCAAAGAATTTCAAAATCTATTCCAACATTTTTCCCACCCATCCTGATACTAAATGAAAATAATTAATACGTTTATAATTCCTACTATATCTTTCGATACCAACCTTATATGCTCATCTTTAAAACATCCCAAAAATGTGTTTTTTGCATCTTCTTATGTGTTTTTTACTTCAAGCATATAGCTGACGACTTTTTTTAAACCAAAATTTGATGTAATGAAAAGGGTTTCTGAAGAATGTTCTTAGCTTTTCATAAATGTAAGGTTTGTCAAATTACGAGTTAAGTAAGTAATTACTACTTATTTTCTAATGGAGTTAGTTGCAAAGTGCTGATTAACATACTTGTTGAAAAATAGCTATAACTTTCAAACCATATAAGATTTCTGAAATCCAAAAGATGCATCACATTCTATGCTTCAACTAGTATAAGAAAAAAAAAAAAACTTAATTTTGATTTTTTTTGAACTAGTTAAGGTGGTCAGACATGGGAGTTTTTTAATTCTGAAAATAGTATAGTAGAAATTCGTAATTAATTATTTATTTGGAATAAAAATTCCCAAAAACATGTGTCACATCTAGGCATGAGTCTACTTTTTATATCTAAAATTATATTTAAAAATATTATCGTTTCATTATGATTAAGGTGGTCAGACATACACCTACTTTTTATTTTCACCCTAAAATTTTTGTAGTACTGCATTAAAATACAAAGTTTTGACCAATCAAATATTTTTTTCTCTAGATAATACCTTGTATTTTAGAAAATAGATTTAATTTCCTACAGATTATTTTCTTACAACTTTTTGATATAAAGTCTAGAACCACTTTAAAATTATGTGTCAAGTTGACATAACCTTGATTTGCTGGTTTTTCACTGCCACTTAAGGCCATAGTTTGGTACACCATGATCCTGCACATACCCATGCTTCTCAATGTGTGAGCATTTCAATTTATGATTTTTTAGGGGTATTCTCATGAAAGCTATTGGGGATTTTACCCCTTCATCATTGTCTTGCATAAGTATTGCCAATAAAGTATGTTTAGAAGCATAACAATAAATGAAGAAATCTCACTTATAAATCGAGTGACTCAAAACTGAGGCATTAGCAATAGCATTTTATATATTCTGAAAGGCCTTCCTTCTTCCTCATTCCATTTGAAATATAAATTTCCCTCCATCATGTTCAAAGTATGTTTATTTGTTTCTAGGAGATTTGGTACAAACCTTCTGAGGAAATTCACTTGCCCAAAGAATGACTTAACTCCTATTTTTTTTGAAGGCAGGCTGAACCATTGAAATGGCCTCTAGTCATTTAGGATCAATTCTAATGCCTTCCTGATACACTATATGACCAAGAAGCTTCTCCTCTATCACACTAAAAATTTATTTCTTTGGATTGAGTGAGATTCCATGTTCTTGGCATCTTTTTAAGACTTTCCTCAAATCTTCCATGTCATCATTTCTCTTTTTCAAAAACACAGTGAGGTCATCCAAATATATAACTATAATGTAGTCCTTTAGATCAGAAAAAAAAATTCTCATACATATTTGGAATGTGGCACCAACATTGATGAGCCCAAAGGGCATTCTATGATATGCAAATGTACCCCAAGGAGTGGTGAATGTTGTGTTATGCTAGTCCTCCTCTTCTACCTCCACTTGACTATAACCTAAAAACCCATCAAGCATGGACAACATTTGGATCCAACCATTTTTTTTAGCAAATAATCCATGTTGGGGAGAGTGAAATTATCCTTCAAAAATGCTTGGTTCAAATTGTGGAAATCGATGCAGATCCTTATTTCTTCATTCTTCTTTTTGACTAGTACTATGTTAGCTACCTAGGTAGAATGATGAATGGGGTAGATGATTCTTGCTTTCAACATTTTATTGACCTCCCAAAAAATGGCATCTGCAACCTTAGGACCTCATTATGGATTTTGATAAAGTTTTATCAAGATTAAATAAAGTGCATTTGGATTGCACAAGCCTCGACATGAGGACCCAATTTTATCTTCTCATTCTCTACTAAGAATTTTTGTCACTTGTGGGATAAGGCACATGTATCATTTTGGTCCTACCATTTGAGTAATCGGGTGGGTTGAAGTGCCAACAGTTATTCTCAAAAATAATTGAAGCATCTAGACAATCAACAAAGATCACATGTTCGACATATCTACCCATATCTACCCTGGCGAAGGATTTCAAATTGGGTCTACAAACTTGATCTCCACAACCTCGACTTTCCAATCATTTTTATCTTCTTAATTAGGATTCATCTTTATGATATTATAGTTTACACATTTTTCCATTTTATATCATGTTGGCCTTCTCGACTATTCTGAATGTTTTCAAGTGTGATTTTCAAAGTTTTGATTGCAATATCTATTATGCAAAATAAATGTTTATCATCATTTACATTTCAGTTTCTTAAAAGAAATGTTGGACCCAAGGTTTCAGCGTTGAGCCCAGTGCTCTGATACCATATGTAACATATAGATTTCCTTGGTCCAATTTAATACCCAACATACTGAAAGAATATAGTTATTACTTGATTTCATAGGAAGATAGTTATATCATTCATATTCATGTGAGTAAGATTTACCATTAAAATCAATTAGACAAAATTTCTTAACTAAAAACTTGAAACACCATCAGTGAAATTACAACAAAGATTGAAAACCACATACCTCAAAAAACTAGGATCGAAATCAAACTAGGGATGCTTCTGCAACCACCTGGGTTCGTCCACTATACCAATTTAACAATATCACATGACGACTATCATCTAAAAATGGCTATCTAAAAAATCAAATGATAATTACAATTAAATATCACTAAATTTTAAATTAGGGCATCATATACCACTATATCAATTAGGGCATTATTTGCCATCAGTTCATTTAGGCTTTTGATACCACTATATCACTTAGGGCTTTCGATACTGCTAATTCAAATAGGGCTTCTACTACCATGGAACCAATTAGGCTTTCCACTACGAAGAAATAAATTAAGGGCTTCCACTACCATGGAATCAATTAGGGATTCTGAGCCCACTATATCACTTAGGGTTCCAGTCATCACTCAATCAATTTGGGCTTCAAGTTCCTTTCCTTTCGATTGCCTAATTGTGATAGCATCTCAAGATTGGAAACATACTTATATTCGATATTCATATAAATAAAAAACAATCCACGAATCTATCTCTTCCATCTAAGTGCAGAATAATGGTATCAATGAAATAACTCAATTTAATGTTAACTCCTCATAAATAAAAGTGATAATACCTATTTTCGATAAACAATTGACTGCATAACTTATCTCTGTCTGACGCATGACTGACATCTTTGGGGAGAGGTGAAACATTGTTAGGGGCTTAACCATTCAACCTTTGACTATAACTTGTCCCGACATGATCTCTAATGAGAAAGGCCCTCCCTACCCAAAATTGACAAGGGTCATCTTGCCATCCATTGGGCTTCTTGGTAATTAACACACCATATGACACGGCATCAAGAGATTACATTATACAGAATCATGCATGAGCTATTAATTAAAAAATATTTAAAATGATAAATGTTATTCTATTAAAACTAATACTGATTCATGTTATTGATCACCCATCTCCTTGGCTACATAGTTGGGTGAGTCCTAGGTATTCAGAATTCTCAAAGCAGACGACTCTCTCAATTATTCAAGAAGATTACATACATATAGCATTTTGCACTTTGTGATTACATTATTCTATTCTTTAAAGATTGTATAATTTGATTGTTTAAATTTTAATATCCTTTGGGATAATGATTATGGATTCATGCTATATTTTTCTCGGTTTCTCTTGCCATGCACATGGTTGAATTTAAGAAATTAAATTTGTAAATTCAACAAGATATCATCATGTTAAGTGCTGAAACTTGCTACAAACTACTCTATCTTGATTCACACCTCTTCACCATTGATGGCATCTTTTCCAGTGAATTCCTTGATGTTTGGACTTCATGATAATATTTACATCTTTGTATAATGTATAAAAAAAGAATAGAAATAAATTTGGGCAGGATCATTGTTTCTTAGTTATCATTATAAATTCCATCTTCCATATCTATGCCTAAGACAATCTCAAAATGAATAGCCAATGACATGATATCTAACCACAAAAATTCCATCTAGGAATCTATGATTATATAATTATGCATTGACCATATAGACTATATATAATTTCAGCATCAGATTTTATTTAAACATAGAAAGAAGATTATAATAGGACACCACCTAGCAGGGCATAAAGATTAAAAGGAAATAATGGATTCAAAATGTTTTAAACTAAGCACAACATATCTTACATGACTTGTATCAGATTTATCCTATTCTTGCAGCTAGAAATAATGGGCTTCACACTTCCCTTTCTCTATCCTCATAGATAGGTAAGGACATGAAGATGAAAGGAAAATGGGATGGTAGGTTTTCAATAGTCAATATTAATATTTGAATCTCTTCTCCTTGCCTTAACATATGAGCAGATGAGTAGATGAGTCACAGAAATGTAGAAAGGACAAATTTATTGCAAATACAATAAAGGAGACTATTAAAATGGTTGCTTGGCTTTTCAGCTACCTTCAATTTAAAAGAAATCCATTTGAATTCCAAAGATGACCATTCAAATAATTATTAAATCAACTATGAAGAGAGAAAAGAATAAAAGAAAAAAAAGAAGTTAAAAAAAGAATTGGAAGATTAAAATTTAAAATTTATAATAATTATTTTAATTCAAACATTATTATAATCTTATATGTCCATGAAGACATTACTTTATTAAATTATTAAATTAGAATGTTACCAAATAATTTTTGTATTAAATGCATGAATAGAAATTATTATTAAAATAATATGATGAAAGATAAATTAAAATCCTTTGTGATATGTTTTATACTTTTAACTCAATTATTTTAATTAAATTAATTATTGAAATTACTCATGTGGTTCCACAGATGTATCCTTATTCAAATTTGTAGATCCTCTACCCATCTACCAAGTGAAGGTGATGCTCCTGCCTAATTATTCTCTAACAATGCTTCCACCTGTTCAACATGTTTCCTGGAAGGAAATTCCCTATAGTTAAATCATATTATCATAATGAATTATTTAATCTTAATTAATCATAATGGTTAACCATCTTCTCAATTCCATTAGTTCATGATTAACAATCAACTAACATGTCATCTTCACTTGAAATCATAATGAATAACTATCTTACCATTTCACTAGATTATAACAAATTAAACTGCTGACTAACTTCATGCAAACCTCAACAACTATATTTCAAGTTAGGTCAAAAATTGGAATTTAACAACTTATAGAAAATACAAGCTGCTACATGACACTTGTCAAATGATGTCCACTTGGTGAACGGTTTCCAAATCAGGGTGCAAGTAGAATGGGTTTACCCATGAAGGAAAATATTTAGTTAAGTGTGCTGAAGTTGTAGTATTTGGGATGGGTAAAATCCTTAGAAGTACCTCTATGAGCATTAGAGAGATCTAGTGTTTCTTAATTATTCCATTAACTCTCATGAGAGATGGGTTATTTAATAGGGAGACTCTAGGACTCTATTATTTATTTGGTTTCTTTGATAAGTTTCTTGATTTTGGACTCATCAAGGTTCTCCTAAGGTAATATCCTACAAGATTAGTGTAGTTAGATTGAAAAAAAAAATTCTATTAGAGCTCCCCATTAATTCATAATGTTGTTTAATCTTGTTTGCAAACCCATCTTTACAAACTTGATATTCAACCATCCAATTCTTTTCTAACTAATTTATAAGACTGTAAGGACTTCAAAAACTATAAGGATTCCTTGGAAATAAACTAAACTACTTGGCTGCAAGTGCATTTCTATATTGATTTATAATATTGCACTTTATAACCCTACTAGCCTGTCATGACCTAATTAGCCCTCTATTTTGGGGTTTGCAGTTCTAGTTCAAAAACTTGTCAATGAACCTCAAGAAAAAACTACCATTTTGAGTAGCCATTTGGAGGACCTAAAATATTTTTTAGTTCTTGAGTCTCCACCCCTCAATAATGTACCAAACCATAAATTGAGTCCTTTAAACCTTAACTAGTATAGAGATTGACCAAAATAGTCAAAAAATTTCTCCAATGGATTATCAAAATTTGTTCTTTTAACTATGGTTTGAATTGCACTTTTCACACACCTTTGTGTCTAGATCATGAGATTTGAATACACTCCTACAAGATTTTTTTAAACTGTTACTAACAATTCGTAGCTAGGTTATCACATAAATTATCTAGGCATGAGCTTAAAATTCATTGTTTGAACTTTTCTTGGGCTATGACCAAATAGAAAATAATTTGCATAACCTCAATTCAAAGATTTCCAAAGGTGATGAAAATTTGACATGGAGATTCAAGATTTAGGCATTTTTTCCTTCGAAATCTTGAATTTGTTAGTGATCAACATGCTTGGGTTTTGATTTTATTTAACAAGGAAAAATTGTACAAAATTGATATCAAAGTGTAGAAGTTGAGAAAACCAACTTCATAATTTGCTAAGAACACCAGCACGCAAAATAACATGTTGCTGAAAGGAAACCAAAGAGGAAAATGTGAAGCTTGGAAATCTCAATGGAGTGAGAGAAAAATTTATTCCAAGATGTGTAAAAACAATTAAGAGAGTTCAACCTTAAAGGTGAATGAATCCCTAAAGCCTAAGAAAGCTAGGTTACACATTAATGATTAATAAAAGAATTGATTATTATGCAGCTAACTAAATGATTAAGCACTAAAGAGTAATAACTTAACTAATTAAATAAAAATGATTTAAATATGAAGGAAAAAAGGAAATGGCTCAAGAGACTCTCTTAAAATGATAAGTACAACCAGTCCCCCCGTGAGAGAGAGAAGAGACACCAAAGCCCACCTAGGATGATGGAGGCTCTGTATAAATGATCGAACCAATGGAACTCCAATGCAGAAGAAATAAAGTGATAGAAAAAGGAAAAACTTGAATGAGAGGTGAAACTAGAATGCATAATTGATGTTCATAGGAGAAAACATGAGGATCCTAAAAAGGAATCCCCAATGTAGGTGGGTTGACACTGTCATGAAAGAGGAGATGAATGTCCTTTGTAGAATCCTCAACAAGTGCACCTGGAGGCTCGATGAATGGAACTGGAGAGTCAATCAGAGCTAAAGAAGAATCCTATTGAAGAGAAAAGACCTGAATAGGATGTGGTGTGGTAGTCAAAATAGTGATCTCCGAAACAATACAAAGGTTCAAGTGTCCTTACTGTACCACATGATGCTCTTGCAAAAGAGAAGAGCTATGCTCTGACAATGGACCAAAGTGTGAGAAGGTGTAGAGACAGGTGGTATGATCAACTATCCCAATAGCAATAAGGTCTCCTATTGAACTATCCCAAATGAAGACTAAATCTGCACTGAACTCAACTATCTTCCCTAATCCATTGTCTGTAATATGATAAATCAAGAGAAGGTTTGCAGATAGAGATGGAACATACAATACATCATTGAATGTGCCATCCTAAATGCCAATTGAACCTTTCCCACAAACTATTAGAGTAGTGTTATTCCCCATGAGCATATGAGGAATGGGAGAAACCTCCATAGTAGAGAAGACCCCTTGAGAAGAACTATAAATTTCAATATTGCATGAGAAACCCTATGAAATTGTACATAAATATATCATTTCCAAATTATTAATTTTAAATTTCATTCTAGTTTGGTTTAAATGTTACTCAATGTATCAAGATTAAAGTGTATACTATGTATGGAGAATCAACATCTCTATATTTTAAGGTAATACGATGATGACCCCTAGAAGTCATAATGTCATATATCATTTGCTTAACAAAAATAAAACACGTTATGGTCCATATGTGTATATATATGACATTTTCAAAATGATACTTAAATTTACCTTTCTCTGATGATTATCATCCACACAAAGAAGATCAACATCATGTCCACCATTATCAACATTAGCATTTCCACAACTAGAAATGACAACACCAGAAGGATTAGTTTCAAGTCCCCTATAAATATTCCCACAACTCATGCAAACAAGTGTTATGCCTAGAATAACCCTTTCCTACATAAACTTCTCCAACAAATCATGTGGATGAGAACTTGATGAACTAAGAGCATAGGTCACTTATCGGTGATGAGTAGGTGGAAGAATAGATTGTGCAAGAAGAAGAACAAGGAGCTCAATTTATTCATGATTTTTAACTTTATCACTCAAATTGGCCACTTCTTTCTCCTATGCAATACCTCTTCCTATATCCTGAAAAGATTGCACATCAAAATAATTAGCTTTCTAACTAATTCAAATTCAACCTTTTTTTTTTTATAGAAATTACATGGGCACCACATGCTTAGCATGTGGTAGATGGTCAAATACCATTCATTGCCACTCCAAAAAATGCATATATATTCTAGTGCGTTGACAAAATCTAATAGATATGCATGGTTTATTCTCATTTATGCTCTCACTCATCATAAGTTCACAAAATAAATTTTCAAAATAGATTTTGTAATTTATAATTCATGGAATTTTTTATTTGATAGGTTGTGAATGCAGTTTGTAGCCATGGAGTCCCTCCATCTGTAAAAACTATATATCTAATTATCTAATATTTGTATTATATGTATATTGTCTTGCATGATATCAAAAATAAGTAGTTGATTAGGGTGATGAGAACCATCTCTAATGGTACTAATGTCCTGAATAATTGCTACAATGTTTTTCATCATTTTTTCCCTCAACTGCTCAAGAGTAGGTGGAGGTGGAGGTTTAGGTGGCTGTGGAGATGGGGAAAGAGCTTGAAGGGATGAGCATGAAGTTGGAAGGGGTGGTGATATAAACTAACCTAAGATTATATATATAAAATCACTGTTTAATTAACATTTTACCTTGACAATATGAGAAAGAAATAGATTTTATTTATAATTTATTATTATCTATAAATATATATCAAAATAGATTATTTGCATTATATATCATGTATTAATATACAATTATTGTCAAAATAATTAAAAATAAAAATTATAACTTTTTAAATATATAATTAATATTTGTATAATATAATTTAAAAATATATAAAATTGAAATCTATATAAGATTTTCAATATATAATTAAATATTTACATATTATATTAAATATTTTAATATAATCTAAAGACTATAATTCTATATATAAAATTATATTAAATAATAATGTTTTTGGGAGCCAAGGTAAAACTAGTGGTGTACGCTTGGGGAGCCTTTCAAAATCTCATAATGTTTTTTAGAGCCAGAAAGAAATTCACTTTTATTCCAACTAGTTTTTCATTGAGAAAAATCATGGGGATGCTTGTATCCATTTGGTGAGACTCCCAAAATTGGGTGATGGTTTTGGGTTCCATGTTAGAAGCCGTATTTTTGAACTGGCTTTTTAATGTTGATTTCCCCATAAACCACGTCAAGGTTGAGGGAACCCCATAAAACATCATGTATGTTATAGGTCCCTTGAAAATTTAATTTTTCTATAGAATAATTTTAAAATAAAAATATTTAAATGTATAACTTTAATATTTTGTATTATAAATATATTTATTTTTTACATTATAATAGTTTTATGTTAATGTTTCCAAAATCTTATCTTAAGAATTTTCTACTTGTATACTTTATTTTCTCTTTCCTCAGTTCAAGGAAGGTAGCTTGGCCATTTATATAATCATATTAATTATCTATCAAAATTAATGAGATAATATTAAAAACTAAATTATTTTCTTTTTATTTAGCCAAAGTGGTTTGCAATGATTGGTCGACGATTGATTTTGACTCACCTCATATATTGATTGAAAAACACATTATCTTCTCTTGAGGAATAAATTATCAAGTGCCCACTATATTTCCATTGGTGTTTTGGCCGGAACAGTTTTGGCTGGAATGGTTACGGCTGAACATACATGGTGGCTTCGCACGCCTATGTGGCTTGTACCATTTCGACCGAAACCTATTTGGCCAGAATGATTATGATCAAAACCATAAGCTACAATAAAACCACTGTAAACCTCTTGTGGCTATCATTTCCTCCCCACTTTTTAATAGTTTTTTAATGTATTTTTTGATTAATAGATGTTAATTGTACTTAAAGTAGTTTTTCTTTTATCTATTTTGTGACTGAAATACTTAAAATTGTTTATTTTTTAATATGTTTAAATTATTTAAATTATTTTGATTTTTTTAGAATGGTATTTAAATTAATGTGTTAGAAAAAATGTAGTTAAACATGAGATAAAAACGTAGAAAAACATTAGTTAAAAGGGTAGAAAAATATTACGTTAAAAAATAGAAAAATATTAGGAAAAATATTAGGTTAAAATATAGAAAAACATTAGGTTAAAATATAGAAAAACATTAGGTTAAAATGTGAAAAAAATTAGTTAAAAAATATAGAAAAACATGAGGTAAACATGTAGAAAAACATTAGTAAAAAATGAGCAAACATTTAGGGGACATTGTTTAGTTTCTAACATAACCTGATGGATCTAGAGGTGAAATAATAATATCTTATGGTGAAATTAATTTTGACATTAATACACCTTCTAACATAACCCTATATTAACTTCAATCATAACCCATACCACATTCTAACCATAACATAGGCCCTCTACTAATCGAATGAACCACAGTTAGATATTGATGATGTTCATTTTAACAACTAGTTATTGTTAGGTAATAATGAGTCTTACATTACCAAACAACACATTAAGATCAGTTAAATGATATGTTTTTAGGCACGTTATCCATGCATCTATGTTTTAAGGGGACAGAGGAGTTGTAATAGGTCATACTATTTTTTATAGGTTCTAATAAGTCTTAATATGTATTATTAGGATATAATAGTTCTTATTAGGTAATGATGATTCTTACATTAACAAATGACACATAACAACCTCATGATACATTTTTAGGTATTTTTATCCATATATATGTTAAGGGGACCTAGGGACTCCTACTAGGTCATTACGTCTGTTATAGGTTCTAATAGGTATTAATATGTTTACTAGTACATAATAGGTATTGTTAGCTAATAATGAGTCTTACATTACCAAACAACACATTAAGATCACTTATGTTGCAATTTTTCAGTACGTTATCCATACATGTGTGTCTTAAGGGGACATAGGAGTCATAATAGGTCATACTATTTTTAATAAGTTCTAATAAGTCTTAATATGTATTATTAGGATATAATAGGTCTTATTAGGTAATGATTATTCTTACATTACCAAATGACACATATCAACCTCTTATTATACATTTCTAGGTATTTTTATCCATATATATATGTTAAGGGGCCCTAAGGACTCCTACTAGGTCATTACATTTGTTATAGGTTCTAATAGGTATTCATATGTTTACTAGCACATAATAGGTATTGTTAGGTAATAATGAGTCTTACATTACCAAACAACACATTAAGATCACTTATGTCAACTGCATTTTTTAGTACGTTATCCATACATGTGTGTCTTAAGGGGAGACAGGAGTCGTAATAGGTCATACTATTTTTTATAGGTTCTAATAAGTCTTAATATGCATTATTAGGATATAATAGGTCTTATCAGGTAATGATGATTCTTACATTACCAAATGATACATAACAACCTCTTATGATACATTTCTAGGTATTTTTATCCATATATATATTAAGGGGACCTAGGGACTCCTTCTAGGTCATTATGTCTGTTATAGGTTGTAATAGGTATTCATATGTTTACTAGTACATAATAGACTGACCTTACTATGAACCTTAATATAACTATATCTCATTTACTTTATTAACATTCTTAACTCTAATTCAAACTACTAAATTAAGTCATGAGTTCTAAATTGTGAACTAACATTTGCTAACTAAACTCATTTACATATCGTGTAACAAATTTTTCTATCCCTATGTCCTAACTCTCATCTACACTCCCCATAATCATCAAAGCATTTAAATCAAAATCTAGAATTTAGTCAAGAATTATATTTTTTTGTTACATGTACACATGTGTACACTTAGTTATCATTTAATCAAGAAATTTTATTTTAGTTTTATTGCATATACACGTACATGTACGAATAATTATTTTTCACATTTGCATGAGCACATTACAAGGTACATTAGATATGGTCTCTAAGATAATTTGTTTTAAAATACATATGTATGTTACATGATTGAATTTAGCACCATACATTTAATGTTGTGTGTTTATATGTACATGTGTTTCAAATTAAATTTAACTTTTAATTATTTTAATTGAAATAGACTAGTATGTTTATATTTGTATATATATGCATGTGCAAATCTCTAGATATTTATCACTCTTGTAGCTTCACATTCATATCCTCATATTTATTTTCATATATACATTATGGCATCTGGTTCTAGGGATTGTGCTCATGCATCCTCAGGGGATGCCAGTGTTCATGGTGGGGGTCAGAGTGGTGAGTCTAGTACAGCACGTAGATTGACCTCCTCCACTCATGATAGACATCAGTTATTTAGAGATATAGTTGTGAGATTATCTCATGCTATGTAGGTTTTGGATACCTCACTTTCCTCTTCTACCACCCTCCCTACTAGGGAGAAGGTCATAGTGATGCGAGAGGAGTTATTTCATATGATTTAGATAGTTGAATCATACAACCCTTTTGATGATATGAGTATTGAGACATTTTATTCTTCTTTATCTCATAGTGTCATTGGCACTGTGAAGTACACATAGATTGACACTGAGGTTTCCAAAGGCATGGTGAAATCCATTTTTCCATCTTATATAGATCGTCATAGAGTCAAAGGCTACTCTATGATGAAGTGTACTGATCCACTCATCCCACCATTGATGTATCCTCGTTAGTTGGC
Organism: Cupressus sempervirens; assembly: GCA_028749045.1. Taxonomy (NCBI): domain Eukaryota; kingdom Viridiplantae; phylum Streptophyta; class Pinopsida; order Cupressales; family Cupressaceae; genus Cupressus; species Cupressus sempervirens. The sequence goes on from CM053787.1 coordinate 249,815,267, forward strand.
TACTCATCATATATGGCCACAGAAGGATGAGTTCCCTCTATATTTCTGCAAACAATTGTTTGCAGAATTTCATTTACACTATGATGTTGACTATATAGTTTATCCAGGGCATTTTGGGTAGGGTTAGGGGAGACTTTCTGACATATTTAGACCTACGGACACTCTTGAGCCCATTAACAAACGGACAATGGTGGGTCCAAAACTTTCAGTTATGTCGAGAGGTCCACAGATGGCTGCTATAGGTGAGAGTGTTCCTAATGACACAATTAGGACACAGATTTTTTCGAGCATTGCCACTGTCGCCACACAGTTACATGAGATTTCTTCTAATTGATGTGGTAGATATATGCTATGGTGTCGAGGTACTACTTCCATATCTGCATCATCTAGCACACCTGTTGATGATGATTATGGAGTTGCAGACATACCTTCTCTTGTAGACATTTCTACAGTCTTAGAGATGAATGCATTGCATCATTTGGCATCATATTTAGCATCTAATATTTTAAATGCATATCAAGCATTATCTACAGTCTCAAGGATTCCACTTGGTGACATGAGCTCTTAGATTAGACATATTTTTTCATGTATAGTAGTCCCAGAGGATTCATAGAGGCAGGAGGACATTCCTACACCTTCTACTACTCCTACTGCTACACAAGCCTAGGCTACAACACCAGACCCAGCTACTCAAGGCCCTACAAAACTCCCCCCCCCCTACTCAAGATCTCAGTGCCAAAAAGCCTGGTCTATTTACTTCCATGCTTTCAGATTAGGGCTGCACTATTGACTTGGATGTTGATACTATTTTTTCATTACATGATTCAGATATCAATCAGATAGGCAGAGCATTACATAATGCTACGGTAAATATCTCTATATTTTTAGATTTATTTTTATTATAGTAAATAATATGTCTATATGTTTAAATTAATCTATATGTGTGTGTTTGTGTATGCGTTATAGGGTTCGAGTGATAGTATGTTACGTTTTGTTGATCTACAGACACTGACAGATCCTACACATCGTGAGTCCCAGGTATGTTACAATTTATATATATATGATTTATATACATGTAGATCTTGATATAATTTGTTTGTGTACACATAATTAAATGGTTCAAGTTATGATTTGACACAGGGTTCAGATGCAGCTGATAGACCCTTTTAGGGACAAGGCCCAGGATCAGGAGGGGGGATGTAGCTAATTAGATCATATGTGGCCTTTTATTTTATTACACACATGTTATGTCTAGATACATATTTATATGGACAATTTGATGTTTTATATGTTATTTCCATATGCATACATTTTATATCCATACACTTTGATGTCTTATATTTTATTTTCAGATACATGGTTTATATGGACACTTTGATGTTTTATATGTTATTTCTAGATACATGTTTATATCATGGACACTAAATGATGTTTTACATGTTATTTCTAGATACATGTTTATATGGAGATTTTGATGTTTTATATATGTTATTTATAGACATTTGATACATGATCTATTTTTATACATTTGATATGGGTACATTATATTCTCCAGATATATGCACATGTATGTTATTGATCTTTTAATGTACACATCTATTTTATTGATCTTTTGATGTACTCATCTTTTATGTAACTTATGTATGTGTAATGCACATGTTTCTATATGTTAATCATGTTTTCAAAATTCAAGTTTACATATATATATATATATATATATATATATATATATATATATATATATATATAGTTATTCATCTTAATGCCTTAATCTAAGTGTAATTAACTATATAGTTTTAATGGTTGATGTACATAAGAATATAAAATATACATTTACATAAGAACATATAAAGACTATGATAACCTAGAAAGAATGCATGAGCTATAACATTTAATTAATAAAATTTAATATACATATGTATATGTTTTCAATATTCATGTTCATACATACATGTTACTATTTTTAATGCCTTAATTTAATTTTAATTAACTATACTTAATGACATGTCTTAATATAAGTATAATTAAGTTCTATATATTAATGTAAGTATAATTAACTATATTTAATGACATGTCTTGATTAACTACATAATTAACTATATTTAGTCTAATTATATTTATTGTCTTAGTAATTGACTCTATTTAATGACTTAACTAACTCTATTTAATGACATACATTCTTAAGTAACTATAATTAACAACATTTAATTAATAAAATATAATGTATTTAATATGTAACATAGTTCATATAACATTTACATGTAAAAACATATAAAGAGCATGACCTAAAGAATGCATGTTACAACATTTAATTAGTAAAAGTTAATACATGCAAGAACATAATGATTATATACAAACATAAAGAATGTATCATATAAGAACATATAAAGAATATATGTACATAAATACATAACAACATTAACAATCATATGTAAGAAAACATAAACAATGTACATATAAATACATACAAATACTAAAGGGGTTGTCTTAAGGGGAGGTCCTAAGAGACCTGGTCTTAAATGAGATATCCATGTCGAATTTAAATAAAAATAACAATACATGTCTAATTTTACATAACCAAGATAAATGATCCAATGTAGAAAAATTTATAAAAAAAATATCCTATCAATATTAAATATGAAAGTATAAGAGCTATACAGGCATAACTCAACTAGAGCTCCACAAACAATCTATTATTAGGATCCTCTCTACTTTTTATTATCTCTAGAAGTTTTTCATGTTCTTCAATAGGCAATTTCCACTTTTGATTTCCATGACATCCTTTTCTTTGTACTACTTCAAATTGTAATTTGGTTGCTATAACATGGTTACTATAGTGTAAAACCTTTTCTCTAGGCTTGTATTCAATAAATTCAATACCACTATCAATTGCCCTTGTTTGTTGATAATGTGTTCCTTCTATAACTACTGATCTAATTGGATATGATTGTTCATCAGCATCTATAGTTCCTTCTGGCAACTTGTGTTTTGCTTTTGTGCATCTTAAAAGATAATAGTCCACATTTTCCACATTATCTGGTAAGGCTTGAACTGCAAAAATATCTCCTGCATGTATATAAAAATATAGATAAATATAATTATTTTTTTTTTAAATATACATTTATATTAATTTATATATATGTATATATGCACACAAACCTACCATAACTAAATCAGAAATGTGCTCATAATCAACTGAATATATAGGATCATGAATGTCAATGTCAATGTCAACATCTTCAAAAGAAGGCTTTCTAACTATCTCCTTCAAATCCCAATGTGAAACATATCCATTCCCAATATTTTCACATGCGCTCACTAGATTGTCCTTAATGCAGTCATCACAAAAACATATTTTCTCTCTTAGTTTAATTACTGGAGGTTTATGGTTTCCTATAGTCATCACTTGATGTAAACTTCTAATTCTAGGAATCGTTTAACAATTGTAAGGATTAGATCAATCTATATCTATTACAAATACAAAAAATAATTTTCATATTTCAAACTAAATATTTAATTAAAAACTCAACATGATTTCAAAAATACATTAAAAATAAATATAACTTAGTTCACCTTTCACCTCCCAAAAGTAATGCTTATTGTATTCAGTATCTTGACTAGAAAAATGAACTTTGCACCATTCAACAATTTGATTTCCACTCTCTATCCTATTCCCTGTATGTACATACAATATGCATGTATATATAAAATTTAAAATATATGCTACTAGAGTATTAAACATGCACATTTTAAAAATGCATATATTTACCTACAAGTTCATGTTGTCGAAGCGCACATTTTATACATGCTCCTAATCCATTATGGTCCCCTTTTCCATGTCCACTTTCAAAGAAATTCCATAAAAATCTAACATTGGTTCTAGCATGTTGCATTGCTAACCAATTAAATGCTTTTGCAGATTTGAATTGTCCTGTGAACATGAAACATGATAAGTATCTACAATTATGCATGTACATATATCAAATAGAAATAGACATGTCCATATAAATATAAGTTAAAATAAAGTTAAGTAAATGTGTAACTATTTCGTATATACTAACCTACACATCCATCAGACCAAATCCAGTGCTCTGAAACATTTATTCCACGATTTCTAAGATCTTCAAAGAACATTGCAAAACAATGAGCCACATAACTCCTGTCATGAACTCTATCAACACTAATATAGAAATGAACCTCTTTGATGATGATGCATTCATTTTCATCCAATCTTTCTATCTGATCCACCTCAAATTGTGCATGTCTATAGGTCACTTGCACAAATATTGCAACTTGTTAATAATGATAATATTGGCTTTGGAGCTCTATATGAGGTGCAAATGTATAATTCTTAGAAAAATCTATAACTGAAAGTATACAACCAGGTGGAAAACAATTTTTGGAATCATGAAACTATTTAGCTTGCCATCGTGCACCATGACAATGTTGGATATGTCGATATATCAATGGATGGAACTTGGCCATGAACTCATCATAATGCAATTCTCTCTCCTTGAATACAATTTTTCTGGATTCATCTCCTCTATTATTTTGGTATGACTCATATTCATATCTCATCCATTAAACTAGTGTGGATTCATGAATATTCTCAACTTGCATAATTTTACAAAATTTGTGTAAATCTGCACAATCTTCACACTGATTTTTGACGCATTGCACTTTGAATTCATCTGAATCTTCTAATTTATCACATAATATGGAACTCACAAATTGTGTTGTACTGCTAGGGATGACCAAATTACGATCAAGTATTGCTATAAATTTTTTAAATGATTCCAAGTGTAGACAAAATTCAACATGATTTCTACAACAACAAGTTTCACACATCTTATTTATGCATACAAAGGAAGGATGTAAACTCTCAATCATTCTCTGACATATTTTGATATTTGAAAATTCTTGTTTGAATGCTTCAAATAATTCACTTTGAGTTATATCTATGAAATGTTTTGAATGTTCAATTTTGGCCCCTGTTTCTTGATCTTTAATTTGTATACTATCATGCCTATTGGAAGAAACACGAGAATGTGTGGTCCAAAATTCAATAACTTGTCTTTCTACTTCTTCAGAAATCCTATCTTTTTGAGGAACTCTACAAATATTCACCCAGTTATTCTCAATGTTATCATCTAGCATATTTCTCCTCTTGATGTATCTATAGACAGTTCTTCTAGATATATGCAGTACATCAGAAATTGCACGTACCTATTTTCTATGTGTTAATTTTCTACTAGATATACTAGTCATCAATGCTCTACGTGCATTACTCAAATCACCTCCTCGAGTTATGTTGTCAATTTTGTTCTAAGCATTTTGCAAGTTTTCAACTATTGTTTTATTAATATTATGGGCATAGCTTTTCCTGTTATCAACACCCAACAACTCTAAAAAAGGTCTCATATCTTTTCTCCTAAATAACTTGACAAATAATTGTGCCTACCCAAATATACTTTTATCCTTGAAATATTCATCCCACAAGTTCTGACAATGCTTTCTGATAGTGTTATCATTTATCATATCTTTAGATGGAATTTGGTTAAAAAGTAGTTCTTCATCCAAATCCATCAAATTTTTTATGCTTTCTAATTTGTCTCTATCAATAGAACTGCCAATTTCTTTCTCTTCATTATTTTCATTTTCTTCATGAATCTCATCATGTTCAAGAATTCCAGTAGGTTGTTTTTTATTATGTTTTTTATGGCCTTTCATTTTGTCATCTCTTTTTCTATCATATTTGCTTGATCTTTTCCTTTTACTACCCATTGTATATTTCAATCTATAGAAAAATAAAAATAAAAATTTAGATTTCACTAAATATCAGCTAATGGTTCAATATATAATACATAAAAATAAAAATAATTAGATGAGGAAAAAAGCACCTTCAAAATATTCGATCATTTGCAATATTGATTAAATCCGTAGAATAGTTGTTGAAAATTGCTTCAAAATTAATTGTCTTTTGAAAACACTCTTCCAATTTTCGTTGTCCCTGTATATTTAATTTTTTTTAAAAAGAAAAAAAAAAAAATTTAATATCAAATAGTGACATTAACCACTGGCGGTTTATTTTGCTGACAGGTGTTTCAGCCAAAACTGTTTGGCCGGGACTGTTCTGGCTGAGATAGTTCCAGCCAAAATAGTCTATGTGGCATCCCATGTGGCAGCCAAACAAGCAAATATCAGAACTTTTGTAAACATCTCACTTTGAAGGCCAACTTGACCTACTAAATTGAAGTTTTTTAAAAACTTAAATTATACTTTTCTAGTTCTTGGAGTCACGATTATGATCATATTAATTTTTTTAATTTTGATTATGAATAATATGTTATAATTTGAAAATATTACAAGTAGTTATCCTAAGATTCAGGAAGATGTCTATTCAAAAATAAGAAAAAAATATTAAATCATGTTAAATTTTTTTTTTAATGTTGCACTAGAGGAGAGAGTCTTCTTCAAAAATATGTAATTTGTTTTAAAAAATATGTAAATTTGATGGAAAAAGTTTCACAGGAGAAAAAAACTATCAATTTCTGATAACTTTGACTTTGACTAGTTATAACTTCAAAAATATTAGTCGAATTTCAATTTTTATTTTTTGGTGCACTAGGTATACATGTTAAGTCTAACGTATTCCAAAATCAAACCAAAATATGAATATTTGCATATATTTGTTTGACGGGGAAAGAACTCTATATTTTTAGTATTTTAAAAAAATTTAAAAATACACTTTAAAATTTCAAAAATAAATAAAATTTTCACTCAATTTAAAAAAAAAAAAATTATAGACATAAACTTCATCCTATTTTACACATTTCATTAGTTTACATCATCTTTAAATTCTAAGCACAAATGCCTCTTTTATTTCGTTAAAGTTGAATACTTTAAATTCTGATATCACTTCTCCTTTATAGAAGGTGACACAGGTTTGTGCTTTTACCTACCAATAGGTTTGACATCATTGGCAACTAAAAAATTTCTCCAATTGTAGTTTCCAAAAATCACATAATGAGTCATGTTATAATTTTAAAAATCCAAATAACATGATAACAGGTTTCATCATAGAAAGTTCGTCATATAATAAAATAACAACTTCTATCATGTTTATGTAACTATATAGACACATGAAGATAACTCATGGTGTAATATGTGTTATAAATTATCGAAGAGCTCTCATTCAGCTGGTCTATAGTCCTCTTCACTCTATTTGAAGATGAATAAGATACATCATCTTGGTAGGTCTTCTCCTAAGATGCATCATCACGTTGCATCTTCTCTTGAGATGCACCATGTGTTGTGTCTTCAATACAAGTGTATCTTCTCTCCTATATATTATTAAAATATTTTATTAAAATATTTTATTTGTTTAAGTGAAACAAACTATAAACCAAAATAAATAGTGAACATTTAAAATTTAAAATTTTAATCATGGTTAGTAATGCCCCTAGTTAGATGAGTAGGTGCACTCTCGTGAAAAATTTAAGTGCCTACACTCAAGTCCTATATAAAAAAAATTATTCAATTTTGTTAATCCTTATAAAAGAAATGTGGGTAAAAGCACAAACCTATGTCACCCTTTTACAAAGAAAAAGGCTAACAAAAGTGTAGTTGTTCACATTCAATGACACAAAACTAATATTATCATTTAGAATTTTAAAATGAAGTAAACTAATAAAATGTGTAGAAATGGATGAATTTTAGGATTATAATTTTAAATAATTATTCAGAACAAGAAATTATATATTTTCCTTTTTTTTAAAGATAAATTTTAGTTGCTCAAAAACACTAGAAATTACAGGTCTAGTTCCCACCACAAAACTATATGGAAATAAACTTATTTCCCTTTGATCTTAAATTTTCTTATCAATAATATATTATAATATATGTAGCTAGAACAATAAAAAATAAAAAATGGTGATTCAAATTTCAACTTATTCCAATTGATAGTTTTCATCTCCCACCACATTTTTAAAAATAAATCTATTCCAACAGAAAGAAAAATTATAGATCCTATAAGAGGACTCTCTCCTCTAGAACATCATATAATTTACAATTCTTTGAATATTATTTACTATTTTTTTCTTTCTCAAAATTGAATCTTCTCAAGTGTTAAAATATGTACTTGTAGAATTTTTTAATTACAATATACTATATCTAATTAAAACACTTTGAACTCTATATGAGAATATTCTTGACTTGAGCTCTATAAAATGGTGCCTATATGTTTTTAAAAAATATCATAATAAATATTAAGAGTTATTGAAACATCAGTTTTCTAAAATAATTGTATTTTTTCAGTAACTGGTTATTAACTAGTCTAAAACATGCATTTAATGGACATTTCCAATTGTAAAAGTGTGAGACCATATATAACTTATCTAGAATAATTTTATCAAAATCATATGTTTGAATAAAAAAAAAAAAGATAGAAATACTCAAATTCAACCATTTTGATAAGTCAGCCTGAAAGGTGACACAACTTTGTACTTTTACCCATGTACAAAATAGATGCTACAAAATTAATTTTTTATCCAAACCAAAAATGGTGATGTTGATGGCTAAATTTTTTTCAATTTCATTGTTTTAGTAAGACTTGTGGTAGTGTTAACTTGAAAAACATATATAAATCATGAAACAAACCTGTAATTCTAAACTATATAAAGTGTTGAAGTTGATAAAAGATCAACCCCAAAGCTCCCAAGAATCACATATATATAAAGACATGTCAGAGAAAGAGACAAGCATACACTATGGATGTTAGAATTCTCAAATCCACGTAAGGCTGATACAAGAGATAATAATACCCATGAAAAATAATCTGAAGAAAAAAAATCAATTATTAAGTTGAATCTACTATTCTATTTAATTAATCCATTAAACTACTATAGCTTATAGAAAATACAAGCTGCTACATGACACTTTTCAAATGATGTCCACTTCATGAAGGTTTTCCAAATTAGGTTGCAAGTAGAATGTGTTTACCAATGAAGGAAAATATGTATTAAGTGTACTCAAGTTGAAGTATTTGGGATGGTTAACATCCCAAGAAGTACCTCTATGAGAATTAGAGAGATCTAATGTGTGTTAATTGTTCCATTAACTCTCATGAGAGATGGGTTATCTAATAGGGAGACTCTAGTACTCTATTATTTATTTGGTTTCCTTGAGAACTTTCTTGATCTTGGACTCATCAAGATTGTCCTAAGATAACATCCTACAAGATTAGTGTAGTTATATTGAAAATAAAAATAAAAATTCTATCAAAGCTCCTCATTAATTCATAATGTTGTTGAATCTTGTTAACTAACCCATCCTCACAAGCTTGATATTCAACCGTCCAATTCTTTTCTAACTAATTTATAGTACTCTAAGGACTTCAAAAACTATAAGGATTACTTGGAAATAAACTAAACTACTTGGCCTCAATTGCATTTCTCTATTGATTTCAAATATTGCACTTTATAAGCCAACTAGCCTTTAAAGACCCATTTAGCCCTCTATTTTGGGGTTTACAGTTGTAGTTCAAAAATTTGTCAATGAACCTCAAGAAAAAATTACCATTTTGAGTAACCATTTGGAAGACTTAAAATATTTTTTTGTTCTTGAGCCTCCACCCCTCAATAATGTACCAAACCATAAATTGAGTCTTTTAAACCTTAACTAGTCTAGAGATCGACCAAATTACTCAAAAATTGCTCCAATGGATTCGACAAACTTTTTTCTTTTAACTATTGTTTGAATTATTCTTTTCACACACCTTTGCATCTAGATCATGAAATTTTAATGCACTCCTACATGTTTTTTTAAATTGTTACTCACAATTCCTAGCTAGGTTATCACATAGCTCACCTAGGCATGAGCTTAAAATTCATTATTTGAGTTTTTTTTGGCCTATGACCAAATAGAAAATAATTTGCATAACCTTAACTCAAAGACCTCCAAAGGTGATGAAAATACCACAATGGAGATTCAAGACTGAGGTATTATTTCCTTCGCAAGCTTGACTTTGTTAGTGATCAACACACTTGGGTTTTGATTTTATTTAACAAGGAAAAAATGTTTAAAATTTAACACTAAAGAATATAATTAAATTAAATTTTCTACCATAACTATTTACATAAAAATAAATCCATTTTTAATCAATGGCACACGATTTTCTCATGTTTGAAACTGACTATGCAAAATTTACCAAAAAATTTTCAACTGCTTACTATTGTAAATTGCACAAAATCGCATTCAACCTCACTAAAATTCACTGGGAGATATTTTATATGTTTTTACAATATTTTTCATCTTGACATGACATATGGTTGGTGAAATGATCCAAAAGAACTAGGAAGCATTTGCCAACCATCTTGCTAGAGTTGAAAAATTGAAGCACAAAAAGAAATATGGAAGAACAACAAATATCATTATTCCAATGTAGATATTTTGAGATAATTTTGCTATAATATTATAAGAGTAAGGCCAAACTAGTTGCATAAACTTTAAAATTACAAATAGCGAGCTTAGGATCTCGTATTCTGATATCCAATATATTTATATATTTGTTCTTATTAACACCTTGTTTTCTACTCTTATTCTAGATCTCAAATATATAGCCATCAAGACTAGAAGTCATCTTGGCATATACAATTATTAAAAATAACATGTCCTTCAACAAAGGGGAAACCTATGACCTCATAACTATGCAACAGAATATCCGTCAGTACCAAGATAGGTCCACCAATGATCGAAGATTGTATCCCCAATGCCATGGAATGCCTTGAAATTACAAGAATGCCATAGAAGCCAATTACAACACATTACTCAATATTCCAAGAAAGAACACACCTCAAGGAAGGAAGATGGGTAACTCATAAACAAGGAATGATGCATCATAGGTCCACATAAAGTAACCAACTATGTGGAAACAAATAAAATTAACAACAAGGGTTGACCACATATAGAAGATTAGTGTAGGTAAATAGGAATTATTTTTGGTTGGTGAAAGATTTTTGAAGAACCCAAGATGCTCTCACATTAGACACCTGGGGTAAATAAATATTGATTTCCATATGAGGAAGCCTTGATGTTACAAGATGAATCATAAAGATCTAACTCATCTTGAGATATCCAAAAAAAATCTTCAACTTTTTTACTCTGCCACTAAACTAGATATTCCTTGTAGTCTTTTCCTTTAGTGCTATTGCTAGGTCTAGTATCCAAGATTCATTCAATTTCCTCTATATTCTTCTTAGGATAATTAAGATTCTTAATTGTGTCTTAATCCAACTAAAAATACTCATACATATCTAAAATGTTGAATATAGGTGAAATATCCACGTCCTCTGGTAATTTTACTTTAATGATATTTTCACTATCACATTTCATTAAGTTCTTACAAGACCAAAACATCCTCATCTTAATCTTATTGTAGGTGCCAACTAGAAATATGTATTATTTATATACACCATTAATTCATCTCCAACCTCGAAAGTTTTATGTCTTCTCTTCTTATCTTTTCTTTGTTTATATCCTAGATTATTATTTACTTCCTCTTATAAATTCTTCTTAAAGTCTAAAAAATCCTCTACTTTGGCATTTCTCTTTGTTTTCATATTCAACTCTCTCAATTAAATATTACTATAGGATGCATGTCATTCACAATCTTAAAAGATGTCTTCTTAGTACCTTGTTTCAATAAATTTTTATATGCAAACTCTTCTTGCAATAAAATCAAGTCCCAATTAGTATGCGTATCTGCAATAGAACATCTTAAAAAGTTACCTAAACTATTATTCATAAATTTATTTTTTCCATCTATTTTTGGATGAAATGTAGAACTAAACATAAGCTTAGTATTCAACATCTTCCAAAGTGTCCTCCAAACTAACCAATAAATATAATATCTTTTCCTAAAACAATAGTCTTTTGTAATCCATGTAATCTCATAATTTGTTTTAAAACCATATCTTCTATGTGTAGTGCATTTGATGTCTTCTTATAAGTTATGGAATGTGTGATATTTGAAATATTATCAAATACCACAAAAATATAAGATCATTATCTCTCTGAGTTCTAGGTAATCAAAGAAAAAAATCCATACAAATATCTTCCCATTATTTACTGGGAACATGTAAAGGTGTATACAAGACCACATTCTTACTAGTTCTCAGGTAGCAACATGAGAAATTCTCCATGGCCTTACTTGTTTCAGAACATCCTTATACATCTGTGGCTAAAAGTCTATTTTTAGAAATTAATTTCATTGTCTTAACAATCCATAAATGTCTTGCAAGTACACCACTAAGTTTCTCCTTAATGATGTTATCTCTCATAGATCCTCTTGTTATACAAAATTTAATTCTATTGAACTACATATATTCCTAAATAAAATAATCAGCCCATTTGTTCATCTGATCAAGTATGTAATTCTTACAAGTCATCCAAAGTTCTAAAAAATTAGGAATAATTTCACACATGTTATTGAAATCATCAAAACCAACAACTTCAACCCTCATCTTTGTCAACAAGTTTCTCCTTCTGACTGAAGTCTCCACTCCTATATGCCAATAGGAAAGAAATGTTATTTGTGTAACCTACCCATTTTATGTATCTCTAATTCAACTTATTCTAACTATCTAATTATTGTAAGGCTTTATGACCAATATACAATAAAATTTCCTTACCTGCATCAAGTGATGTTTTCACTTCTTCAAAGCTTGAGCAATTTCATAGAACACTTGATCATATATATTTATTTTAGCATCATTCAACTTCTTAATACCAAAAAGAATATAGGATTTCCTTGTTGACTCAGAATAGCTCAAGTTGCAATTCCACTAACATCACAGTAAACTTGAGAAACTTTAATAAAATTATGTAAACCAACAAAAAAGTAATTTTGGTAGCTTTTGTGTCAATATTTAAATTTTTTTTCTATGACATGATGTGTTACATAATAGTGGGGTCAATTAGTTATATCTAGTTATCCTTTAGTCCCTTCAAATATTCTAGTACCAACTTAACTTTACAAAATTCAAAACTTAATTACTTACTAAACTCATTCTACTTTAAATTGTTATCTCATTGGTCAAGTTATTACTGAGTTATTAGGCTTCATTTACCTTTCAATTACTGAGTTTCAACATAAGCTAAATTACATGTAAATCAACTTGCAATATAGAAACATTCATACATTTAACACAAGAATATTTACATGGAAACCTTGTAAAGAGAAAAGCCACCTATGACTATTAACCCATATAATTTCACTCTTCTAAAGTGAGCTCTTCTAGGAGACAACCTTGTTAGGTTTATAAACATTGTTAATGTGACCTAGTTAAAGGATTTTAAACAAAAGATCATCTTGAATTTCTACACTTCTTGATCCTATTTAAAGAGTGACATTATTTAAGGTCTTTTAAATAATAGTAATTAATGATATATTATAGGATTTCACAAACTTTTTAGGTCCACTTAGTTATGAGAATTTTCTACTATTGTTAATAAAGTAACAATTCAAATGATCTGTTAGGTTTAGGAATACTTTTCTTGGGAACCCAGGAGAAATAACCTAACATGATTCAATGTTTATTGAACTATTTTTTTTAGGTTTTAAAAATATCAAAGTAACACGTCGAAGCAATATTCAAATACACAATAATCATACATATGCAATTACAAGAAAAAATTCATTCTTCAAGGGTTCCATCGAGTTGAGTCACATTTAAGAAGCTTTATAATTTAATTATTATATGTATCAAGTACAAAGTCTCTTGATCATAAAGAAATAAAACATACATCATCTCATAAAAAAATGCATGAATACAACTAATACAATTAGAATACATCAAATTAATAACATCCACTATGCATGTTATAGGGTATGTGAGAATAGATACGAGTACATTAATATACAATACAATATCCCATAGGACCTCCAAAATTATACATGTTGTAGGGTTGCTGAGAAATACTAGAAATCAGGGGTCTAGTTCCCACCACAAAAATATATGGAAATAAATTTAATTCCATTTGATCTTAAGTTACTCTATAGATAACATATGTAGCTAGAACAATCAAAAATAAAAAATTTCTTTACACCTATATTTTCTCTTTTATATCAATTCAAATTTTAACTCACCTAAAATTGATAGTTTTCATCTCCCACCACATTTTAAAAAATAAGTCTATCCCAACCAAAAGAAAAATTATAGATTCTGAAAGAGGACTCTCTCCTCTAGAACGCCATATAATTTTTATTTTTTTAATATGATTTAATATTTTTTCTTTCTCAAAATCTACATCTTATCAAGTGTTAAAATACATACTTATAGAATGTTTTAATTACAATATATTATATCTAATATATGTATTATATTATATCTAATTATATAATTTTATTTCTTTAGTAATTGGACACAAACTAGTATAAAACAAACATTTAATAGACATTTCCAATTTGAAAAGTGTGAGACCATATATAACTTAGCTAGACTAAATTCACTAAGATCATATATTTGAAAGAAATTTAGTTTTAGATAGAAATACTCAAATTCATTCATTCTCGTAGGTCAACCTAAAAGGTGACATAGCTTTGTACTTTTACCCATAGATACATCAAATTAATAGAAGTCTCCAAGATAAGAATAAGAACAATAAAAGAATATGGATGAGCCCACAATAGTGGGTGCCAATTTTTGCCCAATTTTGCACTGAAATCAACATCTTCGAAGAAAACCTCACATTCGAGTGACTACATCTCTAAAACTACTAAGAATTTGAAGATGATGTAAAGTAGTGATTTCTACTACTTTCTTCCTACTTTTTAACCATATTTTTTATATGAAAAAAATTAATTTAAACCAAACTTTTCTTCTCCCCCAAAAAGTGGTACATATGAAAAATCAATATTTTAAAAGAGTGACAATAATTTTGACAAGCATAATTTTTTTTTCTGCAAATGATAATGAGGTAATTCTTTTGATGTTGGATTTGTAACATACATATATATAGATATATATTTATGTTACAAATATATATATCTCTATATATTTGCGAAGTGGTGCAGCTTATTATGCCAAAGGAAATTGCCTTGCTCAGTGCTCGACAGGTGTTACTGTAGCAATATATATGATGAATGGCTTATGGCATAGCAAAAATGTGCCATGTATGCATCTCAATGCTCAATAAAGCGATCTTAGATACTAAATAAGTGCTTCCGGTCATGTGTATCCCTTTTAGCTATAGTTTCTATTTAGCACCAATAGTAATAATAATATATAATCAGTTGCACATTGTTTGGATTGTTTCATTTCTTCATTATTTGGTATTCTATTGACCCATAATATATGTGAATTATAAATAGAATTATTTAGTTTAATTTGTCTAATCAAATTCCAAAGTACATAATTAAATTGTATGTTTGCGATAGAGGATTATGTTGTTTCAATTGTTTACAACAATACGAGATTTACATTGTTAATTTTTTAGAGTTTAACAATAACTAGGTTAACATTGGAGTGCTCAAATGAAAACAAAAAGCATATTAAACATGGTTTGATTACATCTCGCTAACTCATCATACATGGACTAGTCAAGAAAGGGATTTGGTTGATGTTGGAATTACTTCAAGACTATTTCAATCAAATTCCACAATAATCTATTGACTACACAACTGGTCTGTTATAGATCCAAATTGCATCTATGAAGGCCATTCAAATTCAATTTTAATATGAGCTCAGTAGTTTATTAAAAAAAAAATTCTCAATTAAATGATTTAATATGAAAAAACAATAATTCTAATTTGCTCAACATCATGTAGTCAGTAAGTTTGACTCTAAAAACTAACAATTGAATCTAAATAGAAATATCAGAATTTTAATTTCTATAAAATTTCTAATTATTGTATTTTCCATATGAAATATAATTTTGCAATTGTGATGCCTCTCCTTGACCCATCGTAGCATAGTGATACATTACTATTATTTTGATATTCACGACTCGAGATGTCGAGACATTATCTGATGCTTAGAACATACTATATTATTTCATGTTGTGTGATGTAACTTTCAGATATATTTGATGTTTGTCATTTAATGTTTCATGTATATGTATGTTGATGAAATAAGTAAATGTAGGATTGAGACTTTGATTTAAGAGATTTTAATGGTTAAGAATTAAGCAAGAAGAAGAAACCCTTATTGATGTATGTTTCAATTTATGTGGATTTATGATACGTATACATCTATGTACATGTGATTTTACAGGACTACTGATGTGTGCAATGAGTGTGCAAATATTTAGCCGAGAAACCTTATGGAGGAATAGAACTTATCTCTATGTGCTAATTTTGGAAACCTTTTTGTTCCTAATTCAAGTATTGTATTGTGAGATGTATGTATGTATCTTTCTGTGTTCAGTGAATGTTACTGTTCATAACTATGTCTTTTAGTGTTGCTTGACACTCATAAATTGTTTATGTTCTTTAGTGTGTTGTTTAGGGTTATTTGTATAACCTTTGGACCCAAGTTGGTTTAAGTTACTTTCAGTTTCTTATTTGGTTCTTAATCAAGATTAGTCATCCCTAATCTAGATTAGTGCTAAATCTGCATTGTTAGAGTTGTTAGATGGTCTTATTTTATTCCTAGCTTTTGTTTGGCTCTAAACCTATTTCCTAAGGCATTAAAATTTAAATAATTATACCCAAAGGGTATGGGTATGGATTAGGGGTCTTTTCCAACCCCTAAGCCCCTTTTATTGACTTTTTAGGCCACTCAAAAAGTCTCTTTTTGCCTTTGTGCGAAAATTGACGATAGCTACCATGAGTTGCCTCACCTCACCTCCTTTTAGTATTTAACCATAGTGTGGGTTGGGTTAGGAGCTTCTAGATTTGTAGGTGGGTGGGAGTAGTTATTGGTCCCTTTAGTGGTTGAGTTTGAGGCTTATTTAGAGGCCCTTCTTGGGCTAGTGGAGGTTGTTACCCAATCTCTACATTTAGAGAGGAGTCTTGGAAGATTGGAGTAAGGAAGGGAAAAGCTCTACTTGAACTTGTTCATTGCCATTACCTCTTTGTGAAGGTAGGAATTCTCATCTCTCTTGTATTGATTTTCATGTTTGTTCAATGCTTATGCTACCTTGTTGTTATTTGTACGTTTGTATGATTGTGGGTATGTTGGGAAGATTTGAAAACCATGTTATTTTGGATGATTTCCTTTCATGTTTATGTTTGCAATTTTGAGATTTTCTTGCATGGGTGTTTTGGTATTACTCACCCTTGGATAGGGTAGAAGTGACCAACTTTTGGAAAGGTATATTTAGTTGGACTCCAACCAGTGTAGAGTCTCTTCTTAGGATGAGAAGAGGGAGAGAGAGTAGGGTGTTATGGGCCCCTACCCGTCAGCACAAACCTCGTATGAGTATGGCATGTTTAAATGGAAGAACATAAGTTGTTGGTTAATAGCCCTGATTGGGCATCTGATTTGGTGTTGTGCTTGACTTCTCCTATTGGAAGAATCTACCTTTCCCTATTATTGATTCATTATGAATCATATTGTGAAAACCTTGTATGAATATGCATGTTTGAATTGTTCTTGTTCATGCTTTTGGTCACCTGATCAGATTTTGTTCCCTCCATGGTTTTATAAATGGGTTGTAGAAATTGTTATGAATTCAATTGATGAGGGTCATGAAGAAAATTCAATTAAATTGTTGTAATTGGGATTGATATCCTATTGAAATTTTATTTCAAACCTTGTTGTAATGACAACGAAGCCAAGTTTTCTTCCTGGTTCTTTCCCGACTAAGCCTTTGAATCAGGTTTGCCAATAAAATTAGTGTTTGAGCATATTTGGTTATCATGTGATTTAAACATGATTTAAATTTAGATGGATGCACATCAAAAATAGGATGTAATTGATGTTGATTAAATTTGACAAAAATTTCAAGTTTTCTTATATGATGAAAACAAAAAATTATGATCATGCATGTAGATTTAGTCTTCATGATTACTAGAATCAATGAATTATTGCATTATTGAACAAAACAAATAATTCAAATTCTTGGCATGTTAAGGTTGTAACTAGCCTTTATAGATTTTCTTTAAAAAGAAATAATGACAAAAGTTGAATTGTTCCAATTTCAGTCATATAGGAGATCAAATGATTATGGTATCAATGTTTAAATCTATTTTTAAAAAAAATTACACCTTAAAATATAGACCAAATAAAAATATATATATACACATCACTTGTAAATCTATACTTAGAAAATTTTTGGCAAAAATGTGCTCCAAGAGAGTAAAACTCTCTGCCTTTTGTATGGGAGAAGTAATTAAATGGCTTTGGGCAATAGAGAATCTTTTAAAGATTCCTTTTATATTCTATATATATATATATATATATATATATAATTTAATCAATTTTTAAATAAATATACAATCCTAAAATAGGCTATGCATTTTTAAAAATATATATATATATATACCCTAAATATCCAAGTCTTACCTAATTAACTTTTGGCCTTAACTTCTCTTTGGTAGGCATCAGTCTTGGTTTTCTTTTTAAAAAAATGTTATAAAGAAAAGTCAATTATATTTATGGGGGGGGGGGGAGGGGTGATGTCACCCTGTCCCAATGTCCCATCTCCCATCCTCTTCTTCTTATTTTGGGCGCTCACCTCATGATGGGATGAGGGTTATATATTGTTTTGTTTTTAAAAAAAACATGCATTTACACTTTGTCCTTTTTCCTTATTACCTCCCTAGCTGTTGGTCGCCACCTCACCTAGTGCGCATCCACTTGGGCTTGCACGACTTGTTGCCCACGCAAGATCAGGGGACCCGACCTGCCATGTGCAGGCCTTGGGTAGTGCATGCACAAGCCTAGGGTGTAGGTGGGGCTTAGGGAGGGGGTAGTGTAGAGTAGGGAGTAGGATGTTGAGAGGATAGATGTCAGTTTGTTATTTTGTTTTAGTTTTGTTTGTTTGTTCATTTAATTTTTAGTTTGTGCCATGTTTATGTTTAATATATAATTTAAGAGTAGTTTTAGATTAGTTGTTTGTATATAATTAATATTAGTTAGTAAATCTTTTATTTAAGTTGTTTTAGATTTTCACATTTATTTATTTTTGTTTCTAAAGATAGTTATGACTTATGGTTGTTTAATTGTTTTAAAGTTATATGTTAAATCAAAAAAAAGTTTTTTAGTTTAAAATTAGTTTAGATGGGTTGCTTTTATAAAGTATTAAATTTGGTTAGTTTCTTTTTATAATTTAAGATTAATAGTATTTATATTGTTAGTTAATTTATGGGATTATTATAAGAAATCAATTAGTTTTATTTTAAAAATATAGATGAAAGTTAATTTTGATTTTGATCCATTCTATTTTTAGATATTATGGATGTAATCATCAATTTAGATTTGATTTCTTTTAATTAAAATTTAAATGTATTTAGTTTTTTGTTTTAAAGTTAGTTGAAATTTTGAGTATTAATTGGTTTTAGATTTAAGGTTATTGTCTATTTAAATTAAGTTTAAATGTGGATGTTATTTGCTGAGATGTTTCATTAAACTAATTTTGAAGTCATCTACATCATTATTTAAAGAACTTTTACTATAATATTGTATAAGTAATGTAGGAACAATATTTTATCGATATAAATCTAATAACGAAAGTTTCAAAATCTTAATGATGTATTCATCCACTAGAGTTTTACACTTAAGATGAATCATAGTGAACCTTCACTTCTCTTGTAAGAGTTCAGATTTAAAACTTAGACCATTTTAATTAGTAATTAAAAAAAAAAATTGTGCATTTTGCCCTCATAGTTTGGGCATGACATTTTGGTATCAGAGCCCGTGTTTCAACACTAGGAACCTTAAACCATTGTGCTTACTAAACTTAACTCAAACTTTTAATTGTATAGATGCCTCTTGTTACTGGAAGCAACCGACGAGGTAGAGGTCGTAGGGCTAGGGGTGGTAGAGCAGGATAGGAGGATGGACCACCTCCACAATGACCAAACCCAAACCAGGACATTATAGATGCACTTTAGACTTTGATCGGTGTAGTTTAACAAGAGTAGTACCTATAGTTCAACCAGTTTAGTAGATTCTAGTAGTGGAAGCAGAGGGACCCAGAGGAGGCAGACTCGAAATCAAAGAGAGGACTAGGAGTCCCCCACCGAAATAGTTAGAGGGTCAGGGTGAACACGAGGAAGAGTCAATACACTAGAGAGGACCCCCATTTGATAGACCTCCTAGACATGTAGGAGATGATATCAGGGAATTGATTCGATTTGGGCCACCAGTATTTACTAGTTCCACTGAGGGAATAGTAGCAAAGGCATGGTTACAGAGCCTACAACAATGCTTTGGGTTACGCCCTTATGGGAGTAATCTAAATGCATGCTTAGCAGTTCATCAGTTGAGAGGGGATGCCTCCAACTGGTGGCATCAGGAGGAGATCATAGGTGGAGCGAGGATGGACACCCTCACATTGGAGTCTTTCCTAGAAAGATTTTGAGAGAGGTACTTGTCAGAGAATTTTTGACAGAAATAGATAGAGGAGTTCCATTCTCTTTATCAGAGAGGCCTTACAATGGCTTAGTATGAGAGCAGGTTTCTTGAGCTCCTTCCTTATGTGGAATATATGAAGGATGAGAAACTACAGGTGCATCACTTTATCATGGGTCTGAATTTCTCACTTCAAGGCCTAGTTCAGATGGCCTTTCCTACCACCTTCAGATAGGTAGTGGAGATAGCACTAGTTTCTAAGGATATTCGAGGCAGGCAGGAGTCATGAGATCAGTCTCAGAACTGAAACTCTTCCCAGCAGAAAACCCCTTGGAAAGGGAATCAGAACTATAAAACAGAGTCCTCTAAGGGCCAGCAGTCTCAACAGCCAAAACCCCAACAACAGTAGCAACATAAACCCTCTTAGGTTTATCAAGGCTCCAAGCCCAAATAGTGGCAGTCACAGGGTCCCAAGTAGGATTGGAAAGTACAAGCCCCACAGTCACAGTCAGTGAAGACTCAACAGCCTTCTAGGGGTGGATACAACACATCTAGCAAGTTAAGAGGCCCACAACAGTCTGGATCATAGGGTGCACAATCTTATACTCATGGACCATGATACACTTATGGAGCCATGGATCATATAGCTAGGGAGTGTCCACAGGGACATGCATCTAGTGGTCAGAACAGGGCTTTTTTAGAGCCAACAGTTGGTGACATGGGTAGATCCCATAGAGTTTTTGCAGTAGTTGACAACTACCAGGATGAGCATCAAGCCACAATTATCGAGGCTACAGGTATTGTATAGGGTGGTATGGTTGCAATTTTATTTGATTCTGAGGCTACTGACTCTTTTATATCTCCAGTTGTGGTGGAGCATTGTGGGCTAGTGGCAATTAGATAGGATGTTAGTTGGGAAGTAGAGTTAGCCTTAGGAGCCAGAGTGTCAGTTAGTTCCGTGGTGCAGAGTTGTCAGATGTAGATTGAAGACATGTCCACTAGGACTGATCTACGTATTACCCCTCTAGGTTCTTATGATGTTGTTCTTGGCATGGATTGGCTTTATGCCCACTGTGCCAAGATGGATTGTCGATAGAAGAGAGTGGAATGTGTGGATGATGATGGTATCTCTAGGGAGATATTTGGAGTGAAGAGACCTATATCCCTTCGTATGATTTTTGCTATGTAGCTTAGGCAGTGCATGCGAAAGGGTTTTCAGTTGTTTGCTATCACCATTAGTGACAGAGAGGAAGATCTAGAGGGGGAACCATCCCTCGATGATTTTCCAATCTTGCAGGAGTTTGCAGATGTGTTTCCTTCAGAGCTTCCTAGTATGCCTCGATCTAGAGGAGTGGATTTTCACATAGACGTTGTGCCAAGAGCTGAGCCACTTTTGAGAGCACCATATAGGATGACTACTCATGAGCTTAGTCAACTAAAAGCTCTGTTGGAAGAACTTTTAGAGAAGGGGCATATTCGACCTAGTGTGTCACCTTGGGGTGCACCAATGATCTTCGTCAAGAAGAAGGATTGATCACTTAGGTTGTGTATTGATTATCAGCAATTGAACAAAGTGACCATCAAGAACCGATATCCTCTTCTCAGAATCAATGATCTCTTTGATCAGTTGCAGATTGCCTGAGTATTTTCAAAGATTGATCTCAGTTGAGGATTTTGGATAGTGATATCCCCAAGAAAGCTTTTTGTACTAGGTATGGTCACTACAAGTTCACCGTGGTACTATTTGGTCTCACAAATCGTCCAGCTATATTCATGAGCCTCATGAATGGAGTATTCTATACCTTTTAGGATAAGTTTGTGGTTTTTTTTCTTGATTACATTTTGATTTATTCTCATGATGAGAGAGAGCATGAAGAGCACCTAAGACAGGTATTGTAGAAGCTAAGAGAGAATCAGTTGTTTGGTAGCTTGTCTAAGTGTGCATTCTTCAAACCCGAGATACATTATTTGGGTCATGTCATATCAGGTGATGGAGTCTCAATAGACCCAGTAAAGATCAGGGCCATTATGGATTGGCCAACACCCATTAGTGTTACTAAAGTGAGGAGTTTTATGGGGCTAGCAAGATATTATCGAGATTTCATATTAGGATTATCTAGATTGGCAAACCCCATCACATCTCTTTAGAAAAAGGGGAAGAAGTATGAGTGGACAGAGAAGTGTGGTAGAGCTTTTCAAGAGCTCAAGAGAGCCATCATGAGTGCATCGAGTCTTGCAGTACCAGATCCTGTTGTAAATTTTCTGGTGTGCACCGATGCATCTTTAGATGGTTTAGGGGTAGTCCTTATGGAGGAAGCACGACATATTTCCTTTGAGTCTAGGAAGCTGAAGACTCATGAACTCAATTATCCTACTCATGACCTAGAACTAGCGGTAGTGGTTCATGCCTTTGTGAGATTTTGACATTTCCTTCCGGGTCATAGATTTGAGCTTCATTCCGATCACCAGAGCTTGCAGTACATATTTTCATAGCCAAACCTTAATGCTAGGCAAAGAAGGTGGATGGAGTTTCTCTATGAGTATGATTTTGATGTTCATTACATCAATGGAAAGGAGAATGTGGTTGTAGATGCCTTAAGTAGAAGGCACCATGAGCTTTCATCTGTGACTACTTGCACTGACTTGAGAGAGCGGATCTTACAACACTTACTAGCTGATGAGCTTTATGCAGAAGTTAATCATTTAGTACATTCTCAAAGACCCTTGGAAGGGAATTTTTTAGAGTATTCCTTGGAGTCCGATGGACTTTTGCGTCATAGGGGATGTATGTATGTACGTTCCATTGGGGGTTTGTGTGAGCTCATAGTACTTGAGGCTCATAGAGCACCTTATGCAAAGTACCTTGGTGTTAAGAAGTAACATGCAAATTTGAGGCAATTGTATCATTGGCCATGCATGAGAGTGCAGATTGCTAGCATAGCTGCGAGATGCCTTGAGTGTCAGAGGGTGAAGGCGGAGCACCGTCATCTTGGCGAGCTTCTTTAGTTGCATGAGATTGTAGAGTGGAAATGGGATACTATATCTTTGGATTTCATTATTGGTCTTCCTATGTCATCTTGTCACCATGATGCCATTTTGGTGATAGTTGACACATTGACCAAGGTTGCCCATTTCTCACCCGTGCGTACTACATTCATAGCACGAGACATAGCTCAGGTTTTCTTGCGAGACATTGTCATACTTCATGGTGTTCCTTGTAAGATCATCTTTGATAGAGACTCATTGTTCACTTCTTCATTTTGGAGAGAGTTGCAGACAGCTTTGGGCACTAGGCTAAATTTTAGTACAACATACCATCCTCAGACTGATGGCCAGACGAAGCGAGTTAATCAGGTTTTGGAGGACATGTTACGTATGTACATGATTGATCATTAGGTCAAATGGGAGGAATACCTTCATCTTGTCAAGTTTTCCTATAACAATGGGCACCATTCTTCCATAGGTATGCCGCCTTATGAGGCCTTGTATGGGAGACCATGTAGGACGCCCTTGAGTTGGGATAGGATTGAGGATCGAGTATCTTTTGGTCCTCAGTTAGTAAAGGAGATGGAGTAGTAGGTGACCTTGATTAGACATCACTTGAGAGAGGCATAGGATAGGCAGAAGAAGTATGCTGATGCAAAGAGGATGGATCGAGAGTATCAAGTTGGTGATAGAGTATTCTTGAGGGTGTGACCACACAAGAGTTCGATTTGATTCAGAAAGGGCTCTAAGTTGGCACCCCAATTTGTTGGGCCATTCGAGATCCTAGAAAGGATAGGACCTATTGCTTACCATTTAGCTTTGCCACCTAGCCTATCACACATCCACGATGTGTTTCATATTTCTATACTTAGAGGATACATTTATGATGAGTCTCATATTATAGATTGGGATGCTTTACAGGTGGAGTCAGATGGATAGCTAGCATTGGAGCCTATCGGCATTATTGCCGGACAGACCCTAGCACTTTGAGGCTGAGAGCTGGACCAGGTTAGGGACCAATGGGATTGTTACGATGAGGTCATGGCTTCATGCGAGGATGCAACGCAGATGCAATCTCAGCAACCATATCCTTTTGATAAATTCCAAGAGGAAGTTCATGCCTAGTGGGGGAGGATGTGAGGTCTCACCACGACCCATCATAGCATAGTGATACATTACTATTATTTTGATATTCACGAGTCAAGATGTCGAGACATTATCTGATGCTTAGAACATACTATATTATTTCATGTTGTGTGATGTTACTTTCAGATATATTTGATGTTTTTCATTTAATGTATCATGTATATGTATGTTGATGAAATCAGTAAATGTAGGATTGAGACTTTGATTTAAGAGATTTTAATGGTTAAGAATTAAGCAAGATGAAGAAACTCTTATTGATGTATGTTTCAATTTATGTGGATTTCTGATACGTATACATATATGTACATGTGATTTTACGAGACTACTAATGTGTGCAATGAGTGTGCAGATATTTAGCTGAGAAACCCTACGGAGGAATAGAACTGATCTGTATGTGCTAATTTTGGAAACCTTTTTGTTCGTAATTCAAGTATTGTATTGTGAGATGTATGTATGTATCTTTCTATGTTCAGTGAATGTTAGTGTTTGTAACTATGTTCTTTTAGTGTCACTTGACACTGTAAATTGTTTATGTTCTTTAGTGTGTTGTTTAGGGTTAGTTGTATAACCTTTGGACCAGAGTTGATTTAAGTTAGTGTCTATTTTCTATTTGGTTCTTAATCGAGTTTAGTCAACCCTAATCCAGATTAGTGCTTAATTTGCATTATTAGAGTTGTTAGATGGTCCTATTTTATTCCTAACTTTTGTTTAGCTCTAAACCTATTTCCTAAGGCTTTAAACTTGAAATAATTATACCCAAAGGGTATGGGTATGTGTTAGGGGTCTTTTCCAACCCCTAAGCCCCTTTTATTGACTTTTGAGGCCACTCAAAAAGTCTCTTTTTGCCTTTGTGCGAAAATTGACCATGACTACCATGAGTTGCCTCACCTCACTTCCTTTTAGTGTTTAACCATAGTGTGGGTTGGGTTAAGAGCTTCTATATTTGTAGGTGGGTGCAAGTAGTTATTGATCCCTCTAGTGGTTGAGTTTGAGGCTTATTTAGAGGCCCTTCTTGGGCTACTGGAGGTTGTTACCCAATCTCTACATTTAGAGAGGAGTCTTGGAAGATTGGAGCAAGGAAGGGAAAATCTCTACTCAAACTTGTTCATTTCCATTACCTCTTTGTGAAGGTAGGAATTCTCATCTCTCTTGTACAGATTTTCATGTTTGTTCAATGCTTATGC
This sequence comes from Cupressus sempervirens, assembly GCA_028749045.1. Taxonomy (NCBI): domain Eukaryota; kingdom Viridiplantae; phylum Streptophyta; class Pinopsida; order Cupressales; family Cupressaceae; genus Cupressus; species Cupressus sempervirens. The sequence goes on from CM053787.1 coordinate 249,841,098, forward strand.
TACCTTGTTGTTATTTGTATGTTTGTATGATTGTGGGTATGTTGGGAAGATTTAAAAATCATGTTATTTTGGATGATTTCCTTTCATGTTTATGTTTGCAATTTTGAGATTTTCCTGCATGGGTGTTTTGGTATTACTCACCCTTGGATAGGGCAAAAGTGACCAATTTTGAGAAAAGTCTATTTAGTTGGACTCCAACTAGTGTAGAGTCTCTTCTTAGGATGAGAAGAGGGAGAGAGGGTAGGGTGTTATGGGCCCCTACCCATTAGTACAAACCTCGTATGAGTATGGCATGTTTAAATGGAAGAACGAAAGTTCTTGGTTAATAGCCCCGATTGGGCATCTGATTTGGTGTTGTGGTTGACTTCTCCTGTTGGAAGAATCCACCTTTCCCTAGTGTTGATTCATTGTGAATCATATAGTGAAAACTTTGTATGAATATGCATATTTGAATTGTTCTTCTTCATCCTTTTGGTCACCAGATTAGATTCTGTTCCCTCTATGGTTTTAGAAATGGGTTGCCAAAATTGTTATGAATTCCCTTGATGAGGGTCATGAAGAAAATTTAATTAAATTTTTATAATTGGGATTGATATCCTATGAAAATTGTATTTCAAACCTTGTTGTAATGGCAATGAAGCCAACTTTTCTTCTTGATTCTTTCCCGGCTAAGCCTTTGAATCAGTTTTGCCAATAAAATTGGTGTTTGAGCATATTTGGTTATCATGTGATTTAATCGTGATTTAAATTTAGATGGATGCACATCAAAAATAGGATGGAATTGATGTTGATTATATTTGGCAAAAATTCCAAGTTTTCTTATATGTTGAAAATGAAAAATTATGATCATGCATGTAGATTTAGTTTTCATGATTACTAGAATCAATCAATTATTGCATTATTGAACAAAATGAATAATTCAAATTCTTGACATGTTAAGGTTGTAACTAGTCTTTATAGATTTTATTTAAAAAGAAATAATGACAAAAGTCGAATTGTTCCAATTTAAGTCATATAAGAGATCAAATGATTATGGTATCAATGTTTAAATATACTCAAAAAAAAAATTACACCTTAAAATATAGACCAAAAAAAAATACATATACACATCACTTGTAAATCTATACTTGGAATTTTTTTGACAGAAATGTTCTCCAAGACAGTAAAACTCTTTGCCTTTTGTATGGGAGAAGCAATTAAATGGTTTTGGGCAACAGAGAATCTTTTAAAGATTCCTTTTATATTCTGTTTCAATATATATATAATTTAATCAATTTTTAAATAAATATATAATCCTAAAATAGGCTATGCATTATATATATATATATATATATACACATGAAATATCCAAGTCTTACCTAATTAACTTTTGGCCTTAGCTTCTCTTTGGTAGGCATCAATCTTGGTTGTTTTCTTTTTTTTAAAATGTTATAAAGAAAAGTCAATTGTATTTATGGAGTGGGGGGGGGGGGGTGATGTCACCTTGTCCCCATGTCCCATCTCCCATACTCTTCTTCTCATTTTGGGTGCTCACCTCATGATGGGATGGGGGTTATTTATTGTTTTGTTTTGAAAAAAAAATGCATTTACACTTTGTCCTTATTCCTTATTACCTCCCTAGCTATTGCTTGCCACCTCAACTGGTACACATCCACTTGGGCTTGGACAACTTGCCATGCACGTAAGATCAGGGGGCCCGACCTACCATGTGCAGGCCTTGGGTAGTGCATGCGCAGGCCTAGGGTGTAGGTGGGGCTTAGGGAGGAGGTAGTGTAGAGTATGGAGTAGGAGGGGAGTAGGATGTTGAGAGGATAGATGTCAGTTTGTTGTTTTGTTTTAGTTTAGTTTGTTTGTTTGTTTAATTTTTAGTTTGTGTCATGTTTATGTTTAATATTTAGTTTTATTTAAGAGTAGTTTAAGATTAGTTGTGTGTATATAATTATTATTAGTTAGTAAATGTTTTATCTAAGTTGTTTTAGATTTTCACATTTATTTATTTTTGTTTGTAAAGATAGTTATGAATTATGGTTGTTTAATTGTTTTAAAGTTATATGTTAAATCAAAAAAAAGTTTTTTAGTTTAAAATTAGTTTAGATGGTTTGCTTTTATAAAGTATTAAGTTTGGTTAGTTTCCCTTTATAATTTAAGATTAATAGTATTTATAGTGTTAGTTAAGTTATCGGATTATTATAAGAAATCAATTAGTTTCATTTTAAAAATATAGATGAAAGTTAATTTTGATTTCAATCCATTCAATTTTTAGATATTATGGATGTAATTGTGAATTTAGATTTGATTTCTTTTAATTAAATTTTAAACGTATTTAGTTTATAGTTTTAAAGTTAGTTAAAATTTTGAGTATTAATTGGTTTTAGATTTAAGGTTATTGTCTATTTAAATTAAGTTTAAATGTGGATGTTATTTGTTAAGATGCTTCATTAAACTAATTTTGAAGTCATCTACATCATTATTTAAAGAAATTTTACTATAATGTTGTATAAGTAATGTAGGAACAATATTTTATCGATATAAATCTAATAACGAAAGTTTCAAAATTTTAACGATGTATTCATCCACTAGAGTTTTACAGTTAATATGAATCGTAGTGAACCTTCACTTCTCTTGCAGGAGTTCAGATTTAAAACTTAGACCATTTTAATTAGTAATTTAAAAAAAAATTGTGCGTTTTGCCCTCGTAGTTTGGGCATGACAGCAATGACTAGTGAATAATTTTTTTATTTCAACCAATTGCTATTTTAATTTTGATTTTCCAGTTTTTATTTTTCTATGTCTATTTTTAAGTTCTAAAATCCATTTTAAAAAAATGCTCAATTTGATTGGCTCAACATTTAGGGTCTTATAGGAGCATATTTCTAGGAAGATACTAACATCATAATATAATGAGTAGGAAATAATTTCCCCAGCAAGTAAAATTTTATTATTACTATCAGAATTTAAATGTGTAGTTTTTGTGAAAGCTCTAACTATTGTAGTCAGTGATTATTAATCTCCTATCATAAATGTTTATTAAACTGCTGAAAATAAATTTCCAGCTAATATCAAAAAATAACACAACTACAACTTCACTTATAAAATACGAAAAGAAATGTGCAACACAATGAACACAATATTTTCAGACAAATTGGCCCTGGTAAAACCCCTAAGGGAAAACCAGTTCTACAGATGAGGAATTATATTAAACTTCAACAAATCAAGAGATACAAAATTTCTTGCCTCTCACTGGCAAAACTCCAGCAACCTCCTAATTTTTCCTGCTGATATTCCCCACTACTATCCCCACGCTAACACTGCACCCTTGCTAACACTGCAAGACAATTTGCTATCACTGCAAAATGCTTCTCCAAAACTTGTATCTCCAAATGACCCAATGACCCCTTTTTATACTACCCTATTGGAAAAACCAATGACCAAGATTAAATCAAACCAATGGCTAAGATTAAGACAACTCGACAACCAATAAAAAAATTGGTTGCACGGTGTCCAAAAGGGAATCAATAAAATTAGTAAATAATTATCCTTGCAATAAGAATTTACTAATTCTTGGCTAGTGGACAAATAGCTATCCAAACTACCCATAACTAATGCTGCTATACATAGATAAGGATGAACAACTGTCCAATACAAATAGCTATTTTTGGGTCAGGAATAATAGTTGTCCAATTAACAATAATTAATACTCCCTCTTAGCGAGGAAGTTATTCTGTAGGACACCTAACTTATCTCTGAAGAAGATAAATTTTTCCTTCCCCATTTCCTTAGTCAGAATGTCTACTACTTGCTCCTCTATAGGTATGTACTATAGCTGAGCAACTCCCCTTTGTACACAATCTTTGATGAAGTGATATCTGATATCTATATGTTTAGACCTATCATGAAACACTGGATTCTCAAACAACTTGATGCAACTCTGATTGTCACAATGTATCACAGTAGTCTCAACCTTCTGACCAAAAAAAGCTACTAACAACTTCTAAAGCCATATAGCTTCACATGTCGCCATGCTAGCTGCTATGTATTCTGCTTCTGCTGAACTTAGAGCCACAAACTTCTACTTCCTGCTGAACCAAGATACAACTCCTGATGCTAAGCTAAAACAACACCCTGAAGCGCTCTTTTTGTCTATTGTACTTCCTACCCAATCTGCGTCAGTATAGCATATCAACTTGATACCTTCACCTCAAACATATCTAATCCCATACTCGATTGTACCACACAAGTAATGTAGCACATGCTTAGCCGCTATCCAATGCATTCTCTTTGGTTCAACCATGAAGTAACTAAGAGATTTTACTGCAAATGCTATATTTGGTCTAGTGTTGACCAAATACATAAGCAAACCAATCAACTATCTATATAAAGTGGGATCTACATCTTTCTCCTTAGTTGTCTCTACCTTCCTCCAATTCGTGATCATGGGTGTAGACATGGCTTTGCAATCTGCCATCGCAAATTTCTTCAAGATTTCAATGCAATATTTCCCTTGACTAAGGAAAATCTCCCCATTTGTTTGCCACACTTCCATGCCTAGAAAGTAGTGCATAAGTTCTGAATCCTTCATCTTGAACTCTTCTACAAGGTTCCTCTTGCAATCCACTATGAGCCCTAGTGAACCTGTAAGAAATAGGTCATCCACACAAAGAACAAGAATGAGAATCTCACCCCCAACCATCAAGTAGTAGAGGTTAGCATCTACTTCACTCTTCACAAAGCCCATTTTTTTCAAGTATGTATCAATGCACTCATACCATGCTCTAGGAGCCTGCTTGAGTCCGTACAATGCTTTCTTCAATCGGCACACGTGGGTCTCTTTGCTGTGTACTAAACAGCCTTCTGATTGTTCTATGTATACCTCCTCCTTCAACTCACCATTAAGGAATGTTGTCTTGACATCCATTTGATGGATTTTCCATCCCATCTATGCTGGAAGTGAGATTACAGCTCGTATAGAAGTATAATTAGCAACTGGAGAAAATGTCTCCTCATAGTCTATTCCCTCCTTCTGAGAGAACCCTTTTTCCATGAACCTCACCTTGTATTTCTCAATGCTACCGTTTGCACCATGCTTTATCTTATAGATCCAGCGTGATCCAACTACAGCCCTATCTATTGGTCTAGGTACTACCTCCCACACATCATTCTACAGTATTGAAGAATATTCCTCAACCATAGCATCTCGCCATACCTGATGTTCTATAGCTTCCTGATAGCTAGAAGACTCACTATCTACCAACTAACTAACTAATGCCACATAGTCATTGAACTTGGCTAGTTGTCTTTGCTATCTAGTACTCTTCCTAGGAGCTCCTGGACAAACTCCTGAGTATCCCTTTGTGTATCTAGAACCACATGGTTCCCACTGCCAATTTTAGAGGATGAAATGTCAACCTCTAAGTCTTCTAGATGCATTACCTATTGCACTTGTTGCTCCATACTCTATGAATCTTCACTAATTGAGTCTACACTCATACTGGTAACTGTTCTTGAGCTTTTTTGCTCTTTACTTTCTCTTGGAGCTTCTATTGGCTGCTCACTCTGATCATCTGCTGGCAAATCTCTAGATCTCTTGAATTCCTTGTCCTCCATGAACTTGACATCTCATCTGACAATAATTCTCTTAGTCCCCGAAATGAAAATCCTGTATGCCTTTGAGGTCTCACTGTACCCAACAAAGTACCCCTTTTCTGTAGTCTAATCTAACTTTGTACATGTATCTCTAGGAATATGGCAATATGCCAAACTCTCAAATATCCTGAAGTGACTAACATCTGGCATCTTCCTTGTGAAAGCCTCCTCTGTTGTCATCTTCCCTAGCACCTTGTGTGGAACTCTATTCTGAATGTAGACTGATGTATTACACACATTTTCCCATAAGTAACGGGGCATGTCCTTGTCATGTAGCATATCTCTTTCTGCCTTCGATATAGAATGGTTCTTCCTCTCTACAACTCCATTCCACTATGGATTGTAAGGAACAACCCATTCTCTCTTGATTCCTTCTTTGGTGTACAACTCCTGGAAGACATTTCCTTTGTACTCGCCTCGATTTCCTGACCAAAGAACCTTTATCTTCTTTCCTGTCGAGTTCTCCACAAGAGCCTTGAACTCTTAGAATCGACTAAAAACCTCATCCTTAGTCTTCAAGAAGTATATCCAGGTATTTCTAGAGAAGTCATCAATAAAAGTAACATAGTACAAATATCCTCTGACAAATTTTGTCGACATAAGTCTAAAAACATCTGAATGTACTAGATTAAGAACACCCTTAGATCTGGTGTCACTCCTTGGAAAAGATGCTTTCACAAACTTCCCCAACACACATCCCTTACATACATCGTCATGCTCTATGCTCACCTCTGGAACACCTGTCACTATTTCACGAAGCAATCTAAGTGCTCCATGATGAATATGGCCCATCCTCCTATGCCATAGCTCTCCAAGATCTCTAGGATTATTTTTGCTCCTAAGTGCCTTAGGAATATCAAACTGCAATCTATAAAGTTGACCACTCCTAACTCCAATAGTTATGGGTGATTATCAATCCTTGTGCTTAATCAACACGTGTCCCTCTAAAGAGTACATTATACCCCCTATCCTAAAGGATAGATACAAAAATCAAATTCATACCTAAGCCTAGCACATATAAAAAATCATGAAGTAGAATTATCTTTCCATTCTCCCCCTGAAACTGAACAGTCATTTTCCCAATAGGGTTGAGTTTGGACAAGTTTCCCATAGAAATCTTGATGTTGGTGTCCTCCTTGTAACTGGAGAAGTACTCTCTAACTCCTGTCATATGAAATGATGCCCCACTATCTATATACCAAACACACTGTGAGGTTGAGCTAACCATATAAGCTATGAGTGCAAACTCATCTTCCATTCTACTAGAGAGTTCTTCTGCACTTGCTGAAGTTGCCACCTACTTCTTACCCTTCTTCCTCTCCAGGTAATCACTGACATAGTGGCCAAACTCATGACATCCAAATCACTTGACTTTAGAAAGATCCTTCTCCTTATTTTCACTTTGTGAATTTGATCCTTTGCTAGATCCCTTCTTTTCTTTCCCTTTACCCACTAGGGTAACATTCTCTTGTTCCACCTCATTTTTCTGACTCTTGTTGGCCCCATTGACAAGACTTTGTCTAAACTCCTCCTGAGTAAAATCAGTCCATAGTCGATCCCAACTTGATAAAGTATCTCGTCCATTGATAACTTGAACAAAGACACTCCATTTTTTAGTAAACCCATTTAGGGCTATTCTCACTAGCTCATCATCACTAGGGCTATCTGCAACAACTTCATTCTGGTATAGATTCAGAATGGCGCCCCACATCTTCTTCGCTGTATCTAGCTCTGAGATATGTGGAACAATATGATCGTTGACACCATCAAGGATTATCCTCCTCGCCTTGGCATCATCCTTTCTATATGTTGCAAGCTATGTTGCATCCATTGGTACAGGTACAACACTGGTAGCATAATCCTTGATACCATTCTCTTCCAACAATAAAGAAATTTTGCCTTTCCAAACACCAAAATTTGAGGCACCATCCAATCTATCCTAATATCTCAAACCAGTTGAAGCCATCTCAAGGGTTTAAAGAAATAATAAATCTAAAGAGATTAAAAATTTCTTTCCTAGGGAAAAACTCTTCTACCCTTAACAATGCTCTAATACCATCTGAAAGCTCTAACTATTGCAGTCACTGATTATTAATCTCCTATCATAAATGATTATTAAACTACTAAAAATAGATTCCCAGCTAATATCAAAAAATAACACAACTGCGTCTTCACTTATAAAATACGAAAAGAAATGCACAACACAATGAACACAATATTTTCGGACAAATTGTCCCTGGAAAAACTCTTAAGGGAAAACTAGTTCTATAGATGACGAATTATATTAAACTTCAACAAATCAAGAGATACAAAATTCCTTTCCTCTCACTGGCAGAACTCTGACAACCTCCTAATTTCTCCCACTGATATTCCCCACTACTATCCCCACGCTAACACCGTGCCCTTGCTAAAACTACAAGACAATTTGCTATCACTGCAAAATGCTTCTCCAAAACTTGTATCTCCAAATGACCCAATGACCCCTTTTTATACTACCCTATTGGAAAAACCAATGACCAAGATTAAATCAAACCAATGGCTAAGATTATGACAACTCGATAGCCAATAATAGAATTGGTTGCAAGGTGTCCAAAAGGGAATCACTAAAATTAGTAAATAATTATCCTTGCAATAACCATTTACTAATTCTCGTGAAGTGGAAAAATAGCTATCCAAAGTACCCATAACTAATGTTCCTATAAATAGATAAGGATGAACAGCTATCCAAGCAACCCATAAATAATATTGCTATTTCAGGTCATAAATAATAGCTGTCCAACTAACAATAATTAACAGTTTTCAATTCAAACTCATTCACCCCTAATTCATGAATGGTGATTCAACATAGTGATATTGCGTATTTAACTATGTTAAATCACTATTCTTGAAATATGGGTCAATGGGTTTGACTAAAAAATTGGACAATTAAATCCTCATAGCAATATTGCAAACTAACATTATATTTATATTACAAATGAAAAAATATTTATAATGATAATCAAATATATTTTAAAAGGTTTTGAATTTAAACAAAACAAAATAAAATATAAATAGCTAAGATAAATTAATTTTAAAATTTTAAATTATTTTTAGCACAATAGCATTACATATAAATTATATATTATAATTTTTTTAATCATAAATATTTTTAATATAAAAATATTTTATAGTTAAAATATTTAAGTATAAAGTAATTTTTGAAACTTAGATATCAAATATTACAGTAATTTCAATTCATTTATATTAAATACTATGATTACTGTCAAATAAATTGATTACTTTATAATTATTAAGTTGAATCTACTATTCTATTTAATTAAACTATTAAACTGCTATAGCTTATAGAAAATACGAGCTGCTACACGACATTTGTCAAATGATGTCCACTTGGTGAAGGTTTTCCAAATTAGGTTACAAGTAGAATGGGTTTACCCATGACGAAAAATATTTAGTTAAGTTTTCTCAAGTTGGAGTATTCCAGATGGGTAACATCCTGAGAAGTACCTCTATGAGAATTAAAGACATCTAATGTGTGTTAATTGTTACATTAACTCTCATGAGAGATGGGTTATCTAATAGGGAGACTCTACGACTATTATTTATTTGGTTTCCTTGAGAACTTTCTTGGTCTTAGACTCATCAAGATTGTCATAAGGTAATATTTTAAAAGATTAGTGTAATTATATTGAAAATAAAAATAAAAATTCTATTAGAGCTCCTCATTAATTTATAATGTTGTTGAATCTTGTTTGAAACCCATCCTCACAAGCTTGATATTCAACTGTCCAATTCTTTTCTGACTAATTTATAGTACTGTAAGGGTTTTAAAAACTATAATTATTCCCTAGAAATAAACTAAGCTAATTGGCCTCAATTTCATTTCTCTACTAATTTCAAATATTACACTTTATAAGCCTACTAGCTTTTCAGGACCCAATTAGCCCTCTATTTTGGGGTTTACAATTGTACTTCAAAAACTTGTCAATAGACCTCAAGAAAAAATTACCATTTTGAGTAGCCATATTGAAGACCTAAAATATTTTTTAGTTCTTGAGCCTCCACCCCTCAATAATGTACCAACTATAAATTGAGTCCTTTAAACCTTAACTAGTCTATAGATCGACCAAAGTACTCAAAAATTGCTCCAATGGATTTAACAAACTTTATTCTTTTAACTTTAACTAACTTCGTTCTCTTAACTATGGTTTGAACTGGTCCTTTCACACACCTTTACATGTAGATCATGAATTTTAATGCACTCCTACAATATTTTCAAAATTGTTACTGATAATTCCTAGATAGGTTATCACATAGCTCCCCTAGGCATGAGCTTAACATTCATTATTTGAGTTTTTTTGGCCTATGACCAAATAGAAAATAATTTTCATAACCTTAACTCAAAGACCTCAAAAGGTGATGAAAATCCCACAATGGAGATTCAATTTTGAGGCATTGTTTCCTTTAAAAGCCTGACTTTGTTAGTGATCAACACACTTGAGTTTTGATTTTATTTAACAAGGAAAATTTGTACAAAATTTAACACTAAAGAATATAACAAAATTAAATTATCTACCCTAACTATTTACATAAAAATAAATCCATTATCAATCAATGGCACATTTTTTTCTTGTGTTTGAAATTGACTATGCAAAATTTACCAGAAAATTGTCAACTACTTACTATTGTAAATTGCACAAAATCACATCCAACGTCACTAAAATGCATTGGGAGATATTTTATATGTTTTTATAACATGTTTCAACTTGACATGAGGTATAGTTGGTAAAATGATCCAAAATAACTAGAAAGCATTTGCAAACCATCTTGCTAGAGTTAAAAATGGAAGCACAATAAGAAATATGGAAGAACAACCAATATCATTATTCCAATGTAGATATGTTGAGACAATTTCACTATAATATTATATCCATAAGACCTACCTAGTTGCATAAAGTTTAAAATTACAAATAGTTAGCTTAGGATCTCATATTTTGAGATCCAATATATTTATAGATTTCTTCTTACTAAACCCTTTTTTTCTACTCTTATTCTAGATCTTGAATATATAGCCATCAAGACCAAAAGTTATCTTGGCACATACAATTATTAAAAAATACATGTCCTTCAATAGAGGGGAAACCTGTGACCTCATAACAATGAAAAATAATATCCGTCAATACCAAGATAGGTCCACACATGATAAAAGATTATATCCCCAATGCCTTGAAATTAAAAGAATGTCATAGAAGCCAATTACCACACATTACTCAATATTCTAGGAAACACACACATCAAGGAAGGAGGAAGGATAACTCTTAAATAAGGTTGAATTAAGTTTCAAAAACTTAAAGGAATGATGCATCATAGGTTGACATAAAGTAACCAACTACATGGAAATAAATAACATTAACAATCAGGGTTTTCCCACATATAGAAGATTAGTGCAGGAAAATAGGAAATAGTTTTAGTTGATGAAATATTTCAGAAGAACCCAAGATGTCCTAACATCAGACACCTGGGGTAAATAAATATTGATTTCCAAATTAGTTTGCCTTGATGTTATGAGAAGAATCATAAAGATCTAACTCATGTTGAGATATCCAAAAAAATTCCTCAACTTGTTTACTCTACCACTAAACTAGATATTTCTTGTACTCTTTTCCTTTAGTGCTATTGCTTACTCTAGTATCCAAGATTCATTCAATTTCCTCTATCTTCTTCTTAGGATAATTAGGATTCTTTGTTGTCTCTTCATCAAATTAAAAATTCTCATAGATATCTAAAATGTTGAATATAGGTGAAATATCCATGTCCTCTGGTAATTTGACTTCAATGATATTTTCACTATCACATTTCATCAAGATCTTACAAGACCAAAACATTCTCATCTTTATGTTATTATAGGTGCGAACTAGAAATATGTATCCTTTATATACACCATTAATTCATCTCCAACCTCAGAAGTTTTATGTCTTCTCTTCTTATCTTTTCTTTCTTTATATCCCAGATTATTGTTTACTTCCCCTTATAAATTCTTCTTTAAGTCTACAAAATCCTCTGCTTTAGAATTTCTCTTTTTTTTTTATTCAACTCGCTCAATTAAATATTACTATAGGATGCATTTCATTCACAATCTTAAAAGGTGTCTTCTTAGTACTTTTTTTCAACGAATTTTAATATGAAAATTCTCCTTGTGATAAAATTAAGTCCCAATTAGTATGCTTATCTCCAATCAAACATTTTAACAAGTTTCCCAAAGTAATTGTTCATAAATTTAGTTTGTCCATCTCTTTTTGGATGAAATGTAGAACTAAACTTAAGCTCAGTATTCAACATCTTCCAAAGTGTCCTCCAGAACTAACCAATAAATATAGTATCTTTTCCTAAAACAATAGTCTTTTGTAATCCATGTAATCTCATTATTTATTTGAAAACCATATCTTCTATGTGTAGTACATTTGATGTCCTCTTATAAGGTTTGGAATGTATCAATTTTTGAAAAATGATCAAATACCACAAAAATACAATAATTCTTTCTTTGGGATCTATGTAATCCAAGAAAAAATCCATACAAATATCTTCCCATTGTTTACTAGGAACATATAAAGGTGTATAGAAGACCACATTCTGACAAGTTTTCAAGTAGCAACTTGAGAAATTCTCCGTGTGCTTACCTGTTTCAGAACATCTTTATACATCTATGGCCAAAAGTCTTTTTTAAGAATTTAATTTCATTGTCGTAACAATCCAAAAATGTCTTTCAAGTACACCACTAAGATTCTCCTTAATGATGTTATGTCTCATAGATCCTCTTGTTATACACAATTTAGTTCTATTGAAGAAAATATCTGGGTACAAGCACAAACCTATGTCACCCTTCATGATATCTAGAGGGGTTATGACCAAAACACTTATGGTTGTACCCGTTACAGCCGAACATGTTTTGGCCATACATACGTTGTAGGTTTCCCTTTCAATGTGGCCTGTACTATTATGGCTAAAACCCTTTCGATTGAAAGGGTTTTGGCCATAACAATGTTTCTTTCTATAAATTTTGAAAATCATTTTTTGGCTATCATTTTCACTTTAGTAGTTGCGAGATTCTTGGAAAGCGGTTAAGTTGTTTCAACCATAACAGGTTAGTTATTTTTTTTTCCACTTTTTAATTTTTTAAAAGTTTTTTTTTTATTAGTAAATGTTAATGGTAGTCCATTTTTATTTATTTTTGCTTGTTTTATTAGTGAATTATTTAGACTTGTTAATTTTTTAATATGTCTTTTGGATTTGTTTGTAAATTATTTAAAACATAAGTAAGAATGTAGGACCAAACACTGGCTAAAAATGTAGAAAAACATTAGGTAAAATGTAGTCAAACATTAGGTAAAAATAAATAAAATTTACTTTGTTATATTCAAATTTGAAATTAAAACCTATTATTAATTTCTAAGGAATTATACAACAATTCTACATTTATATGAACTTAGAAACATTTGTACATTTATATGAAACTTAGAAAAATTGTTTAACCCTATACCTAAATCAAAATCTAATTTAGTAAAAAACTTAAGTTACATGTGTACACTTTGTTATAATTTAATCAATAATTTTTTACTTTTTTTTATCGCATATACATGTACATGTTGGAATTCACAAATGGGAAGAATAATTTAATCAAATTTTAACCTCTAAAAACTATTTAACTAAAATTAATTACATACAACTAACACATCTTATTAACATGAAGGTAAAGACATGCATGAAAATAGATAACACAACATTTGATCACCCAAAAACCCTCCAAAATGAGAAGGTAAAATTAGGGTGGGGATGACACCCACTACTTATCATTGTAGCAATATGTAACTTGTCAAGGTTAGAAAGTTTGACCATCATCAATGATCTGCCCTGTTAAAGGCTCTACACCTTGTTAAAAGTGACATAGCTAAAGGATTTACAAACATTCACTTGGAATGTCACCTTGCTAAAGGATTTACAACATGGTTGTTAAACCAACCTATCATCATAGGATTTTCATTCTCCTAATACAATGGCTAGAAAGTATAGTAGAATGTGATGACCTGATCACTTAGAATCTTCAATTGCTGATTTTAGATCCTTGTTCTATCTAATCAAATTTGATCCTTGTTGATCTAATATAACTCTTTTCAAAGTGCTGATACTCTGTTCTAATAACTTGATTATGAAATGCTATCCTTCTTCTATGTCTTTACACCCCCTTCAAATTTTGCTAGCATTCTATCCTTGCATTCTTCTACCATAATCTCTCTTACACACTCTTGAATTATTGGGTTTTGACCTCCTTATAAAGGTTTCAAGACTTAGGGTTAGGTATGAATCTAGGATTGAGATTCATCCATCTTTCTCACTCAATTCTTTCCATTTTTTTTGACTGGTTGCATGCTGATTACATAGGGAATGTAATAAATTTGATCTTATCTTTTAGATCCTTTGAGATTCATCTTGAGTTGGCTCAAAAATAGTTTACATCTTAGTTTTTGAGGGCACAAACTATTATGTTGATTCTGTGTTACTCATTACCTACTAATTACTAATGCTCAACACATATAGAAATTTAGTTTTGCTTGGCACCTATACTAGCTGGGCATCTGTTAGTCACTTGACACTTGAAACTTGCTTGACAATGTTTGTCTACTCAAAATTTGAATAACTTGACACCTATTGAATTTTTGGCTCGACAAGTATTGTAGCTTGGCATCTATGTTAGGCATCAACTTGGAATTTTTTAATGTGTGTTGACACTCAATTGTCAAAACCAGTCTAAGACCAACACATATACAAATATTTATTTTGCACATTTGCATGAGCATGCTAAAATACATTAGATATGGTCTAGATAAGATAATTTGTTTTAAAATACATGTACATGATTCAATAGCACCATACATTTAATTTTGTGTATTTATACATGTGTGTTTCAAATTAAATTTAACTTTTAATAATTTTAATTTATACACTTTTCTATTTATATGTGTATATATGCATGTGCAGATCTCTAGATATTTATCAAATTTTGTCTCTTGTAGCTTCACACTCATATCCTCATACATTATATACATATATACATTATGGCATCTAGTTTAGGGGATCATGCACCTACATCCTCAAGGGATGCTAGTGTCCATAGTGGGGGTTAGAGTGTTGAGTCTAGCATAGCACACACATCCACATCCTCCACTGAGGATAGATGATCGTTATTTAGAGATACACTTGCTATATTATCTTTTGCTATAGAGGTTCTAGACTCCTCGCTTTCCTCTTCTACCACCCTCCCTAATAGGGAGAAGATTACAATAATGTGAGAGGAGTTTTTTCATATGATTCATACCATTGAATCATACAACCCTTTTGATTTTATCAGTATTGAGACATTTTATTCTTCTCTATCTCATAGTGTCACTGGCACTATGAAGTATAGATAGGTTGACACTAAGGTGTCCACTATGATGGTGAAGGCCATGTTTCCAATTTATATAGATAGAGCTAGAATTAGAAGCTACTCTATGACGAAGTGTGCTGATGAGCTCGTTGCACCATTTATATATCCTCACTAGTTGGCTACTCATCATAGATGGCCACAGAAGGATGAGTTCCCTTTGTATTTTTGTAAACAATTGTTTGTAGAATTTCATTTACAACATGATGCTGATTACAAAAATTATCCAAGTCATGGTGGGCAGGGTCAAGGTAGACTTTTAGAGAGATTCAAACCTGTGGATACTCCTACACCTATTAATAAATGGGAAATGGTGGGTCCAAACCTTTTGGTTATGCTGAGATGTTTAGAGATGGTTGATGCAGGCCTGAGTGTTCCTGATGACACAATCAAGACACAGATTTATTTGAGCAGTGCCACCGTCACTACACAGTTGTAGGAGATTTCTTCTTATTGGTGTGGTAGATATATGTTATGGTCTCAAGTTACCGTTTCCATACATGCATCATCTACTATAGGCATTGATGATGCATATGGGGTAGCAAACATACCTTCTCCACTAGAGGTTTTTGTAGTCTCAGATGTGGATGCATTGCATTATTTGGGATCATATTTAGCATCTGATCTTTTGGACTCACATCGAGCATTATCTATAGTCATAGGGTTTCCACTTCATGACATCGGTACTCAGATCAATCATATTCTATTATGTATAGAAGGATCACAAGGTTCATAGAGGCAAGAGAACATTCCTACACCTTCTAATACACCTATTACTACATATGCCCCTTGATGGAGACAAGTCTAAAGACCAAAATGAACAAATAGGAAAAGGGAAATATTATTATCAATGTAAAATTCCCTATGGGCTTACAATAGTATGATTCTAGAGAAAGAAATCCTCCACACAGTACCTTCTCGCTAACTAAACTAAAAGGTACTTTTACAATGCCAAAAGTGTTCTTAAATAAGCCCCAAATGGTTTAGCGTTAGGAATACATTCTAGAATATGGTAGTTGGCATCCACTGCAAAAATAGAAGGTTCTAGAAATCACGTTAGAAGTCAATGTAAAATTAGGAACATCTAGAAATAGTAGTCCAACTTTTGGGACGCATAACTTTTGAACCGTAACTCTGCTTGATGAATCGTTTACATTTCTAGAAAGCTCTTGAAGCACTCTACAGCCCTATGGATAGCTTCACTTTTTCCCCATATTTTGGCCTCATACAAGGTCATTTAGTGCCCCATATCTGACTTTGAAGTGCTCTTAGGAGGTCTCTAGGAACTAAAAAATTGCAATAACTTTCTAACCATGAAGCCTTTTGACCTGATTCTTTTCCTAGAGTGATTTAAATTAAAAATACAACCTTCCCTCCAATTTATACCCTCTAACTCACCATAATTATGGCTCAATTAAATAGTCCTACTTTTTCAGCATTTACACTTATCCCAAGGTGCTTGAAAACTCTAACCCATAAATCTAATAGTGGATTTGTGAGAATTGGAACCTTTATTTGACCCAAATGGGTATCCATAAATGAAAACACATTAAACAAAAACTATTTGTAAGCATCTTTTGGGTGATACAGGATTGCCCTTACACCACTGGATGCTCTTGCATCAAACACTTAGGGTAGATTGAAAAGTGACCTTGTCAATTTATGGTAGAGGAAAACCCAAATGGGAAACCTCCGTTTCTGATATCCAAGTTGAGTCCTCCATTTTCCATCCTTTCCACTTCACCAGGTACTCTTCATATTTCCTTTTTCCTGTACTCCTACACACACGACTATCCATAATCTCATCTATCTCCTCCTTCTTAGAAGTAGGAATTGAACATTTTTCTAGCATCAACCCCTCATTTGTACCATCATCATGATATTCTATTAAGTCTTCAATGTTGGAGATAAGAGAAATGTGAATCCCATCTAGCAACTCCACCTCATATGCATTTCTCGAGTCATGTTTCTTCAAAATTTTACAGGGGCCAAATTTCTTCATCTTCAGCTTGATGTAAGTACCCACTGGAAATTGTTCCTTTTGTAAGTGTACCATAACCATATCCCCTCCTTGGAACTCTTTATGTCTGCTCCTTTTATCAGCCCTAGCTTTATACTATTGATTCATCTTGTTAATGTGCTCATGGACCTCCTCATGTAGGATCTTGATATGTTCAGTAAATTCTTCTACCTCAACACTTTTCCTCTCCCCTTGCTCCATCTTCATCAATTCTAGTGAAGTCCTTGGGCTACTTCCATACAAAATTTTGAATGGTAATCTACTAGTACTCCTATTGATAGAGTTATTGTAAGAAAATTTTTCTTGTGGTAGAATCAAATCTCACCCCTTGGGCTTATCTCCCACTAAACAGCTCAACAAATTGCCCAAACTTCTATTTACCACTTTTTTCTGTCCATCAGATTGTGGATGATGTGTAGAACTAAACCTCAATTCTATCCTCAACTTCTTCCATAATGTCCTCCAAAAATATCCCAAAAATTAAGTAGCTCTGTTGGAAACAATACTCTTTAGGAGACCATGTAGTCTCACCACCTCTATGAAAAAAAATTCTGCAATATGTACAAAATCATGAGTCTTGTGGCATGGGATGAAATGTACCATATTGGAGAACCTATCAACCACCACAAATACTAAGTTAGTACCCTTTTGTGTCTTCATTGACCCAAGAACAAAATCCATAATTATGTTCTCCCAAGGCTTTGATAGAATAGGCAATGGCTGATAAAGTCTAGTATTGTGACTAAATCCTTTGGCTGCTTGACATAATTGACAACTCTACATAAATTTCTTCACATCTTGTGACATTTGAGGCCAAAAATAATGTGATCTATGAATGGCAATGGTCTTATCTTGACCAAAGTTTCCTGCCATTCCCCCACAGTGTTTCTCTTTGATCATGTTTTCCCTCATGGAACTCATTGGAATGCATAATTGATTGCCCTTGAACAACATACCATCCTAAATCAAATAATCTAGCCACCTAGTTCTATCTACAGTAACAGGTTCTTTGCAAGCCTTTCATGCTTCATCAAAATCAAGATCCTCAAGGTATAGATTCTTGAGTTCATCAAACCTGACCAGTTTAACCTGCATTATTGTAAGTAACAAATGTCTCTTACTCAATGTATCTACAACCCTATTAGACCTTCCACTTCTATGTTTCAACACAAATGTATAGCTCTACAAGTACTCTACCCACTTCATATTTCTATGGTTCAATTTACCTTGGCTATTTAGGTATTGCAATGCCTAGTGATCAGTATACAAGACAAATTCTTTCGGAAATAAATAATGCCTTCATTTCTTTAAGGCTTGAATGATTGCATAGAATTCCTTACCATAAACAAAAAACTTCTTCTTTGCATCATTCAATTTTTCACTAAAATATGCAATAGGCTTACCTTGTTGGCTCAACACAGCCCCAATAGCACTGCCACTAGCATCACAATCTACTTGGAACACTTTACTAAAATTTGAAAGTTCCAAACATGTTTTTCTATCACCTTCTTCTTCAAAGATTCAAAACTCCTTGCAGCTACTATACTTGAACTCTTTCCTAGCCCCCCTTATGGTTTCAGTCAGGGGTGCACATATGCCACTAAAATTCTTAATGAACTTCCTGTAAAAGCTAACAAGACCATGAAATGATCTAGCCTTAGTAGTAGACCTTGGAGTAGGCCATTCCAAGATGGCCTTTAGCTTCTCTAGATCCATTTTGGGGCCTTCAAATGATACAACAAATCCCAAGTAGACTAACTCTTTTTTTGTAAAGCTCCACTTCTTCAAATTAATCAACATTTTCTCTTCCCTCAATATTTGAAGGACACTATGAATGTGCAATAAATGTTCATCCAAAGTCTTACTAATAATTAAAATATCATCCAAATAGACAATAACAAATTTTCCCAAGAATTTCTTTAGTACCTCATTCATAAGCCACATGAAGGTGCTTGGCAAGTTGGTTAGTCCAAAAGCCATGACTAACCACTCATATAGACCCTCTTTGGTTTTGAATGCAATCTTCCACTCATCTCCCTCTGATATCTATATCTAGTGATAGCCACTCTTGAGATCTATCTTTGTGAAGTACTAAGCCCCACTCAAATAGTCCATAAGATTGTCCATTCTTGGCAAAGGGAACCGATACTTGATGGTTATTCTATTTATAGCTTGAGAGTTTGTGTACATTCTCTAGTCTCCATCCTTCTTTGGTGCTAGTATTGTAGGTATTGCACATGGACTTAGGCTCTCTCGAATTAAATCCTTCCTCAATAGCTCATGGAATTGTCTGTTTAGCTCCTTAGTTTCAGTAGGGGTCATCCTATGAGTAGCCTTGTTAAGAAAACTAGCTCTAGGGATTAAATCTATCTGATGATTGATCTGCCTTACTAGTGGCAGCCCTTCTGGAACATTATCAGAGATGACATCTCCAAAGTCACTTAATAGATTTGAAACTTCAATTGGAATTTAACTACTACCTTCTTTATCTTTTCTTGGAATCAAAGCATAACACATACATTGATGTTTCATACCATCCAAAAAATTTATTCCATCAACAAGACATATTCTGGCACTATTGCATACCTTTTCACCTTCCTTCATCATGGGCTTTAGTTTGTGGAAAACTCCATCCTTTGTCAGAGAGTATGTATTTGCATGACCAACATGTACAACATGTCTGTCAAATTTCCATGGTCTTCCCAACAATAAATGGTAGACATCCATTGAAATAATGTCACAGAGAACTTCATCATGGTAACTCCTAGTGTTGAACTTCACCAAACACTATTCACTAACCAAGAGCTTGTGATCATCCTTCACCCAAGAAATCTGATAGGGTTGGGGGTGTTTCTCCCTATTGAGCTTTAGCTTAGAGACCGTCTCCTTAGACACTAGGTTTTCAATGCTACCACCACCAGTAATCACATCACAACACTTATCCTTGCACTTGCACTTGGTATGAAAAAAAATCCTCCTTTGTCCAAGTCTAATCTCACCACTTAACAAGACCCTTTCATTTATCAGAACCTCTCCTCCTTTCGCATCCTTAGAATGTGATACCTATGCATCTTCATCCACATGAGCAACCCTTGCTTGACCATCAGCTCTCCTATTTTTCCTTCCTTCTCATTGAGGGAATTAAAAGGAACAATGACCTTCTTCATTGCAATGAAAATAGGTACCATAGAGGCCTCATCTTCCTAATCCTTTTCCACATCCTCCACCTCTTCCTCTTTGATCTCCAAAGTTTTGATCATGGGAGGGGTTGAAACCCTCATTTCTTAGGTTTCTACTAGTACCCACATCTTCATTTTTCTTTTGGGTATCATTTTGACCTCTAGATGACCTACTTCCACCCCTTCCTCCTTGACCATGCCCTCTTTTCCTTCCTTCAAACCTTTTATTTAGCTTCTCTTTGACTCATAGGGAAAATTGGTATGCCTCTTCAATGCTATTCATTCTAACCAAACTTAACTCCTCCTGAATGCTAGGTCATAACCCACTGAGGTAATAGGTAACCTTCTCCTTATTTTCTTCTACATGCCCTACCCTAATAAGAAGTCGGTAAAATTCCTCCATATATTCCTGGACATATTTTCTTTCTTGCTTTAATCCTTGCATTTTCTTGAACAAATCAAGCTTGTAGTCAACAGGAATGAAGTACTTCTTCAGTTTGTCCACCATGTTATCCCATATTGTGATTTTCTCCTTTCCTCTTCTATTTCTTTCTAGTTGAATCTCTTTCCACCAAATTTTGGCATGGCCTTTCACTTTGGCCTTCACAAACTTAACCCTATCCAGATCCCTAATATCCTCATACTCAAAATACTCCTCTAGTTCATTGATCCAATTGATCAACACATCCGAGTTTAGATTTCTTGAAAACATATTCACATCAATTTTAGATCTTTTTCCAAGCTTAAAAATGGCCCTAAAAAGCCTCTCCTCTACCTGATTTAGGACTTCCCCTTTGCCTTCCCCTTCCTGTCCAATTTCTTCTTCTTCATTTTCTTCCTCACTTTTGTCACCTACAACAACATTTAGTCCTCTATGGATCTCCTCTTACAATTCTTAAACCTACCTCTGGATGGCTCTAATATCCTTATGATTAACAGGTCCAACCCTTCCACCATTCTCTTTTCATGGAGGCATCTCCTTGACTCAAAGCCACAACCACACAGTCCTAGTGCAAACTGCCTCACAATCGACACTCTGTCTACACACTCAGGAAAATTAGCTCTGATATCACCTGATGGAGACATGTCCAAAGACCATAATGAACAAAAGGAAAATATTATTATAAATGAAAAATTCCCTATGGGCTTACAACAATACGATTCTGGAGAAAGAAATCCTCCACAAAGTACCTTCTCTCTAACTCCACTAAGAGCTATTTTTACAATGCTAGAAATATCCTTAGATAAGCCCCAAATTGTTTAGGGTTAGGAATCCATTCTATAATATGAAAATTGGAATCAAAAAAAAAAATAGAAGGTTCCAAAAATCATGTTAGAAGTTGGTGTAAAATTAGAAGAATCTAGAAATGTTAGTCCAACTTCTGGGAGGCATAACTTTTCAACCGTAACTCTGATTGACAAACTGTTTACATTTCAAAAAAGCTCTCAAAGTGTTCTATAGCCCTATTTAAAGCCCCTCTCATCCCTCATTTTTTGGCCCCATATGATGCCATTTAGTGCCCAATATCTGACTTTGAAGTGCTCTTAGGAGGTCTCCAAGAACTGAAAAATTGCAATAACTTTCTAGCCATGAAGCCTTTTGACCTGATTCTTTTTTTAGAGTGCATTAAATTACAAATATAACCTTCCCTCCATTTTACATCCTCTAACTCACCATAATTATGTCTCAATTACATAGTCCTACCTTTTTGACATTTACACATATCCCAAGGTGCTTAAAAACTCCAACCCATAACTCTAATAGTAGAACTGTGAGAGTTGGAACCTTTATTTGACCCAAATGGGTATCTAGAAATGAAAAAACATTAAGCAAAAACTATTTTTGAGCATATTTTGGGTGGTACATAATTTCCCTTACACTGCTGGATGCTCTTGCATCACCCCTACAACACCAACAGTAGCTTCCCAAGACGTTGTAGCACTATCCCTAGCTACTCAGGACCCTACAACACTCCCCACTCAAAATTTGACTACTAGACAACTTGGTCTATTTACCTCTATGCTTTTAGATGACATTATTGACTTGGATGCTGATAATGCTTTTGATGCAAGAGCATCTAGAGGTATAAGGGCAATCCTGTGTCACCCAAAAAAATGTACTCAGACTTAGTTTTTGTTTCATGTGTTTTCATTTTTGGATACCCATTTGGGTCAAATAAAGGTTCCAACTCTCACAGTTCTACTATCAGTGTGCTAGAAAATCCCAAAAAAATAGGAGCATGTAATTGGGCCATCATTTTGGTAAACTAGAAGGTGTAAATTGGCTAGATGAATGTAATTGTAATTTGGAGCATTCCAAAAAATGAATCAGGTCAAAAGGCCCCACGGTTTAAAAGTTATTGCAATTTTTTGGGTTTTGGAGACCTCCTAAGAATACTTCAAAGTTAGGTTAGGGATATTAAATGACCTCAAAAAGGGCTAAAAAATTGGGGACAAGCAAAGCTAGTCCATAGGGCTATAGATCACTTCGAGAGCTTTCTAGAAATGTAAACAGTTCATCAATTGGAGCTACGATTCAAAAGTTATGCCTCCTGAAAGTTTGATGACCGTTTCTGGATTCTTCTAGATTTGCGCCGACTTCTAATGCAGCTTCTGGAACCTTCTATTTGGTCGGTGGATGCCTACTAGCACTTTCTAGAATGTACTCCTAGTCCTTAACCCTTTGAGGTCTATTTAAGGAGATTTCTGGCATTGTAAAAGGCAGTTTGGAGTGGAGTTTGAGAGGAGGTACTAAAAGGAGAAATTATCTCCACATTTCTGCTATTGTAAGCCTTTAGGGCATGTTTTGAAGTTTATTTTCTCTATACTAAATGTAGTAGCTTATTTTTCAGTTAATACAATTTCCCTTTTCTGTTGTGTCGATTCTGTTCTTGGGTTGTGTCCCCATCAAGTGGTATCAGAGCTGGTTTTCCTAAGTGTGTAGACAGAGTGCCGACTGTGTGACAGTTTGCACCAGGACTGTGTGGTTGTGGGTTCGAGTTAGAAGATGCCTCCATGAAGACAGCATGGTAGAAGGGCCAGAGCTATTAATCCTAAGGAGGTTAGAGCCCTCCTAAGGCAGGTACAAGCATTGCAAGAGGGGCTCCGTAGAGGAGCAAATATTGCTGCAGGTGATGATAGTGAGGATAACAATGAAGAATAAGTAATGGGACCAGAAGCAAAATTTGACAAGGAAGCTTTGAATCATGTAGAGGAAAGGATTTTTAGGGCCATTACTAAGTTTGGTAAAATACCTACAATTGAAGTGGGTGTATCTTTAGGAAATCTGAAACCAGATGAGTTGATCGATTGGATCAATGAACTGGAAGAATACTTTCAGTATGAGGATATCAGGGACCCAGATAGGGTTAAGTTTGAAAAGGTTAAACTAAAAGACCATGCAAAAATCTAGTGGCAAGAGGTTCAATTGGAAAGAAACAAAAGAGGAAAGGAGAATATCACAAGATGGGATCACATGGTGGACAAATTGAAGAAGCAGTTCATTCTTGTGGACTACGAGCTTGATTTGTTTAAGAAGATGCATTGGTTAAAGCAAGAAGGAAGATCAGTCCAAGAATATACAGAGGAATTTTTCCGACTCTTGATTAGAGTGGGGCATGCAGAAGCAAATAAGGAGAAGGTTGCTCATTATATCAATGGGTTGCAACCTAGCATCCAAGAGGAATTAAGTCTGGTAAGAATAACCAGCGTTGAAGAGGGATACCAGTTTTCCCTATGAGTTGAAGAGAAGCTGAATAAAAGGTTTGAAGGAAGAGAAAGAGGGCATAGTCAAAGAGGAAGGGGAAGTGGTAGATCATCTGGAGGCCACAATGAAACCCAAAAGAAAAATGAAGATGTGGGTACTAGCAGGAACTAGAGAAATAAGAGGTTCAACCGCTCCCATGATCAAGACTTTGGAAATCAAAGAGGAAGAGGTAGAGGACATGGACAAGGAAGAGGAGGCTTCCATGGTACCTATTTCCATTGTAATGAAGAAGGTCATCGTGCCTTTGAATGCCCTCAACGACAAGGAAGGATAGATAGGAGAGCTGAGGGCCAAGTTAGGGTTGCTCATGTGGATGAGGATGAACAATCATCACATTTAGAGGATGCAGAAAGAGGAGAGACCTTGGTAAATGAAAGAGTCCTACTAAGTGGTGAGATTGAACTAGGACAATGGAGGAGTTTGTTCCATACCAGATGCAAGTGTGAGGATAAATGTTGTGACATCATCATTGATGGTGGTAGCACTGATAACTTGGTATCGGAAGAGATGGTCTCTAAGCTGAAGCTCAAGAGGGAGAAACATCCCCAACCCTATCAGATTGCTTGGGTAAAAGATGATCATAAGGTCCTGGTAAGTGAACAATGTTTAGTGAAATTCAAAATTGGGAGTTACCATGATGAAGTTCACTGTGATGTTATTTCGATGGATGTTTGCCATCTATTGTTGGGTAGACCATGGCAGTTTGATAGACATGAAGTACATGATGGACATGCAAACACATACTCTCTGACAAAGGATGTAGTTCGCCACAAATTGAAGCCAATGAAAAAGGAAGGTGAAAAGGTATGTAGCAGTGCTAGGATTTGTCTTGTTGATGGAAGGAAGTTTTTAGATGGCATGAAACATCAACATATGTGCTATGCTTTGATTCCTAGGAAAGATAAGGAAGGTAGTAGTGAAATACCACTTGAAGTTTCAAATTTACTAGGGGAAGTTGGAGATATTATCTCTGATAATGTTCTAGACAGATTGCCACCAATAAGGAAAATCAGTCATCAGATAGATCTGATTCCAGGAACTAGTTTGCCTAACAAGGTTGCTCACAGGATGACTACTACTAAAATAGAGGAGCTAAATAGACAGGTTCAAGAGTTGTTGAGGAAGGGCTTGATTCAAGAGAGCTTGAGTCCATGTGCCATACCTACAGTACTCGCACCAAAGAAGGACGAAGAGTGGAGGATGTGTACAAATTCTTGAGCTATAAATAGGATAACCATCAAGTACCAGTTTCCTTTGCCAAGGATGGGTGATCTTATGAACTGCTTGAGTGGAGCTCAATACTTCACAAAGATAGATCTGAAGAGTGGCTATCATCAGATATGGATGATATTTGTTATTGTTTATTTGGATGATATTTTAATTTTTAGCAAGATTTTGGAAGAAAATTTACTGCATATTTGTAGTGTCCTTGAAAGGCTAAGGGAAGAGAAACTATTAATTAATCTAAAGAAGTGTATCTTTGCAAAAAGGGAGTTAGTCTATTTGGGGTTTGTTATATCACCTAAAGGTCTCAAAATGGATCCAAAGAAGGTAAAAGCCATCTTGGAATGGCCTACTCTGAGGTCTTCTACAGAGGTAAGATCATTTCATGGTCTGGTTAGTTTTTACGAGAAGTTTATTAAGAATTTCAGTGGCATATGTGCACCCCTAATTGATACAATAAGAGGGGATAGAAAAGAGTTCAAATGGACTGCAGCAACTGCGAGAAGTTTTGAATTGCTGAAGAAGAAGGTAACAGAAAAACCTATGTTGGCACTTCCAGATTTTAGAAAGGTTTTCTAGGTGGATTGTGATGCCAGTGGCAGCACTATTTGGGCTTTATTAAGCCAAGAAGGTAAGCCTATTGCATATTTTAGTGAAAAATTGAATGATGCAAAGAAGAAGTATTTTGTTTATGATCAAGAGTTCTATGCAATAGTTCAAGCCTTAAAGAAATGGAGCCATTATTTATTGCCAAAGGAATTTGTTTTGTATACTAATCATCACACATTACAGTACCTAAATAGCCAAAGTAAATTGAATCAGAGGCATATGAAGTTGGTAGAGTTCTTGCAGAGTTATACATTTGTGTTGAAGCATAGAAGTGGAAAATCTAACAGGGTTGTAGATGCACGAAGTAGGAGACAGTTGTTGCTTACAGTAATGTAGGTTGAAGTAGTTGGGTTTGATGAACTCAAGAATTTGGACCCCGAGGATCCTGATTTTGCTGAAGCATGGAAAGCTTGTAAACAACCTATTGATGTAGATAGAACCAAGTGGTTAGACTATTTGATTTAGGATGGCATGTTGTTCACAGGTAGTCAATTGTGCATTCCAAGGAGTTCCATGAGGGAAAATCTGATTAAGGAGAAACATAGTGGAGGGATGGCAGGACATTTTGGTCGAGATAAGACCATTTCCATTCTTAGAGAACATTATTTTTGGCCTCAAATTTCACAAGATGTGAAGAAGTTTGTACAGAGTTGCTAGGTTTGTCAAGTTGCCAAGGGGTTTAGTCACAATACTGGCCTATATCAGCCATTGCCTGTTCCATCAAGGCCATGGGAGAACATAAGTATGGATTTTGTTCTTGGATTGCCAAGGACACAAAGGGGTAATGACTCAGTATTCATGGTGGTTGATAGGTTCTCCAAAATGGCACATTCATTCCATGCCACAAAACTCATGATGTTGTTCATATTGCAGACTTGTTTTTTCAAAGAGGTGGTAAGACTACACGAACTTCCAAGGAGTATAGTTTTTGACAGAGATACTAAATTTGTGGGGTATTTTTGAAGGACATTATGGAAAAAATTGAGAAGAAACTTGAAATTTAGTTCCATGCATCACCCACAAACTGACGGCCAAACAGAAGTGGTAAACAAAATTCTGGGCAATTTGCTAAGATGTTTAGTTGGGGTTAAGCCCAAGGGATGGGATTTGATTCTACCACAAGCAGAGTTTGCTTACAATAACTCTATAAATAGGAGTACTAGAAAATCACCATTCCAAATTGTATATGGGAATAGCCCAAGGATTGCACCAGAATTGAGGAAGATAGAGCAATGGGAGAGGACAAGTGTTGAAGTAGATGAATTTGCTGAACATACCAAGCATCTACATGAGGAGGTTTAGGCACACATTATCAAGATGAATCAAGAGTATAAAGCTAGGGCTAATCAAAGGAGAAGACATAAGGAATTCCAAGTAGGGGATCTAGTCATGGTGCACTTACGAAAAGAAAGATTTCCAGCTGGTACTTACAACAAGCTAAAAATGAAGAAATTTGGTCCTTGCAAAATTTTTAAGAAACATGACTCAGGATATGCATATGAGGTGGAGTTTCCAGATGGTATTCACATTTCTCCCATTTTCAACATTGTAGATTTAACAGAGTATCATGATGATGGTGTAGATGAGGAGCTGGTGTTAGAGCCATGTCCAATTCCTGCTTCTAAGAAGGAGGAGATAGAAGGCATTCTAGATCATCATGTGGGTAGGAGTACCAAAAACAGGCAGTATGAAGAGTATTTGGTCAAATGGAATGGACGATTGATCGAGGACTCAACTTGGATTTCAGCAGCTGAGGTTTCCCATTTGGGATTTCCTCTACCATTCATAAAGTGACAGGGTCACTTTTCAATCTACCCTGGGCGTCTGATGCAGGAGCATCCAAAGGTATAAGGGCAATCCTATGTCACCCAAAAAAAAAGTACTTAGACTTAGTTTCTGTTTCATGTGTTTTCATTTTTGGATACCCATTTGGGTCAAATAAAGGTTCCAACTCTCACAGTTCCACTATCAATGTGCTAGAAAATCCCTAAAAAATAGGAGCATGTAATTGGGCCATCATTTTGGTAAAGTAGAAGGTGTAAATTGGCTAGATGAATGTAATTTTAATTTGGAGCATTCCAAAAAAAGAATCAGGTCAAAAGGCCCCACGGTTTGAAAGTTATTGCAGTTTTTTGGGTTTTGGAGACCTCCTAAGAATGCTTCAAAGTTAGGTTAGGGGCATTAATTGACCTCAAAAAGGGCTGAAAAATGGGGGACAAGAAAATCTAGTCCATGGGGCTATAGAGCGCTTCGAGAGCTTTCTAGAAATGTAAACAGTTTGTCAATCAGAGCTACAGTTCAAAAGTTATGCCTCCCGAAAGTTCGGTGACCGTTTCTGGATTCTTCTAGATTTGCGCTGACTTCTAACGCAGCTTGTGTAACCTTCTATTTGGTCGGTGGATGCCTACTAGCACTTTCTAGAATGCACTCCTAGTCCTTAACCCTCTAGGGTCTATTTAAGGATATTTTTGACATTGTAAAAGGCAGTTCAGAGTGGAGTTTGAGAGGAGGTACTAAAAGGAGAAATTATCTCCACATTTCTGCTATTGTAAGCCTTTAGGGCATGTTTTGAAGTTTATTTTCTTTATACTAAATGTAGTAGCTTATTTTTTAGTTAATACAATTTCCCTTTTCTGTTATGTCCATTCTGTTCTTGGGTTGTGTCCCCATCAGCTTTATTATTGCATGATGCAAATATCAATCATATCGACAAAGCATTACATGATGCTATGGGAAATATGTCTATATGTTTAAATTTATTTTAAATTATGGTAAAATTTACACTTAAACATATAGGAACAAACATATGTTCTTGATACAATATAACTTGTGTGTACATATATCTGTGTGTGTGTGTGTGTGTGTGTGTGTGTGTGTGTGTGTGTGTGTGTGTGTGTGTGTGTGTGTGTGTGTCTGTGTGTGTGTCTGTGTTATAGGGTCTAAGTGATAGTATGTTATGTCTTGGTGATCTATAGACAATGAAAAATCCTACACATTGTGAGTCTCAGGTATGTTATAATTTAAATATATATTTGATTTATATGTATGATATAATCTTTTTGTATATAATTTGACACTATCATTTGACATAGTGTTCAAATGCAACTGATAGAACCTTTTGAGGACATGGATCAGGAGGGGGATGTAGTTAATTAGATGGCCTTTTATTTTATATGTTATTTTGGAGACATTTGATATAGTATTTTGGAAGTAAATTTTTATATGGACACTTTGATGTCTTATATGTTATTTGGATACATGTTTATATGGAGACTTTGACGTTTTATGTATGTTATTTGGATACATGTTTGATATGATATTTTGAGACATTTGATACATGATATTTTTATACATTTTATATGGGTACATTATTCTCCAGATATATTTTATTATATATAAGTACATGTCTCGTATGTTATTTCATAGATGTATATGTACATATGTTCATGTTGAATGTGCATGCATGTTTTCAATTTTCATATTTTTATTAATGTTTATGTACATGTTATTGATCTTTTAATGTCTTAATCTTTTATCTTTATTTATGTGTTATTCATGTTTTCAATATTCATGTTTATGTATATGTTATTCATCTTAATGCCTTAATCTAAGTGTAACTAACTATATTTAATGACATGTCTTAAGGGGAGATGCTAAATTATACATAAGAATGTAGATTATGACGTACCTATTTTATTTCATAGGTATATGTATATATGTTAAATGTAGACATGTATGTTTTCAAAATTCTAGTTTATGTATATGTTATTCATCTGAATGACTTAATCTAAGTGTAATTAAATGACATATCTTAAGGGGAGATCCTAAATTATACATAAGAATGTAGATTAAAATGTATGTTTTATCTCATAAATGTGTGTATATATGTTCATGTTAAAAGTAGACATGTATGTTTTCAATATTCACATTTTTATGTATATGTTATTCATTTTAATGCCTTAATCTAAGTTTAATTAACTATATTTAATGACATGTCTTATGGGGAGATCCTCAATTATACATAAGAATGTCGATTAATGTATATTTTATTTCATAGATGTGTGTAAATATGTTCATGTTAAATGTAGACATGTATGTTTTCAATATTCATGTAAATGTGTATTTGTTATTGTTTTTAATGTCTTAATCTAAGTATAATTAACTATATTTAATGACATTTCTTAAGGGGAGATCCTAAATTATACATATATAAGAATGTAGATTAATGCATAGGTAAGAATATAACATATACATGTACATAAGAACATATAAAGAGTATGACCTAAAGAATACATGTTACAACATTTAATTAATAAAAGTTAATACATATAAGAACATAAAGATTATATACATAAATACATAAGAGCATTAACAATCATAAGAAAACATAAACAATGTATATAAATACATACAAATACTTAAGGGGTTGTCTTAAGCAGAGGTCCTAAAAGGTGGTACTAAGGGGATGTCCTAATAGGTGGTCTTAAGGGGAGGTCAGGTAATAGGTGGTCTTAAGCGGAGGTTAGGTAATAGGTGGTCCTAAGGGGAGGTCCTAAGAGCTTGTCTTAAATGATATATCCATGTCTAATTTAAATAAAAATAACAAAACATGTCCAATTTCCCATATCCAAGATAAATGATCCAATGTATACAAATTTATAAAACAAATATCCAGTCAACATTAAATGTGAAAGTATAAGAGCTACATAGACATAGCTAAACTAGAGCTCCACAAACATTGTATTGTTAGGATCCTCTCTCATTTTTATTATCCATATAAGGTTTTCATGTTCTTCAATAGACAGTTTCTACTTTTGATTTCCATGATGTCCTCTTCTTTGTATTGCTTTAGATTGTAACATTTTTTGGTATAATAGGTTAATGTAATGTAAAACTTTTCCTCTAGGCTTGTATTCAATAAATTCAATACCCTTATTAGTTACCCTTGTTTGTTGATAATATGTTCCTTCAATAAAAATTGATCCAATTGGATATGATTGTTCATCAACATCTATAGCTCCTTCTAGCAACTTGTGTTTTTCTTTTGTGCATCTTAAAAGATAAGAATCCACATTTTCCACATTATTTGCTAAGGCTTAAACTACAAAAATATCTCATGCATGTATATAAAAATAGATAAATATAAATTAATTTTAAAATGAATATATATATATATATATATATATATATGCACACAAACCTTCCATAACTAAATTAGAAATGCATTCATAATCAGCTGAATATATAGGACTATGAATGTCAATGTCAATATCAGCATCTTCAAAAGCAAGCTTTCTAACTATCTCCTTCAAATTCTAGTGTGAAACATATCCATTCACAATATTTTGATATAAACTCACTCGATTGTCCTTAATGTAGTCATCACAAAAACATGTTTTCTATCTTACTATAATTACTGGAGGTTTATGGTTTTCTGTAGTCATCACTTGATGTAAACTTCTAATACTAGGAATCATTTAACAATTGTAAGGATTAGATTGATATACAACTATTACAAATTCAAAAATTAATTGTTATATTTTGAAGTAAATATTTAATTAAAAGCTTGAATTTGAAAAATACATTAAAAATAAACATAAAGTTCACCTTTCACTTCCCAAAAGTAATGCTTATTATATTCAGTATCTCAAGTAGAAAAATGAACTTTGCACCATTCAACAATTTGATTTGCACTCTCTATCCTATTCCTTGTATTTACATACAACATGCATATATATAATTTAAAATATATATGTATATATATATACATATATATATGGTATATATATATATATATGTATATATATATATATGTATATATATATATATGTATATATATATATATACATATATATATATATGGTATATATATATATGTATATCTATACATATATATGTACATATATATATATATGTATGTATATATATGTATATATATATACATATATATATATACATATCTATACATATATATACATATGTATATATATATATATACATATGTATAGATACATACATACATATATATATATATATATATATATATATATATATATATATATATATATATATGCTACCAATATTAAATGTGCATGTATTAAATCCATATTTACCTGCAAGTTCATATTGTCGAAGTGCATGCTTTATACATGCTCCTACTCCATCATCCTCCCCTTTTCCATCTTCACTTTCAAAGAAATTCCATAAAAACCTAACATTGGTTCTAGCATGTTGCATTGCTAACCAATTAAATGCTTTTATACATTTGAATTATCCAGTGAACATGAAATGATAAGTAGAAACAATTATCTGCGCACATGAATCAAATCGAAATAGGCATGGACAAATAAATATAATTTTTATAATAAAGTTAAATAAATGTGTAAGTTCATGTATACTAACTTGCACAACCATCAGACCAAATCTAGTGCTCTAAAACATCTATTCCACGATTTCTAAGATCTTCAGAGAACATTGCAAAACAATGAGCTACATAACTCCTATTATGAACTTTATCATCACTAATATAGAAATGCACCTCCTTGACGATGATGCATTCATTTCATCCAACCTTTCTATCTCATCTGGCTCAAATTGTGCATGTCTATAGGTCACTTGAACAAATATTGCAACTTGTTTAGATGTAAAATATTGCCCTTGAAGCTCTGTTTGAGGTGCAAATGTATAATTCTTAGAAAAGTCTACAACAAAAAATGTACAACTAGGTGGAAAATAATTTTTTGAATCATGAAACTATTTAGTTTGCCATTGTGAACATGAAAATGTTGGATATGTGGATATATCAATGAACAGAACTTTGTCACAAACTCATCATAACATAATTCACTCCCCTTTTAATACAATTTTTTTGGATTCATCTCTTGTCCTATTTTGGTATGTCTCAAATTCATATTTTATCCATGAAACTGGTGTTGATTCATTAATATTCTCAATTTTCATTGAGAATTTATGTAAATCTCCACAATCTTCACACTAATTTTTGATGCATTACACTTTGAACTCATCTAAATCTTCTAGTTTATCACATAATATGGACTTCACAAATTCTATTGTACTAGTAGGGATGACCAAATTAGGATCAAGTATTGCCATAACTTTTTTATATGATTGCAAGTGTAGACCAAATTCAACATGATTTCGACAACAACAAGTTTCACATATCTTATTTATGCATACAAAGGAAAGACACAAACTCTCAAACATTCTTTGACATATTTTGACATTTGAAAATTATTCCTTGAATGCTAGAAATAGTTCACTTTGAGTTATATCTATGGAATGCTTTGGATGTTCAATTTTGGCCCCTATCTCTAGATCTTTAATTTGTATAGTATCGCATCTGTTGGAAGAAACATAAGAACATGTGGTCCAAAATTCAATAACTTGTCTTTTTACATCGTTAGAAATTCTATTTTTTCGAGGAACTCTACAAATATTAACCCAGTTATTATCAATATTATCATCTAGCATATTTCTCCTCTTGATGTATCTTTGAATAGTTCTTCTAGATATATGTATGACATCAAAAATTGCAATAATTTTGAAGTATCTCTAAAAAAATAAATTTATTTTATATAGCCAAATAAACCGCTAGTGGTTTGATAGGATGATAGGATTTACAATTGAAACATTTTGAGTTGGAACAATTATGGCAGAAAGGGTTTTGCCCATTACTACCTGTGTGGAATCCTAAGTGGCAGCCACAAAAGCAAAAATAAGAACTTTTGTAAACATCTCATTTTGAAGGCCAATTTGACCTGCTAAAATGAAGTTTTAAAAAAAATATATATATATACTTTTGTATGTCTTAGAGTCAAGATTATGATCATATAAATTTTTTATTATTTTGATTATGGATAATATGTTATAATTTGAAAATATTACAAGTAGGTATTTTAAGATTTAGGAAGATTCCTATTCAAAAATAGAAAAAAAATAGTAAATCATGTTCAAAAATTATTATTTTTTAATGTTGCACTAGAGGAGAGAGTCTTCTTCGAGAATATGTAATTTTTAAAAAAAAATATGAAGATTTGATGGAAAAAGTTTCATGTGAGAAAATAACTATCAATTTCTGATAACTTTGACTCTGACCAATTATAACTTCAAAAATATTAGCTGAAATTAAAATTTTTTTTGGTGCACTAGGTATACATTTCAACTCTAACATATTCCATAATTAGGGCAAAATATGATCATTTGCATATATTTGTTTGACAAGAAAAAAAATCTATATTTTCAGCATTTTTAAAAAAATTAAAAAATTGATAAATTTTTCACTCAAATTTTCTTAAAAAAATTATAGACATAAACTTCACCCAATTTTACACATTTCATTAGTTTACATCATCTTCAAATTCTAAACACAAATGCCACTTTATCACTTTCCTTTATAAAAGGTTACATAGGTTTGTGCTTTTACCCAACATCCTAAATAAAATAATCAGCCGATTTGTTCATCTCACCAAGTATGTAATTCTTAAAAGTTGTCCCAAGGTTCTAAAAAATCAAAATTAGTTTCACACAGGTTATTGAAATCATCAAAACCAACAACTTCAACCCTCATCTTTGTCAACAATTTTCTTCTTCTAATTGAAGCATCCACTCCTACATGCCAATAGGAAAGAAAATTTATGAGTGTAACCTACCCATTTTATGGATCTCTAATTCAACTTATTCTAACTATCTAAGTATTGTAAGGCTTTATGACTAGTATACAATAAAAGTTCCTTACATGCATCAAGTAATACTCTCACTTCTTCAAAGCTTGAGCAATTGCATAGAACTCTTGATCATATATATTTATTTTAGCATCATTCAACTTCTCACTAGAAACAAATATATAGGATTTTCTTGTTGGCTCAGAATAGCTCAAGTTGCAATTCCACTAGCATCACAATAAACTTGAAAAAATTTAATAAAATTAGGTAAACCAAGAAAAAAGATATTTTGGTAGCTTTTGTGTCAATATTTAAACTTTTTTGTTATGACATGATGTGTTAGATAATAGTGGGGTGGATTAGTTATATCTAGTTATCCTTCAATCCCTTCAAATATTTTAGTGCCAACTTAACTTTAAAAAATTCAAAATTAATTACTTACTGATCTCATTCTACTTCAAATTCCTATCTTATTGTTCAAGTTATTACTGATTTATTAAGCTTCATTTACCTTTCAATTACTGAGTTTCAACATAAGTTAAATAACATGTAAATCAATTTGCAACATTGAAACTTTCATACATTTGACACAAGAATATTTACATGAAAACCTTATAAATGGAAAATCCACCTATGACTAGTAACTCATATAATTTCTCTCTTCTAAAGTGAGCTCTTTTACTAGACAACCTTGTTAGGAGAAATTATTATCACTTCCACTGGCACTCCTACCATTCTACTCCAATATCTAAACTTTCCAAGGTGTCCAACACCTATAATAGTCACTGTTCATCTCAAGTTTCCATCCCCAACAATAGGTTTTGTTCATTTTTCTAAACTTACTACCTAACTTGACAAAGTGGTTCAATTAGGCCTAATCTACTTAGCCCTCCAGTGCCAATTTTTTAATTCTCATTCAAATTTGGCCTTAAAAAGGTGTGGATTTCTTTACATTTTCCAATATCTATTTGGATTAGTCACACAATATAAAAACATTAGATGTGGGTTCTGCCTCTAGATACTCAAACCCCAAAATCCTCCTTAAACCTATGGTTTCCTTGGCTTTAGGCTTGTCCTCAAAGTTCTATGATAAGATCTTAGTTTGAAGCTTCCAAACTAGTTTCAACAATTCAAATACCATCTCTCATGACCATTTAAGTAGTTTGGTCTTGCATCCACACCCACTAGACACTCTTGCTACTCAAAAACCTTAATTAGAAGGCTCAACACTTCAAGTGATCATCCAAACTTTAGCTACATAACTCCTAATCAATGGAATTGAAGTTTTCAAATTTAAAATACTATTTATTATGTATTTTCTCAACATCCCAAAAGGTCATGGTTAGTTTCAACCCATGGAATGTCAGGGAAAATCCATTTAGACTCAAAACCCTAGTTTTTAGGAATCTACAAAATCAACAACACTACATACAAATCCAATTTATTAAAATGTGGATGGGCTGAAATTAGTTAGGTGTATCATCTTAAAATGGAAGAACTTTCATCTTAACAGTTTTTATCCTTTCCAGTAGCTGATTTGGGGTCATGTCAAGCACCTTGAATAGGTCTTTGGTTTAGATTTGGCATTTTCCCATGATTCTACCCTCATCTCCACTTTCTTTCTAAATTTTTCTAGCATTCTAGATTGAGATCTTGAGATTATTGGCCTCAGGGTCAAGGTTGACTATTTTGGTCTCTAAAGTGGTAAAATCTTAAATAACATTTAATCTAGGTCTATTTAAAGAGGTAAGGGCCAAATGGGAATTTATTTCTCATACGTCAACCTCTCTAGAAGTTTGTGCCCTGTATCACTATATAAGCCCAAGCCTTCCTCTCTCATTTGATTTACCTACTATTCATTATCTCTCAAATATACTATCTACCCTTTATTATCAAGCATCCACTTTCTCGATCAAGCTCCCAAGTATAAGAAAGCATTCAAGTATTCATCTTCAAGCATTCAATTCATCAAGAAGATCCATTAGCAGCCATTCAAGGATTAAAGCTCTATGGATCCCTCTTGTTGAAGATTCATCCATTTCCATTCAAGCCTCTTCCTAATCCAAGATCCATTCAAGATTGGTGTTGAAGATCTAAGACAATTGATTTGAGACATCCTACATTCATTTGGAGCATCCCTACTTCTAGATTCAAGGATTTGAATCCTCCATAAGGATTTCAACATAAGCAAGGTGAATAGTTCTATTTACATTGTTTATCAATATTGTAATTTCAATTAAATTTCAAGGTTGATTCCAAACTAGAGTTTAACTAAGGAAAAATCCCCATCCAAACAAAAAAAACCATTTTTCTTGTAGTATAGGTGTGGAACAATAAATTAATATCAGTGCAAAGTTGAGTACCCTTTTTGATGAACTTTCAAAATTTGTGAACAGAATTTTTGTCAGAGAAGTGCAGATCAAGATCAAATTTTAGGGTCAACTTCAACCTTCTGGTGTCAAGGTTGACTTTTTGGTTTCAAGTTCAACTTTTTGGGTCAAGGTTGGCTTTTTGGGATTCTGGTCAACTTTCTAAGGTCAAGGTCAAATTTGTGTACCTAGGTCAAGATCGACCTATGCTTAGAAAAGTAAAAGATTTCTTGATTTTGTAGATATCAAAATTTTGGTTTAGGAATGCTGAAATTAGTAGTTTCTGAGACTGTCTAATTGGGTTTTCAGCCAATTATATTTTTATGGTAAGTATCTTTATTTCTTCATTTCAATATTTGTCTCGTATATTTACATCCCATATCATAATAATCTATATGTATGTGTAAAATATGGGTTTAGGGTCTCCTTAATGTGCATTATTCTAAACCCTATTCATCATCCATATTTTCTTCCTATAAATTTTGATGAGGCTGATAAGCTTACCCCCTCTCTTTTTTGGAATTAGATTCTCTAATGTGTTTTTGGTGTTACATTTATCTTCATATTGTCATGTGTGTTCACCTTCATCTTATGTATTGGTGAACCCATGATACACAACTCCTTCTTTTTGGTGTTAGATTTGTATTTTATGTTAAATCTTGCATGGTAATTAGATTTCTTGCATTTATATTTCAAAAATACAACTAAATTGCAAAATTTCTTCAAAAATACAAAAACATTTACATTTTTCATGTTTTGTGTAATTAGATGCCCTATTTTGTTTATGGTGTTTGATTTCCTCCATGCATATAAATTTAATTTGAATGCATCTATATCTTCTTTTTATGTATTTCTTTATTTTTTATCATGTGGCACAAGTTATTTTCAAGTTTTTTCAAATGCCTTGTTAATAGGGATGATAATCCTCCTATTTGGAAGGAACCTTTGGATTTGGATGTTGATTAATCTCTTTCCCATGAAACCATTGTGAATGAATCTACTTTTTGGGATGAACCCTTGGCTAAAGTCATTGATTCATCTCCTCCTCATGAAGAAGCTTTGCTACAAGAAGGTTCTTTACTAATAGATGACATATTCATACATGATGATAACTCTTTTTCTAAAACACACTCCCCTTATGTAGAGATTAAAGTGAAAGAAGACAAAGTTATAGATGCTTTACCTCCATTTGAGATTCCTTCTAGTGATGAGTCATTAATAGTGAATGATATGAATTCCCTTAATTCTCTCCCTCTAAGTGATAATCTCATGGATAATCAAGATTCTAGCTCATCTGCTCCTAGGATGTCTTCTTTGCTTCCTTCTTATGAATTTGTTTGTAGTGTTGACATGACTAACATGGTTTATCTAGAACCTTTGTTGATTATTAAAGGTAAATCTATGGATTCTTTAGAGTCTTTCAGTGAACAAGCTTCTATAGCCCACACGTATTGTACAAGGAGTAACCTTCAACCTAATCTTGTAGTTTATACTTCATTGCCACCTTCTCAACCCATCCTTCCTCTTCCTCTTCATCTTCCTAGAAAGGAGTATGATTTGATAAAAAAATTGAAAAATACCCCTACCAAGATTTCTTTATGCGAGCTTCTTCAAACTTCACCTATCTACTATGAAGCCTTGGAAAAAAATCTAGCAACTCTTCACACTCCACCTCCTAATCAAGAGAACACCAATAACATATTACAATGCATGCATACTACCCTAAGTGCTCTTGACATTGTATTTACTCAAAATAATTTACCTTCAAAAGAAGCTCAAAATCAATATGATGCTCTCATGGTGGTTGTTACTATCAATAAAAGTATCATTCATAGGACCTTGATTTATGATGGATCTAGGCTTAATGTTTATAGCATTGACATGCTTGAAGCAATTAATGCCATGAATTCAACTATTTAATTTGATAATGTTCCTATACATGGCTTTGATAACATTTCTAACAAAACTTTGGGAATCATTACCTTACCTACTAAAGTAGGTCAAGTCATCCTAAATACAACTATTCATGTGATGCTCGAACCTCTCAATTATAACCTTCTTTTGGGTTAACCTTGGTTGAATGCGATGCATGCTATCCCTTCTACCCTTCACCATAATGTCAAGTTTATACATAGAAATATGTTGTATACACTTCATGTGGATGATGCACCAAATCCTTGTTTGAATATTCAAAATCACACTACTCTTATTTCTAACAACAATCCTTCTTCATCTAATGCTCTTCTTGGTGATGATTGAGGAACCTTGGATTTTACTCCTACCTTTATTGGAGAATATAAGGTTTCTGATCTTGATTTTATGAAGCCAAAAAGAGATTTTGAACAAGTTTTTACTTCTAAAGCTCTTTATAACAACTTTGTCACTACTTCTATCCATAATGAAACTGTCAAACCTACTAATAATGATATATTGACTAATGAAACTCCATTGAAAACTTGTTATATGGCTTCTCATTATGGTTTTGGTTATCATTTCCTAGTTAACAAGGATTTAATGGTCAAGAATGTCATAATCATAAATAAGGAATTCAAATGTGCTTACAGAATGGGAGGATGAGTATTCTTATGGATTGGGATTTAATCCTCAAAAAAAAAAAAATATTAACAACATCTCAAATAACACTTCAAAACATGATAAACTATGAAGGAATTTGACCAATAAGTTATTTTTCCTAAACTCCTTCTTTCTAAGATTATAACTAGGACTAAATGTAAAAAGAAACATATTCCACAATTGAAGGCACTTCCCTTTTGTCTATATCATAGATTTCATGATCACTCTACTAATGAATGTCAAGATTTACATTATAAGATTAGGTAGCTCATTGATAGTAAGGTTATTTATATATCATGTGGCAATGAGTTTTATTTCACTCCTTTTTTCTCTAAATACCATTTATATTCCTATTATTGAGCTCCGCATTATGTTAACAATGTTAGCCTAATCTTTGGGGGCTTGTTGTCTTGTATAGCATTGTGAGTTATATAATAGGTCCTCTTCCATATTTGTTCCTATGCTTGGTGGGCAAGGATGTCATCTCCTTCCTTTCTATCTTTCTGAGATCCACTTTTCCTTTCTATCTTTCTGAGATCGTCTCTATCCTTCATCATAACCTATTTTGGTGTTTAACATTGGGTTTCCATTGTTGATAAATCTCTCACCTTGGAAGTTGAATATTGTGATATCTCTCACAAGGGTTACTTTTGCTCTTCTTGCATGATATCTCTTTGCATTTGTCCCTTCCATGACATCATAGGAGCTATGACCTTCTGTGGATATTGTCTTGATGTTGAAGAATGTTTTACCCTTGTTCATTTCTTTCCTTACCATGTCAAAATAGTATGTATTTTTATCCATCTTAATGAAGGGGGCATATATAAGACCTCACTTGTTCTATATTATGTATTATTTTTCTAACCTTTTTTTTTGTAGCATGCTAAATCTTGGAAGGTAATAGACATAAGTTGTTAAATCTTGAAGAGACACAAATTTCTAATTTCAAATATTATAAATCCTTGAAAGGTAACACACATAAGGTGATAAATCTTGAAGATATTTTCATTTTACAAATGTATTCTATGGTAATATGAGAATATGGATCCATGGACTTTATAAAAGTTATCAGAAGACACACTACATACATGCACAAAGCCACTAGAAGGAGCACAACTTTATGGGGTGATTATCAAGTTTTTTCATGGTGGGCCATCCTATTCATTTTTTGGTTTGCAGTGAGATACACACATCTTACTGGGCGAGCTAGCCACTCCTCTTTCCTTCCTCTCTTTTTTCTAGTGATGTCTCTCTCATTGTAATCTTGGAGTTAAAAAAGATTTGAGTCCCTCAAGGCTTGAGGATCTTCTTGTCCCTTTGATTTTAATAAGATTATATTTTCCTTATGATCTTCTTTACCAAGAGTTTGCATCAAGTACATACACTTCATAAAGTGGGGGCTTAATGTATCATCTTCAAATGGAAGCACTTCTATATTAAGAGCATTTAACCCTCCCAGTAGGTGATTTGGGGTTATGTAGCACCTTGAATGGGTCCTTGTCTTAGATTTGGCTTTTTCCCCTGATTTTGTCCCCTTTTCCACTTTCTTTCTGTATTTTTCTAACATTTTGGACTAAGATCCTAAGATTCTTGACCTTAGGGTAAAGGTCGACCTTTTATGCCAAGTTTGATGTTTACCCTGACCTAGGTCAAGGATGACCACAACCTTAACCTAGGTTAGAGTCGACCTTGACCCTGACCCAAGATCCAAATTTTAAGGTTCCATGATTTCTAGATGTCGGGTTTCAGAAAGAATTTCTTTTTTGCTTCTGGGTCAACTATTTTGGTCTCCAAAAT
This sequence comes from Cupressus sempervirens, assembly GCA_028749045.1. Lineage (NCBI taxonomy): Eukaryota > Viridiplantae > Streptophyta > Pinopsida > Cupressales > Cupressaceae > Cupressus > Cupressus sempervirens. Next base: position 249,882,435 of record CM053787.1, read on the forward strand.
GGTAAACTCTTAAAAAATTTAATCTAGGTCCATTTCTAGGGGAAAGGGCCCAATGGAAATTTATTTCTTAGATGTCAAACTCTATAGAAGTTTGTGCCCTAGATTACTATATAAGGAAGCCTTCATCTCTCATTTGATCCATCTACTATCCATTATCTCTTGACTCTACTATCTATTCTTTATTACCAAGCATCCACTTTCATGATTGATCTATTAGTACAAGAAAGAATTCAAGTATTCATCTTCAAGCATTCAATTCATCAAGGAGAACCATTTGTAGCCATTGAATGATTCAAGCTCTATGGAGCCTCTTGTTGAAGATTCATCCATTTCCAAACAAGCCTCTTCCTAATCAAAGATCCATTCAAGATTGTTGTTGAAGATCTAAGACAATTGATTTGAGACATCCTATATCCTATTCTACATTCATTTGGAGCATCCCTACTTGTGGATTCAAGGATTCAAATCTTCCACAAGGATTTCAACATAAGCAAGTTTCAAATAGTTCCATTTACTTTATTTATCCATATTGCAATTTCAATTATATTTCAAAGTTGATTCCAAACCAAGGTTTGACCAAGGAAACCCCCCGTCCAAACAACCAAATCATTTTTCTTCCAGGTAAATGTGTTGAATAGAGAATGTCAGTGCAAATTTGAGTACCCTTTTCAATGAACTTCTAGGATTCGTGAACAAAATTTTTGTCAGAGTAGTGCACATGAAGGTCAACTTTTTGGGACAAGGTCAACTTTTTCGGGTCCAAGTTGACTTTTTGGGGTCAAGGTCAACTTTTGGGATCAATTTTGACTTTCTAGGATCAAGGTCAACTTTTTGGGTTGACCTACCCTCAGAAAAGTAAAAGATTTCTAGGTTTTGTAGATCTCATAGTTTCAGTTCAGGATCTTGGAAATCAACATTTTCTGAAACTGTCTGATAGGGTTTTGTGGGGCCCATTTGCCATTGCACCAAAAGCCATGACTGTTAGTGAACATGGAACACCACATAATTAACCACCTGTGGGCAGGGGAGCGCGTCGCATCACCCAACAATCTCCCCCTCGACACGCATACCAGGTGCTTACGCGGGTCGGGAAGGCACCGGGGAGATTTGAACCCATGATCAGGCCAAAACTAGGCTCTGATACCAATTGTGGGGCCCATTTTCCGTTGCACCAAAAGCCATGACTGTTAGTGAACATGGAACACCACATAATTAACCACCTGTGGGCAGGGGAGCGCATCGCATCACCCAACAGGTTTTTAGCTGATTCTTTTTTGAAGGTAAGTATGTTTATTTCTTCATTTCAATATGTGTCTCTTATATTTACATCCCATATCATAATAATATATATGTATGTGTAAAATATGGGTTTAGGGTCTCTATCATGTGCATTATTATAAAACCTATTCATCATCCATATTTTATCCTATACATTAGATAAGAATCCACCAACTATGTAAACTAAGACTATTCAACTTCAATTTTCTATAAACATGAAATCAATAAAAATGTATAGAATCAAGATGTTGTTCAATAGCAAGAAATTGCTCAAGCTTTCCTTAATTTAATTAATTGGATTCTCTTAAAGTTGGTTATTTACAAGTTTTATATGACCCTTGGATGAGTTAGTGTGACCTGTAGACACCTAAAAATCTTTTAGAAAATAAAGTATTTTTATTTTCTGAAAAAGTCCCTGATGACATCATCATTTAAAAAATAAATTATTTATTTATTTTGGGATTTTTGGTCGATTTATTAATTAAATAATTAGTAAATAAGGAAATAATGTTTAAATAAGATTTAAACATTTTTGGGAGGGATTCCTTAGTTAAATATTTTTAATTAAGATAAAGGGATTTAATGGCATAAAAATTAATTAATTAATTAATTAATAAATGATGATGTCATTAGGGACCTTTTCAGAAAATAAAAATACATTATTTTCTAAAAGATTTTTAGGTGTCTACATTTTTCTAAAGGCTTTTGGAATGTAATCTCCTTGAGGTGTGACCAACAATATAGCTGAATATGAGGCTCTCATAGTAGGATTAAAGATAGCTGCAGAATAGAACATCACTGAGTTACAAATCTTTGGCGATTCTCAACTCATCATCAAGCAAGCCCTAAATGAATATCAAACCAAAGATGAAAAGCTATTACCATACAAAGAGCTAGTTGATCATTTAATCCAGCATTTTATAAAGCTTCAATTTACACAAGTGCCTTGAATGCAGAACAAAGCAGCAAATGCTATGGCTACTATCGGCTTACTCTTGGAAATTCCCTAAGCGGTTATGCAGTATGAGTTTTTAGTCGAGAAAATCCTCACACCTACCTATGCGAATGATGACTCAAACTATGTTTGTATCTTGGTTGGTCCCCAATCCCCTTGGTACCTAGAGATTCATGCTTACCTTAAAGATGGTATCATCTCCCCTCACCTCACACATAGCCAACACCAAAACCTCATCTGAAAATCATCCCGCTATGTTATCATAGCAAATACCCTATATTGTCGGGGTTATCATGATGCTCTCTCTCGATTTTTAGATGAAAATGAGGCTGCAATTGTGTTAAAAGAAGTACACTTTGGACTTTGTGGTGCCCACACAAGTGGTATTGTCCTCCTGCAAAAAATCATTAGAGCAGGCTACTATTAGCATACCATTGAAGAAGACTCCTGTGAATTTGTCAAAAAGTTTCTCCCATGTCAACAGCACGAAAATCTTGTGCATGCTCCAACACAGGATCTACAGCCTATTAGACCACCTTGGCCTTTCACTTATTGGGGCCTTGATCTAGTTGGAACTATCACACCTCTCTCATCTGATGGACATAAATGGATAATAACAGCTACAAATTATTTCACTAAGTGGGTGGAAGTAGTCCCCCTAGTCTCAACTACAAGAGTTCAGGTCTCCAAGTTCATCTTGTACCACATTGTTTGTTGCTTCAGCATCCCATCCACCATCTTCACCAATCATAGAGGTAACTTTGAAAATCTCAACATGGAAGAATTGTGTACTTCCCTCTACATCCATCACCACTTTTCTAGCCCATATTTCCCACAAGGTAACGACCAGGTAGAGGCAACTAATAGAACCCTCCTCAAAATCCTAAACAAAGTTCTCAATGATTATGGCCATGATTGGCACCTACAGATTAATCCTGCCCTATGGACTTATCAAACTTCCTTTCGTACATCCATAGGCACAACTCCATACTCCCTAGTCTATGGTGCCGAAGTATTACTACCTATAGAGATTGAACTTCCCTCCTTGCACATATCTTTGGAAGGGAAAATATCAGATGAAGAATACAGAGTAGCTAGACCTGCCCAGCTAGACCTCTTAGATGAGAAGCGACAACAAGCATATGATCATCTCACAGTCTACTAAACTCATCTCAAAAGGAATTTCAACAAGAAGGTACTTCCATGACACTTTCAGCCAGACGACATGGTCCTCAAAGAAAACATGAAAGTCCAAGTAGGTCGAGAAAAGAAAGGTAAGTTTGAACCTACATGGCTTGGTCCTTATGTTGTCACTGCCTCCTTTGGCTCCAGAGCCTATCAACTATCTACACTGGAGGGAAAACTCTTGAATGATCCTACTAACATCATTCATCTCAAGAAGTTCTATGCTTGAAGATCCTTGGTATACCTAGCTTTTGAAAATACAAAAAAGAAAAAAAATAGTAAAGAGAAATAAGCATCCAATGGTGAAAACTTGGCAATTCAAGGGCCTTGGATAGGTACCTTGGTGAAAACCTGTTAATTTAGGCACCTTGTGTACTAAGACTAATCCATTATCTATCATTATCCTATCCATCATCCATCCACTCACCATCCCATAAAACACCTACTTGTTCCCTTGGTGTTCCAACCAAATATCCAACATCTAATGAAGCTTGTAAATACCTCTTGTATAGCTTGTAAATCTTGTACCTCAGCTTGTAAATCTTGTACCCCAACTTGTAAATCTTGTATCATCCCTTGTATCATAGCTTTTATATCCAAATCTTGTCCAAAGGTTGTACCATATTCTAGCTTGTATTATATGCCAAATCTTGTATCCTAGCTTGTATCCTATCACATGCACACAAAGAATCCCATTTTCCTTAAGCTTTTCGCAAACCATCTACCTATCTGCCTATCAACTATTGCAAACATCCCACCCTTCACGAACATTTCCATCTCACACAAACCAAAATATGAACAACCTTGTACATTTGTAACATATCTTGGTCTGTCAGCTTGTACATCCTCTTTAGCTTAGTACCAATTGTATCTATCCAGATTTTGTGTCAGTTCCTCCTTGATCAGCATCTTGCACACATCACACAACCCTTGGTTAGCTATTCCAATGCATCCTTTAGCTAGATCTCCTATCACCAAAGTGTTATCCTTCTTAGTTCAGCTTGCCCAATGCATCACTCATCCAAAATCCATCAGCTTAGGTGCTCTCTGATAGATTCTTGCAGGATATAGCTTTCCACATGTCTGATCTTGGTTCATTAGTACCTCATCCTACCCATCTAGTTGGCAAATAGTTCTCTTTTGGATTTTCTCTTTCTTTTGATTTGGAATCTTACCTTTTGGGTCTTGAAAGTATCTTTTCCAAGAAATCTCCTTGTTCCCTCCTCAAGGTTGCCATGATCTTCCATATCATGGTATACAACAATCTGAGCATAAGGTCTTGATCAAGTCTTTTGTTTGTTTTTCTATCTTGCTTGTGGGTTACCCAACGTCGGTTCCACGCTGTTTCCTCTAGGATTCATGTGTGTTGCTGGGGCAATCCTTGTGTGTTTATTTTGAGTTAGTTTGTCAATCCTCTGGATAGTTGGTGAAAAGGCCTTGATGTTCTTGGTAACCTTGGCAATTAACCAACAGTCCTATAGAAAATCTAGTGCTCAACTACATGGTGCTACTTCTCTTTGAAGTATCCCCCTACTCAAAAAAGTTTCAATAGATTCCCTTCATCTCCATTATCCCCCATCCATAGCCGGCATCTATATCTCCTACCCCAGCTTATGCATCAGTATCTCTTTGAATCAATCTTCACTTTTAACTTTAGGGATCCAAAATCCTAGTCTTAGGGATCCACCAATCCAATCAATCCACCAAGCCTCATCTTTCGAGATCCACAATCCTAGTCCTAGGGATCTCAGAAACTCATCTTCCACCAATCTAACTCTTTGAAATCCTATTGCATCAGATTTATAATCCCCTCATCCCTACCCTTATCCTAGATTCCTTTTTATGGTGCTCTACTCCTTCATCCTCCATCTCCACTAAAGTCTTAAGTTTATTTACTCTTGTGCCTTTGATTCTACCTTTATCATTCTCCCATAGTGAGAATTTGAGCTAATTCAGGCCCTTCTCTTTGCCAATCTGAGTCTCCTTGCTCATCCCAGATTCTTGTACTTTTCAAGAAGTCATCGAGCCACGCTTTCTCTCCCCGCCGCCTTCTTGAGGGGGCATCTCACAGTCCATTCTCTCCTCTTCTGCTCTAGCCTTGAGCATCTTATTTTCTTATCTTTGATGCCATGCCATTTGCGGCATCACATCAAAGAGGGGCAAAATGTAGACACCTAAAAATCTTTTAGAAAATAAAGTATTTTTCTTTTTTGAAAAAGTCTCTGATGACATCATCATTTATTAATTAATTTACTTTTATGCTATTAAATCCCTTTATCTTAATTAAAAATATTTAATTAAGGAATCCCTCCCAAAAAATGTTTAAATTTTATTTAAAGATTATTTCCTTATTTATTAATTATGAATTAATAAATTGACCAAAAATCTCAAAATAAATAAATAATTTTTTTTTTTTGCCGAAAACTTGGTCAATTTCCTTAAGACCACTAACCTCTTCCAAAATCTTCTAATCCTTCTTTAATTTTGATTAAAGGAAAATCCCATCATTTCCTACCCCTAATCCCAACTCAAAATATTTAATTAAGATTAAATATTAATCCTCATGTTTATTAAAAATATTTTAATAAATATCTGCTCAACCCAAACCCTTGAAAAAAATTAAACTTCATTTATTTCCTAAAAACCTTATTTATCCTCATCCTAGGAAGTTCTAGACTCTTCTAGAAAGTCTTCATCCTCATCCAAAGCCTAGACTCTTCTAGAAGATGTCAATCCTTATCTTTGACCCTAATCTTAATCCCCCCTAACCTTGTCACATTCCCTAAATATGGGTTAAGACTTGCTAACCCAAGCCAAAGCCAACAAATATCTCCTCCTTCACCCACCCTCATTAAATGCCATCCACTTGCCCATCTCTGACAAGCCTAATCTAATCTTAACCCAAGCCTCATCCAAGTCTTAATCATTTGCACATTCCTAATTCAAGCTTAAGACTTTCTTAATCCAACCCAAGTCAAAATATCTCAAATCTCTCACAAATATCCTTACAAGCCATTATGAGGGTCTTTATGATCTTTGAGCCTCCTTCGTTGACCCCTCAACCCCTCTTGCTCTAACCAATGACCCTGTGACATGTGTCACTCCTTGATTATCTATAAGGAAGCACAATCCATGTGCTCTCCTCTCATTCAATCTAAACCTTCCATAAGCTTTCTCCCATCCTTGCATGCTAGCCCTTGATCCCTCAAGCCCTTTGCCTATTTAAGGAATCCTCTCCCAAGCCATTTTAACACAATCACGCATAGTAACAAAGAAATTCCATTTTGATCATGAAGTAAAGCCATAATGCCATTTTTGAGAAGCCATTTTATATCAAATCCATTCACCCAAGCCAAAATCCATCAAGAACACCATTGAAGCCATTGGAAAATTGAGCATACATCTTATCTAATTAGACAAAGCTACTCAACAGCAGAGCTTCTCATTGAGAGAGCCCATTAATGGCTCATATTCTCAATTGAGAGCTCATCTTAGTCTATCTTGAAGTTACATTTATTTAGTTTTGTGAATACTTTTGATTTGATATTTAGTGTTCTTTGCATTACTAATCCTCGTATACATGCCTTATAAATTATTTTTATCCATATCATCACAATTTGGCAACCTTTTACCCAAAACTTGAAAAGTTTCATAGTTTCACTTTTGCAACTTTTGAGCAATTTTTTCTTTAGAATCCTCAAATCTCTTTGTTGTGAATCTCAATCTCTTAGGGAGATTTATTTTGACCCAAGATTTCATTTCTAGGTATTAGTCAACACTTGGCCAAGCATTTATCAGTGTTGACCAATCAGGGAAACTTTGCCTAGGAAGTAAAATGACCTATCTAGTGACCAACTTGTGTTCCAAACCGTATCTTATTGTTCCTAGGCTCAACCTCACCAAGTTTTTTCCTTAAGGGTTTATTACATGCAATCAAACTTCTAAACCTATTCCATCCCCCTAGAAACAAAAATAGAATAGGTGCTCGTACATTAATTTTTGAGAACCCTCAGCAAATTTTGATGAGTATAACATTAAGGAAAATTTATACAATGCTTTTAAAATTAATTCTCCAATTTTTCAAAACTTACCATTTAAAGTGAATAATTAGATTCCATTTTAAATTTGTTTTGAAACAAAAAAAAAAACTATGTTCACAAGTCCAAAATCAAGAAATAGATAATATTGAAGTTAATAATACTGATTATTCTAGAGAATATCCTAGGGAAGAACATCTTCACTATATTAATAAAAATGATATGGATCTTATTTGGCATGAATTAATAGCTTTCAAATGTAAATATAGGTTTTTAAATTTAAAAAATTTACAAAAAAACTTAAAAAGAAATCCTAATTTTTTGTGCTCAAAGAGCATCATGATGATTTAATATATTTGATGAATAATGTCAAAATAAGTGACCTAGATATATTCTGATCTCTACTCCTGTCACATGATCAAATAAAATATTTGATAGAGGAAAGAGATAATGTTCACTTTTGGATTTCAAGACCTCTGAATTTTGTTCTACATTAGACTATGAGTGAATGCTAGGTCTGCTTCTCTAGAGGTAGCTAGGATCTCACTATGCTCATAGGGAGTAGACATCCTCTATAAGAGCCATTGTTGGAACACTAATTGTTTACAAAATTAAGTGGTTCCATATTAAATTCATTAGATATTTTTTTCTATTTAAACATAAGAAAGTTTACTGTCAATGATATGAGTCTTAGATATCAATCATTGATGTATCTATTAGGTGATCAACCTTCAAGTATGTATCTTCTCACAAATACTCAATCATGCTAGGTGTTTTCTTTTGGGTATAAAATTATTTGCATTCGCGTGTATAGATTTCACTCATATAAGTTAAAATCAAATCCTACATTACATTTGTTGCACCCTATAATTGAGTACTATTAATGTGCCCATATGATAATATTTTCTTTCCATAATGTTTTCACATCTTAATATATGAATTCTCACATTATGGCATTGCACTTTCTTCAGATAAGTATAATATTTCTTTTATCTATTTTCAAATAAAAATTTGAAGATGTAGGTGTACAATTTCTTATAAGGGAAAATATATCGCAATTCATTGAAGAATATATTTTCTTTAAATATAAAAGTTATATCAAAGGTTAATGATATTATTAAATTATTTTGTACCCTAATAATATGTTACTTTTGAATGCATTTGTAGGTATAAAATAATAAATTTTATTTTCCTTTCAAATGAACATTAAAATAATTGTCAAAGATCAAAGATAATATATTTAACGAAGCATTTATCATAAGGCAACAATGCTCATTTTAGATTTCTAATATGAAAAAATATTATCCATTGTATTTTCATATATTATTCATCAAGAAATATTATTTCTCAACTTATGAAGATATCACTTATATTTTTTCTTGCATAGTGGTTTTTTATTCATAGATGACTCCATACTAGACATGCGAGATAGTTAGAATATAGCTTCAAATATTATTAAACAGTGATGTTAGGTATTCATTCTAGCTTCTTGGAGGACCTATACATTTTTGGAAATATAAAAGGAGTAACTAAGAGGGGAGGGGTGAATGAGTTACCACAAAGACAATTTCAAATCCCTGAGATGTCAATACAAACTTCTCACTAATACAAATCCTTGAACTGCTTGGTTAGAACTAGATATGAATTGTAACTTGGTTAGCAAAGTAGTCTTAATATAGTAATGTGTATTAACCATTAGTAACTTAGATGCAGAAACATAAAGAAAATAACATGAACATAGGAGACACCAAGATTGAACATGGAAACCCAGTTTGGGAAAACCACCAATGCAACTGGTTACAAATTTTCACTCTTCTCAAGTGAGCCCTATTAGGAGCCAACCTTGTTAAAGCTTACAAAACACGTGGTTAGTTCAGCTTGATTGAGATTTTTCTTCACTACTACAATTATTAAAGAGTAATGATTGACTTGATTAAAGAAGGAATTGACTTTGAAAATTAGATCACTATTTTGGTTTATCCTCTGGATCCTCCTTGATCACAATATTCTTTGTATCTCCTTTGATGTTCTATGTTTAATCAAATATCCTTCTTAATTCACATTTTTCTTATTCTTCCAATTTCATATCTCAATCCATAACATGCACTTTCATATATATGAAACTCAATGTCAAGTCATCTTGAATACCCTTTCAAACAAACATTTAACATCAACTAGATCTACTTGCATTAACCATTTAATTAATACAAGTATTATGCTATCAGTCAGCTAACACAAAAAATGAATCACTCGGTTAACATTGAATTCCTTTGGTAACTGACCTAACTCGATTAACACTAAATTCCTTTCATAACCAACCTAACATGGTTTACACTAATACCATTTATTAACCAACCTAACTTAGTTTACACTAATTCTCTTTGATGAAAAATTGAACTTGGTTCCTTTGGAATTCTTCTCGGATGATACTGGAGACATCTTCAATGCCCAACTAAGCTTGATTGACTCTAGCTATGCCCAGTTAGATTGTGACATTTTTGTAATATCAATGACACTATACAATTGAATACTTTTTTTCAACAATCTCCCTCTTTTTCATTGATGAAAACACAAGATGACATTATGAAAAGAAAACTTAGAGCGACAAAATGATTTAGGAAAAATTATAAAATCCTTAGTTTCATTTTGATTCTTCATTCATGAGAATTCCCTCTAAAATTCTCCCTCTCTCGTCTTAACTTCAAACTTTGTCTGATCAAATTCTCCATCTTTCTCTTATAAAAATCTCTTCCTTTGATTATTTGACATGACATGAATAAAAATTTATGTCTTCAACATCAAATGCTAAAGGCTTTATACAATGAATTTTCAATGTAGTTGATGTACTAATTCATATGCAATGTGCTCTAAAATTTTTGCATCAATTTGATAGATCTTCAATATAGCTCTGTTGATGCATCACTTATCTATACTCTAGTGAGCATTAGTTAGGGGAGTGACCCCTATCTTACCTCTTTTCTAAAAAAATGAATCCTTAGGTAATGGCTTGGTGAATATGTCAGCAACCTGCTCTTTTGTGTTCACATATTCCAATCTTACTTTGTCTTGAACTAACTATCTATGTAAGCATCACTAAATTTTTTGATACATTGATTGCACTTTGGTTATCACAATAGATAACCAGTAGGTCTTTGCTTTCTTCCATCATTCCTAAGAATAGTTTCTTGATCTATGTTATGTTAGAACAATTAATTGGTGTAGCAACATATTCTGCCTCTACCATAGATTGAGAGATGCAATTTTGCTTCTTAGTTGACCATGATAATAACCTCTTTCCAAGAAAGAATTCTTCTCCAATGGTTTTTTTCTTTTCATTAATGCTTCCAACCCAATCTACACTAGTAAAGGATTTCAACTCAAAGTTTTTTCCTTTCTTGTACCATAGATCATAGTCTTGAGTGCCTTTTAGATATCTCATAATTCTTTATTTGACTTCCCTCATATGATTTTTATCTAGGATTTGCAAAAAACTTTGCAACTATGCCAACTAATAATACAATATTAGGCCTTGTATGTAAAACTTGTTGAAGTTTTCGAATCATGGATCTATAGGTAGTTTAATTTACCTCCTTTGAATTGCCATTCTTGGATTATTTTTGTCTATTAGACATAGGTGTTCCAACTGGTTTGGAATCTTCCATTCCAAAGGTCTTCAATATCTCCTTGATGCACTTTGATTGAGTAATGTAGATGTCATCTTTCATTTGATGAACTTGAAATCAAACAAAGAATTTTATCTCTCCAAATATCAAAATTTCAAATTCTTTCCTCAGTTGTTCAGAGAATGATTTACATAAGTCATCATGACCTGTGAATAAAATATCATTGAAAAATATGTTTGCTAAAGATATCTTATTATGCGGTTCTTTTTTAATATACAAACTACTATTATCAGTTTTTCTTTAAAAACAAATCCTTACCATATATCCATCCAGGCTTTCCTACCATGCTCTATGAGTTTATTTCAAACCATGTATCTTTTATTTGCATTAGTTTTCTCGATCATTGTAAACATAATAAGCACTAGTATCTTATTTCTTGTATGTGTTTTCCACTTTGCAAAAATATCTTATTTATATTGATAATAAAACAAGAGGAGACATGTCCCATGTTCCTTCATGGGACATGTCTATTCATTAAAATGGTATCATAATATAATTTACTATTCAAATTTTATCGAACTAAAGCTATCAAACATTAACACTCCCTTGTAGCTAGGGAGGATAAATACAAGACATATATTAAGAATATATTTGGTCAGAAGATATCCAACATTTAGATATCATATTTGATATAATGAGTATTGGCCTCCCATAATATCAATGATATTCACCAAGTACTCAAAAGGTTTTGATATCACATCTTATATCAAGAGTACTGGCCTCCTAGAATATTGACATATGATATTCACCAATTACTCAAGATAAGCCATGATATTACATTTGACATCATGAGTATTGGTCTCCCAAAATATCATACAATATTCACCAATTACTCAAAATAAGGTTTGATATCAAATATGATATCAAGAGTATTGGCCTCCTAGAATGTCAAAGATATTCACCAAGTACTCTTTGAGTAATGACCTCCAAGAATGTTGAGATGCAATACATTCACCATATACTCATTGTTTGATCTCATATTACAAGTTATTGTAAGATTGTTACAACAACTTCTCCAAATACAAGTGATGATCATTTGCAGGTCATCACTTCCTCATGATATATATAGGGCGTAAGCCCATCAAAATCATAGTCATAAGGTATATGCATGAATCATAGTCCTCTTGACTCCTATAACTTATTGATCACAGGAGAAACGATCACAACGTGGTTTACTCCATCTAAATCAATATGACCAAAGATCAATGAAGGTTGATTAAGTTAAATCCTCTATCTCCCTCCCTCTCTTTCAAGGTTGCCTTTAATAACATACCAGGCTCCCTTTGACTCTCAATCTTCCTTTTCCTACTATAACATTCTCAAAGAAGAAGATCAAGGTACATAATTCTTATTGTTTGTATACAATTTCAAATAAAAGGTTCACAATAGAAATTAATAATGACATTATTACTTTCAATATAGCTTATCATTATCTCCTTATACTAAGTTATACTTAATATCCTTTAGATAGTATCTCTAGACATGAAAAACATAATATTTCATTTATATTAAAATGAAATCATAAGAATAAAATAATGAATACATAGCATATACTTATCTTATCCTACACAAGTTATGTTTGTAATATTTCAAAGGTGCAATTTACTTTTCAAAGATGTACGTTCCAATGGATTTTCTTTATATTGATTACAAGTGATTATATTCCATTATGTTGCATTTAATATAAGGTAGGGTCATTCCCTCTACATCTACCTCTATGTATGCTTATGTCCGAAAGGGAATTGAGTTTTATTCTAGTCATACTTAATAGTAGTTTTGCCATGTCACATACTTTAATTTGGGGTACAATGTACACAATATTCATTGACCCTTATTCACATGGGAGGCTTTTCAAAATTACTACTCTTTACGTATTCCTTTCACCATGATCCATTGATCTGACTACCATGTATTTAGAGATTTTATACATTTCACCACCAATGACAATGTAAGCAGATACCATTCATTAATTTATCTCCTAGGAACTTCCAAAAATAAGTATTTGGTATGTGACATGGGTAGTTACAACATAATACACCATATCTAATTCATAACATCCATGTCATATATGTTGTTCATCTTTCTTAATTATTTCCCTTTCTTAGATTTAGTAACATACACAAATTGATCAAGAAGATTCTCTTTAATGAAACTAGCTACTGCCTAATGGTTTAATGTACTCCTTTGGATTGCATGCCTATTGATTCTTATTATTTGATTATTAGAGTGGATTCCTTAAATTGAACCCATGAGGAGATATAGCCAATGTTGATAGTAATCAACATATCACAAGCTTAATTTGTGGTCAGTTATATGCGCAAAAACATTATGAACTCACTCTATGTTTGACTATTTTTTTTTTCCTTATTTTTTGATTAAAATATTCTTCACATTTTAATCATTGACTTTAATACAAATCATTACTTATGTCACCACCAATGAAGACTAAGTATTTTTATTGACATTCCACATATCCTTGTGTCATTTTTTAGATGGTGATCACTAGAGGATAGGTCTTTCCCTCTATGTGATGCTATCATACTTGGACTACAAGATTTACCAAGCCTAGTGAAGTCACCATATGGGATCCAAATCTAAAGGTGCTAAGGGAAGTAGTGAAAACTTCAAATCTCTCAAAGTTTCATACTCATCCTTCAGGTTTTATGATGAATTAAAAAGTTTCTTTTCCTATATTGTACACTTCCTTTAGTGGTAATAGTAATGAATAATGCATTCAATGCTATGTAAATGTTTTCCCATTATTGAGAAGTCTTTATTTTCTATATTTTATTTCTTGTATGTTTTATCCACTTTGCAACAATATCTTATTTATATTGATAATAAAACAAGAGGAGACATGTCCCATGTCCCTTCATGGGACATGTCTATTCATTAAAATGGTAAACACACACACACACACACACACACACACACACACACACACACACATATTTATCACATATATCTAACTTTAGTTTTAGTCTCAAAGTTTATCCAACTAAACCTATCAAACATTAATAATTTGGATTAATGAAACCTTCAGGCTGATCAATGTACAGTTCTTCATGCGAAATTCCATTCAAGAAAACTGATTTTTCATCCATTTTATACACTTTGAATCCTTTATATGCAACATATGCAAGTAGTGTTCTGATTGCTTCAAGTCTAGCAATAGGAGTAAAGGTTTCTCCATAGTCTATACCTTCTTCTTGAGCATATCCTTTCCACACTAGCCTTGCCTTATTTCTTGATAATTCACCATTTTCATTCATTTCTTTTCTAAAAACCCAATTTGTACCAATTAAATTTTTTTTGTAGGGTCTAGGAACAAGAGTCCAATTATTGTTCCTTTCAATTTTCTCAATATCTTTATTCATTGCCTCTATCCAAATTTCATTTCTGAAAGCATATTTTATTGTTGTAGGTTTCAATTCACTAAAAAAACATATAGCTTTTAGTTTTTTCTATTTCATTATGCCTCATGTATGATCTCTAATTATTTTTATAGGTGAATGATGCCTTTTGACATATCTATCAAATATATCTTCCTTCTTTCTAGATTTTGTATTTGTTTCACTTGGTTCACCATGCACAAAGGTTTTGTGAATTTCTAAACTTTACTTGGTTCCCACTATTTGAGATTTGGTTTGAACTATCTCTACCTCAGGTTGCATTGGCTTGAAGTCAGGTTGTACTATAGTCTTGGGTGACTCAGGTGGTATAGTTTGATGTGGCTCAATCATATTTGTTTGTAGCTTGGGTAAAGCTTTAGGCTCATAGTAAACAAAGTTTTTGTAGTCTTGAGGTTCCTTGCTCCTTTTTTCTTCACTCCTTTATGAAAATTCATCATTTTCACATGTACACTTACTATAACCTTGTAAATAACAAGATTCAAATATTTATATGATTTTTCTCTTGTTGGAGTAGCATATGAATATGCCTTCATCACTTTTTGCATCAAAATTTCATTTCTCTTCCTCTTTAAAGATATAATATTTTCTTCCAAATACTTTGAAATAATAGACATTAGGTTTATAGCCATGCCATATATCATAAGCTATTTTATTTGTAGCTTTCTTTAGTTGAACTTGGTTTAGGGTATGAAATGTTGTGCTAATTGCTTCTTTCTAGTATTTGGTTGCAATATTTTTCTCTATTATCAATATTCTTGCTAAATCCATGATGGGTCAGTTTCTTCTTTCTACAATGCCCTTCTACTAAGGTGTACCAAATACATATAGTTTTATTTTTATTCCTCTTTCATTTTAGAACTAAATTCACTAAAGATGAATTCTCCTCCTCTGTCCGACCTCGAGAATTTTAGATTCTTTCTTTTTTCTTTTTCGACTCTAGCAAGATACCACTTAAAATTTTGAAAAGATTTAGATTTTTCTTTTGGGTACATCAGTGTCATCATCTTATAATAATCATCAACAAACCAAATGAAATATGTGTTTCCATTATAGCTCTTTGTACCTATTGGTACACAAAGATCTGTATGTACTAGTTCCAGGACTTCTTTTGTATTGTAATTCTTACTTTTGAAACTAATTTTTTCCTTTTTTCCAATCTGACGTTGTTTGAATATGGCCATTTTAGGTTTCTTCAGATTTCGAATACCTCTTATTATTTTATTCTTTCTTATGGTTAATAGATTATCAAAGTTTACATGTCACATTCTTTTATGCCATAACCAATTTCTTCTCTTTGTGCCAAGAAACATGAATTTTAAGTGAGATCTAGATAGAATAAATTACCTATAGTTTGATTTTCAGCCCCAACTAGGTTTTCATTACCATCCAACAACTTGGCTTTCTCATTCATAAATTCTACCTTGTATCCAATTTTGTTAAGCTATGCTACACTCAGAAGATTGTATCAGTCCTTCAAACTAGTAAGCATTGTCACATTTGACTCCATCAATTAATGCAATGCATCATTTTCCTTTAACATAACATGGTTCATTATTTCCAAATCTGACACTTCCACCATCATAGTGTTCCAAGTGTTCAAACTTAGTTTAATCACTAGTCATGTGATGAGAACAACCAGTATAAATTATCCATGTGGCATTCTTGCTAACATGAGAAATAAGTGTTGTCTTTTCATTGCCCTCATCATTTGATTCATCTTTAATAGCAATGTATACCATTTCATCTTTATTACCATTGTCAACATCTTTAGCAATATAATAAAAAAAAATTGCCTTTGTCTTTGTAGTCTTTGTAGCTCCTAAAATCATTCTTGCCTTTGAACTTGCTGAATTTTTTGTCATCTTTGATTCCTTATTTGGACCCCTTGGAGAAGTGTGACCAACGTCTACACAAGAAAATAAAAATCAATGGTATTTTACCTTTATATTGACCTTTTCCTTTTGGTAACCTTCTTGCAAGAATGGCTTTAATAGCTTCAAGGTCATCCTCTAAATCATCATCTCCTTCCTTGTCAATCTATTTTCTTTTTTATTTTCCTCCCTTTCTACCAAGAGTTAATTTGGCTTTGAATGTTGATTCTACATTGTGAGAGCTAGGAAGATAGTTATCAAAGTTATCAAATTCAAAAGTTTTTAATCTTCCTACTAGTACATCCAAAGTTATATCATTTTTGGGATCACATCTCATCTCTTGAATAGCTTAAACTCTAGTTGCATAAATAGGAACAAGATTTCTTAATACCTTGCTGACTACTATTGTATCATCTATTTTTCCTCTTGTAGCTCTGATTTCACATACACTTGCTTTGATTCTTTCAATATATTTTTTAATGTTTTCATCTTCTTTCATCTTCATCTAATCAAACTAGCCTCTTAGACTTTCTTTTTTTCCTCTTTTCACTTTATTATCTCCTCCATAGATCTTTTCTACTTTGTTCCACATGTGATAAGTAGTAGGATAATCTTTGACTTCATCAAATTCAAAATAGTTTAGAGAAGAGGTAATATCAATCATCATTATCTTGTGATGCTCGTGTCCACCATTTGATCCAAAATTAAAGGCTTCAAAGGTGCCACATCTTCATTCTCTAAGAAGTTTAGATATGTATCTCCAATGGTTCCCAGATGAACCTTAACCAGTTTTTTCCATGCTGAAAAATTATCTCTATTAAGCTTATAGATCTATCTTCTATAAGACATCTAGATCTTTATCTTAGGTCTTTGAAAGCTTTCCTATAAGCACCAACAACTCTGCTACCAATTGTTGGAAATATAAGAGGAGTAGTTGAGAGGGGAGGGGTGATTCTATTACCACAAAAACAATTCCAAATTTCTTAGATGTCAATACAAACTTTTCACTAAGCCAAATCCTTGCATTGCTTGGTTAGAACTAGATATGCACTATAACTCAGTTAAAAATGTAGTCTTAAGATATTAATGTGTATTAACCATTAGTATCTTAGCTGTAGAATTATAAAGAAAATAATGAACACATGAGACACCATGATTTAATGTGGAAACACAATTTGGAAAAACCACCAATGTGACTAGTTACTAATTTTCACTCTTCTCAAGTGAGTTGTGTTAGGAGCCAACCATGTTAAAGGTTACAAAACAAAGTGTTATGTGTGACCCTATTTAAGGATTTGAATCACCCTATTAGGAGTGGCTTTTTTAGAGGTCTTCAAATACTTGAATCTATAAATACCACCTTGTTAGAGGATTTAGAAAATGACTATTAAGTCAACTCTGTTAAGAGATTTCTTCACTGCCACAATTGTTAGAGAGTAACAATGATTGACCTAATTGAAGAAGAAACTAACTTTTAAAATTTAGATAATTGTTCTAGTTTATGCTCTGGATCCTCCTTGATCACAATATTCTTTACAGCTCCTTGGATGTTCTTCCTTTAATCAGATATCCTTATTAATTCACATTTTTCTTATTCTTACAATTCCATATCTCAATCCATAACTTGACCTTTTATATATATGAAAACTAATGTCAAGTAATCTTGAATACGCTTTCAATAAAACATTTAACATTGACTAGGTCAGATGTCATTAACCATTTAATTGATAAAAGTATTTTGTTGTCAGTTAGCTAACATAGAAAACAAATCACTCAATTAACATTGAATTCCTTCTGTAACTGACCTAACTCAATTAACACTCAATTCCTTTATTAACCAAACTAAATTAGTTTACATTGACACCCTTCATTGACTGACCTAACTCAGTTTACATTGATTCTCTTTGATCACCAGCTAGACTTGGTTCCTTCTGAATTTTGCTTGACTGATACTGGAGTCTTCTGCAATGCCCACCTGAGCTCAAATTAATACTATTTGTGCTTGGTTAGAGTGTGAAATTTTTGTAACATAAATTATAATATACAATATAATTTTTTCAACATACATATGGGAAGCGATCATTATACTTGTGAGCAACAATGTGCACAAGATTTCCTTATTTGGAAATCTTCCATTCTCCACAATATGATAATTGAGATATAAATAGTGATAAAAAATATCTTTCATTGAGAAATACCATAGTGCTATGAGGCATGATGTAATGCCCCACCAAGGGATCCAAAGAATTAATCTAGAATTTCACTAAGTTTGGTAGCATTTTTTTTTTTTTTAAACATGAAAGTAAATACCACATATAACTTATGCACAATAACGGAAGCAATAGCAATGTACATATGAAAGTAAACATAACATACACAACTAGTTACATTATTTAAAGATCCCTTAACGTTGAATTACATCTAACATACATGAATCCATCTAGTACATCATCCACATGAAATAATAATGATAAGTCCAATATTTATACATTATATTTCAAATGCTCAATCATCCACTGTAAATGTCACAGGGTATGAAAAGCTTAAAAGAATAAGGTACATCATCCTATTCTAATCCATGATACATCAAAGTAAAGATAATCACATGATACACATGATACATCATCATAGAAGATATATATACGTCCATCATAAAGATCAAAAATAATAAACTAAGTTCACGGTTCCTCCCAACCGTTAATAGCATCATTAGACCATCGTGGGCCCTAGCCATCCCACCATGCGTAACATTCCAAAATCACTGAAGAGATCATCGGTATTAACATAGTACGAATGTCACTCCTAACATATACTACATCATATGTAGAAAGTAATCTAAGATGCAAAAATAAGCATAAGATAACATCATCTAACATATGCTAAATGATCAATGGAATGACACATATCCACCATCACGAAGGATGCATCAGCCACGATGTCTTAATAAACCTCAAATGATAAGAGTGGAAAAACACTACCACCCAACCGCGTGGTACCTAAGTGGTCTACTCCCACCATGCTGAGGAGATAATCTCAAGTCCCAAACAGGCTATCCAAAATCACATAGCATAAATCTCTATAAGTTTGGGAATCCTAAAAGTATACTAACTCAAAGGTTCCATCACAAAATCGACATCTAATCCCTGAGGCACACAATGGCTTGTAGGAACCTACTATGCAAGCAGGAAAGTGTCATCGCATTTATCATGTACAAGTTATCCTAGCAGTTAGCTAAACTCCATGGGTCCATACTGATCTCATGCGGCCACTAGTATCCTCTCATACTGACAAGGCATACTATGGAATGCAAGGTCGCAACCATGCATTCTCGCTACTCCCATCTTAGTCTATACAAGCACTCAAGGCATGGGCGAGAACCAAAACACTTATCTTTTTAGGTTCATTCAATTAGTATTAGGAGTGAATGCTATCACTTATTAAACCAACTTACAATGAGTTACCCTGGCAGCCTCTTAGGGCCTCGACCCCCATTGCAAGCCACTTCCCAACACTACATGCAGATATCATACACTAACCTCATGGAATCATAAATCTCAAAATCACAAAAGATAATCCATAAAAAAATCATCAAATATGCATAAAAGCATCAAATCTCCATGAGCAAGAATCCATAGAAAATCATGATCACAACAGCTCTCTATTGCCAACTGAAGTATCACTAGTAATCTAAAATATCCAATGGTTCTCAATAACCAAAATATATCCCAATCATACTGATCGAAGACTCCAAAATGGTTGAGTCAAACATGTCACAAAATGACATCATTAAGAATAAATCCACATTTTAGTCCCATCATGGTGACTAGAAAATAACCAAGGATAACTGATCGATGACCAAAAATGGTTAAATCAAGTGTCCAATACATATGAATCTCAACTCTAACAATCAGTAATTACATCCAATACATAGAGAATTCCATCACATAACCATGGTTGGGTTTGTAAAGATCGAGATAAAAACATCATCATGACATCACAATCACATAACCTCCAAGCCTATGGTAGATGTGCTATAACTGGTCAACACTAGTCAACCCAAAACCCAAAACAATAGCATAAAGAATACACAATGCAAACACATGTTTTGGTTTTTCTAAATTTACAACTTGAATTAAATGTAGAGGTTTCAATTTACATTTTCCAATTTAGATATCAAGTAGAGAAATTTCATGTTTTACCTAACCCATGTATTTGTTTGACAGACAAATGTTTCTCCCCAAAAACCGTTAGATTCAAGTTTCTAATTGATCTAATAATAATTTTTTTAGATAAACTTTGTTGAAAAATGACATTTCCAATGAACCAATATTATCAACAAATTTTGCATATTTCAAAACTTTAAATTATAACACGTTCTAACAATTAACCTTAATTAAAATAAATTTAATTAAGTTAATTATTAATATCTCTTCATTTTAATAATAATTGATAAATTATTATTCATATTTTTAAATCATTTTAACTTTTACAAATTGATCGATCTATACAAATCATTTTAAATAAAATATTTCTCTATAACTAATATACATATATTTATATACATATATATACATATTTACATATTTACACACACACACACACACACACACACACACACACACACATATATATATAATATACATATATTATAATATACCATAATATCATTTTACAAAAAAATCAAATTATCAAACGTATCATGATAACCCACATACCTTAATATATATATACATATATATATATATACATATATACATATATATATATATATATATATATATATATATACATATATAGATATATACATATATATATATGTATATATATATATATAATATACATATATTATAATATACCATAATATCATTTTATAAAAAAAATGAATTATCAAACGTATCATGATAACCCACATAACTTAATATATAAAAATTTTAACAACTTTAATTCACAATGTGATTTATAAAAAATGCGCGGGCCAATAAACACCCACACCGCAGGTACTACGAATCATAGGTACACTGCGATCGTAGGTACTGCAGATCGTAGGTACACTATGATCGCAGGTACCCTGCAATCTTCGCAGGCCTGCGGTGGGTGGAACATGAGGTTCCCGCCTGCCTTACATATATAGTTGTTTTTAAAAATAAAAATAAAAATTATACAATGTTTTTTAAATAAAGTTTCTTCAACGCAATTGCATATAGCAATGTGATTTGATGAATTCTCGCTGCAGTAAGTTATTTGACTTTCCAAATAAATAAATATATATATATATATACATATGTATGTGTATATGTATATATGTGTGTGTGTGTGTGTGTGTGTGTGTGTGTGTGTGTGTATAATATACGTAGAATTTATAAACATTTAAATATGAAAATGCAGATCTAAAATCATATATATATTTTTCACAAAGAATAAATATATATGATTTTATGAGTTTCCTATAAAATATTTACTCTTAAAATTTTCTCAATAACTTTCTAATGGGTTTGGCTACAATTTAAACCCTAGCCCCAATAGGATGCGATCCTCAAGACCGTGCCAACTCAATGGTGTAAAACAAGGATTTCCATATAATGCCTAAAATGGTGCCATGCCATGTCCTCCCAATGTCTCTACCTATCCATCACATATATCCGTAACATATCCTCCAAAACTTGATTCACCCTCTTTGTCTGACCATCAGTCTCTGGATGATATGCTGACCTGAAGTTTAACTGCGCTCCAAGCTCATGCTGCAGCGTTGTCCAGAATGTGGATGTGAATAAAGGATCCCTGTTAGAAATAATCTTTCTAGGAATACCATGTAATCTCACAATGTCATGTATGAAGACATTAGCTACAGAAGCTACTGTGTAGGAAGACCTGATCAATGAGAAATGCACCACCTTAGTCAACCGATCAATGGTGACCACGAGAGCATCATGACGCCGAACAGTCATAGGTAATCCTACTATGAAGTCCATGGAGATGATATCCCACTTCCAAGAAGGAATGAGATTTGGCTACAAAAGTCTAGCCGGGTGCTGATGTTCTGCCTTAACTCTCTGACACTCAAGGCACCTAGCCACAAAATCACCAATATCTCACTTCATCCCAAACCAACAGAACAAATGTCTCAAATCAGCATGCATCTTCTTGACACTTGGATGTGTTGAGTAAGTTGTACGATGGGCTTTTGCTAGAATCAAGGTGCGAAGCTCATCCAGTAATGGCACATAAATCCTCCCCAAATGTCTCAAAAGACCATCTGATTCTCGAACATAACCTGCAAACTTACCTTCCAAAGGTCTTCCTGAATCCATCTCTCTGTACATTTCCTGATACCAAGAATCTATAGGAAGTGCTTGAAGAATCCAACTCCTCAAGTCCACACTAAGAGTCATCGATGATACCACCTATCTCCTATGACTCAAAGCATCTGCCACCACATTCTCCTTACCTTGAATGTAATTAACCTCAAAATCATACTTGCATAGAAATTGCATCCATCGCCTTTGGCGAGCATTCAAATTAGGCTGAGCGAAAATGTACTAAAGACTGCGATGATCGTTGTGTAGCTCAAATCTGTGCCCCAACAAGAAATGTTTCCACCTTGTTAAATCATGAACTACTGCTGCTAACTCAAGATCATGTGTAGGATAATTTAACTCATGATCCTTGAGCTTGTGTGATTCATATGCAATCACCCATCCATTCTGCATCAACAGTGCCCCAATCCCTTCAAGAGAAGCATCTATACACACCATGAAATCACCTTTCGGATCAGGTACAACTAAAATTGGTGCACTGGACAAAAGCCCCTTGAGCTTCTGAAAAGCTTCCTCACATTTCTTTATCCACATGAACTTCTTTCCTTTCCTCTGAAGAGAAGTGATAGGATGTGCTTCCTAGAGAAGTTCTAGACAAATTTGCGATATTAACCAACTAAACCCATGAAACTACGGATCTCTGACACATTAGTCAGTGTAGGCCAATCTATTATCACCTAAATATTTGCAGGATCCACTAAAATACCGTCACCTAAAATGACATGCCCTAAATACTGAATCTTTGATTTGAAGAATTCACACTTAGTTGCATTGGCATAAAGTTGATTGTCTCTCAAACACTGCAATACCAACCGCAGGTGTTCCTCATGCTCCTTTTGAGTCTTAGAATATATCAATATGTCATCAAGGAACACAAGTACAAACCTATCTAGATAAGATCATAAAACACCATTCATCAAACTCATGAAAACTAATGAAGCATTAGTCAAGCCAAAAGGTACCACTGTGAACTCATAATGCCCATAGCGAGTACGAAAAGTGGTCTTGTGAATGTCTGCTTCCTTAATGCAAAGCTGGTGGTATCCTGACTTAAGGT
Organism: Cupressus sempervirens; assembly: GCA_028749045.1. Lineage (NCBI taxonomy): Eukaryota > Viridiplantae > Streptophyta > Pinopsida > Cupressales > Cupressaceae > Cupressus > Cupressus sempervirens. The sequence continues at coordinate 249,906,228 of CM053787.1, forward strand.
CAATCTTGGAGAACACTGTAGCTCCCTTGATCTGATCAAATAAGTCATCAATCCTAGGTAGAGGATACCTGTTCCTAATAGTCACCTTATTCAACTGTCTATAGTCAATACAAAGGTGCAAAGAACTGTCTTTCTTCCTCACAAAGAGCACTAGAGCTCCCCATGGTGATATACTAAGTTGAATGCTCCCTTTGGCTAGAAGTTCCTCAAGCTGAAGATGTAACTCACCCAATTCCTATGTAGTCATGTGATAAGGAGCTTTAGAGATAGGCTCTGCTCCAGGAATAAGATCAATGCTAAAATCAATGTCCCTCTTTAGAGGCATGCTTGGAACCTCACTTGGAAAGACATCCACGTACTCCTATAAAATTGGGCGATCTAAAGTCTTCCTTACAGGATCTTCCTCATCAAGATCATTTACCATAATAGTAAATATCTGAGATCCCTTACAGAAACTCTACTTCAATTGCATAGCATAAATCATCTACAAAGATATAGGCCTTGGTATCCCAACTATCTTCACATCATTCCCTTGGTCATCTTGGTACATAATAGTCTTCTTCCTGTAATCTATACTAGCTCTATGAGATCCAAGCCAATCCATGCCTAAAACCACATCATAGGAACCAAGGGGTATGACTCAAAGATCCACTATAGTATCAAAGCTTCCTAAGCTAAGCCCACACTTATGAACTACAGAATCTATGGAGACCTTAATGCCTGAGGCTAGTTCCACTTGTCAACCATGATCTTGCCTCACCGCATCCAGCTTGCACTTAGAAACTATAGATGGTGAAATAAATGAATTTGTAGCTCCTAAATCATACCTCTAATAGAACCTGTGGTCTCAACCACTATTCCCTAATGATCTGCCGAACAGTGATCTACTGCTACAAATATTCTATGGGCTCTACCTGCATCACCAACTATATGCTCTAAAACTGTTGGCCTAGGTCCTAAAAACTGAGGTGCTCACTATGGGCACTAAGTGCATAATGTCCAATATGACCACATGAAAAACATTCTGTATTTCTACCAGATCCTCTACCCATAGGTGGTACATTTGATTGCTGACAACTTTTCTTGCTAACAAAAGACTGGCTACTCTGAGCTGGCTGATTGGGCCGATTTTGTTTATTGCATTGAGCATTGTGGTTGTTCTTGGAATTAGAACCTTTACCACCACCTTGAGCTTGAGAATTTGATCCCTTCTATTGCTATGTCTGCTGAGACTACTGTTGATACTATTTTCTCTTAGAGAAAGAAGACTTCTTGTTACCACCTGAATTGTAGTTTCCTTTAGATCCTGATGCTGCTGGCGCTCCTACAAAACCTCCTTGACCAAGGTTGACACATTGCTCAACAAGGATAGCTCGACGTACCACATCCTTGAGGGTTTTTGGCTCAAATACCTTGACACCCCTAATTATATGGTTATTCAAACCCCTAATAAAGTGTTGTGTCGATTGAGCTGAATTTCCACTGAATCCTAAAAAAGACATGAGCTCATAAAACTTATGCTCATACTCGATCATTGACATAGTCTACTATCTGAGATTATGAAATTCATCAGCCCTTTGTTGTTTCCATTCCTCTGGTAGGAATCGTTCACGAAAACTCTCTAGGAATAGTTCCCATATGACACTACTCATATCGATTCCCAGCTTCTTCTCCTCAATTTTCCACCAAGTGGCCCCAAAATTCTCTAAATTAGTGATCAAAAATCTTGCCTTAACATTGTTGTCGAATTCCTGCATGGAAAAAATCCTGTCGAGGGAAATAAGCCACTACTCAGCCACATAACCAGAACCTTGCCCATTGAAAGGCCTAACCTTGGATCTTGAAAGATCCTTTATCTGAGTGGGCACAATGGACATCTGACGATCCTTCCGAGGACTCCTAGACTTGGGTCTATGCTCTTGTTCTATTTGGTGCACTTTGGGCTGTTCTTGAATAGGAGGTAGACATTCTAGAATAGTCTGCATCATCTATCTCAAACCAACTTCTTCAAACTCAACTTGGCCCTCTCTACAGCTCTCTTTCTACTACCTATTAGTGTGCTCTTCCCTGCTCTCTACATGAGTCGATCCCTCATGGGCGAAGTCATGGACACTGATAGCTCTGCCATGACCATGACCTCTACCATGACCTTTAGCAGAAGACCTAGTCCCAGATACCATCCTACAATAGTACAAGGTACTATTACAATCACATGTTGCAATAGACTAAGTTCAATTCTATGTTTAGGTTTAAGTAAAATTTTTAGTTTTGAAACTAAGTGTTGAAGTATGAAAAATATTCAAGTAACAGTTTAGGTTCTGTTTCAGTTCACTTAGTTTCAAGTTTGAAAAGATACACTTAATACTTCAAAGTTCTAGTTGTTCCAAAATACCCAGAGCTCCCAATGTAGAAACTCGGGCTCTGATACCAAATGTAATGCCTCGCCAATGGCTCCAAACAATTAACCTAGAATTTTATTAAGTTTGGTAGCATTTTTTTTCTTTTTAAAACATGAAATTAAATACCAAATATAACTTATGCACAACAACAAAAGCAATAGCAATGTACATATGAAAGTAAACATAACATACACAACTAGTTACATTCTTTAAAGATCCCTTAATGTTGAATTACATCTAACATAAATGAATCCATCTAGTACAACATCGACATGAAATAATAATGATAAGTCCAATGTTTATACATTACATTTAAAATGCTCAATCATCCACTGTACATGTCACAGGGTATGAAAAGCTTAAAAGAATAAGGTACATCATCCTATTCTAATCCATGATACATCAAAGTAAAGATAATCACATGATACAAATGATACATCATCATAGAAGATATATATACATCCATCATGAAGATCAAACATAATAAACTAAGTGCACGGTTCCTCCCAACCGTTAATAGCATCATTAGACCATCGTGCGCCCTAGCCATCCCTCTGTGCGTAACATTCCAAAATTACTGAAGAGATCATCTGTATTAACATAGTAGGAATGTCACTGCTAACATATACTACATTATATGCAAAAAGTAATCTAACATGCAAAAATAAGCATAAGATAACATCATCTAACATATGCTAAATCATCAATGAAAGGATACATATCCACCATCATGGAGGACGCATCAGCCATGATGTCTCAATAAATATCAAATGATAAGAGTGGAAAAATACTACCACCTGACTGTGTGTTACCTAAGTGGTCCACTCCCACCGTGATGAAGAGATAATCTCAAGTCCCAAATAGGCTATCAAAAATCACATAGCATAAATCTCTATAAGTCTAGGAATCCTAAAAGTATACTACCTCAAAGGTTCCATCACAAAATCGACATCTAATCCTAGAGGCACAAAATGACATGTAGGAACATACTATGCAAGTGGGAAAGTGTCATCGCATTTATCACGTACAAGTTATCCTAGTAGTTAACTAAACCCCATGGGTCCATATTGATCTAATGTGGCCACTAGTATCCTCTCATACTGACAAGGCATACAATGGAATGCAAGGTCACAACCATGCGTTCTCTCTACTCCCATCCTAGTCTATACAAGCACTCAAGGCATGGGCGAGAACCAAAACACTTATCTTTTTAGGTTCATTCAATTAGTATTAGGTGTGAATGTTATCACTTATTAATCCAACTTACAATGAGTTACCCTGGCAGCCTCTTAGGGCCCCAGCCCCCATTGCAAGCCACTTCCTGATGTAGACACCTAAAAATCCTTTAAAAAATAAAGTATTTTTATTTTTTGAAAAAATCCCTGATGACATCATCATTTATTAATTAATTAATTAATTAATTTTTATGCCATTAAATCCCTTTATCTTAATTAAAAATATTTAATTAAGGAATCCCTCCCAAAAATGTTTAAATCTTATTTAAACATTATTTCCTTATTTATTAATTATTTAATTAATAAATTGACCAAAAATCCTAAAATAAATAAAAAATTTATTTTTTGCCCAAAACTTGGCCAATTTCCTTATGACCAATAACCTCTTCCAAAATCTTCTAATCCTTCTTTAATTTCGATTAAAGGCTAATCTCATCATTTCCTACCCCTAATCCCAACTCAAAATATTTAATTAAGATTAAATATTAATCCTCATGTTTATTAAAAAAGTTTTAATAAATATCTCCTCAACCCAAACCCTTGAAATAAATAAAACTTTATTTATTTCCTAAAAATCTAATTTATCCTCATCCTAAGAAGTTCTAGACTCTTCTAGAAAGTCTTCATCCTCATCCTAGGAAATTCTAGAGTATTCTAGAAAGTCTTTATCCTCATCCAAAGTCTAGACTCTTCTAGAAGATGTCTTTAAACCTAATCCTAATCCCCTCCTAACCTTGTCACATTCCCTAAAAATGGGTTAAGACTTACTAACCCAAGCCAAAGTTAACAAATATCTCCTCCTTCACCCACCCTCATTAAATGCCATCCACTTGCCTATCCCTAAGCTAATCCTAAACCATCCTAATCCATCCTCTAATCATTTGCACAAGCCTAAACAAGCTTAAAACCTTCCTAATCAATTTCAAGTCGAAATTGCTCTCATCACCCTCAAAATATCTCAACCATAAAACTTTATGAAGTCCACTAGGTCATAAATGACTCTTACAAGCCCTTTTATTGCTCTTACAAGTCATTATGAGGGTCTTTATGAAGATTTTATCCCTTGAGCCTCCTTTTTTGACTCATCCTTCCCCTTTCCTCCATCCTCTCACCATGTGACATGTGTCACTCCTTGATTGGTTGTAAGGAAGCACAATCCATGTGCTCTCCTCTCATGCAATCTAAGCCCTCCATGAGCTTTTTCCCATCCTTGCATCTTAGCCCTCAATCCCTCAAGCCTCTTGCCTATAAATTGGATCCTTCCCCTTTGCAAAATAACACAATCCATGAAGTAAAGTTATAATGCTATTTTGAGAGCCAAATCCGTACTAAAGCCATCTATCCACACCAAAAATCCACAATCATCCAATTAAGCCTTTGGAAGCATATTGAGCATACATCCTATCCATTTAGATAAAGCTACTCAACAAGAGAGCTTCTTATTGAGAGAGTCCATTAATGGCTCATATTCTCAATTGAGAGCTCATCTTAGTCTATCTTGAAGTTTATGAATTTTGTTTAGTTTGTAGAAGCTTTATTTAAATTTGGTTTCTATTAGCATACTAACATTGCTCATATACACCTGATACTACATGCAGATATCCTACCCTAAGCTCATGGAATCATAAATCTCAAAATCACAAAAGATAATCCATAATAAAATCATCAAATCTCCATGAGAAAGCATCCATAGAAAATCATGATCAAAACAGCTCTCTATTGGCAACTGAAGTATCACTGATAATCAAAAGTATCCAATGGTTCTCAATAACCAAAATATATCTCAATCATATTAATCAAAGATTCCAAAATGGTTGAGTCAAACATGTCACAACATGACATCATCAAGAATAAATCCACATTTCAGTCCCATCGTGGTCACTATAAAATAACCAAGGATAACTGATCGATGACCAAAAATGGTTAAGTCAAGTGTCTCATACATATGAATCTCAACTATAACAATCAGTAATTACATCCAATACATAGAGCATTTCATCACATAACCATGGTTGGATTTATAAAAATTGAGATAAAAACATCATCATGACATCACAATCACATAACCCCCAAGCCTCTGGTAGATGTCCTATAACTGGTCAACACTAGTCAACCCAAAACCCAAAAAAATAGCATAAATAATACACAATGCAAACACATGTTTTGGTTTTGTTAAATTTACAACTTGAATTAAATGTAGAGGTTTTACTTTACATTTTCCAATTTAGATATCAAGTAGAGAAATTTCATGTTTTACCTAACCCATGTATTTGTTTGATAGACAAATGTTTCTCCCAAAAAACCATTAGATTCAATTTTCTAATTGATCTAATAATACTTTGTTTATATAAACTTTGTTGAAAAATGACATTTCCAATGAACCAATATTAACAACAAAATTTGCATATTTCAAAACTTTAACTTATAACACATTCTAACAATTAACCTTAATTAAACTAAATTTAATTAAGTTAATTATTAATATCTCTTCATTTTAATAATAATTGATAAATTATTATTCATATTTTTAAATCATTTTAAATAAAATAATTATCTATAACTAATATACATATATTTATATACATATATATACATATATACATATTTACATATATAGATATATATATATATAATATACATATATTATAATATACCATAATATCGTTTTATAAAAAAATTGAATTATCAAACGTATCATGATAACCCACATAAGTTAATATATAAAAATTTTAACAACTTTGTTCATAATGCGATTTATAAAAATCACACGAGCCAATAAACACCCGCATCATAGGTACACTACGGTCGCAATTACTGTGGATAAAAGGTACACTGCAGTCGCAGGTACCCTGCAATCGTCGCAAGCTTACGGTGGGTGGGACATGAGATTCCCGCCCGCCTTACATATATAGTTGTTTTTTAAATTTTTTTTTTTTTTTATACAACATTTTTTTAATAACGTTTCTTCAATGCAATTGCATATCGCAATGCGATTTAATGAATTCTCACTGCGGTAAGTTATTCAAATTTCCAAATAAGTAAATAAATAAATAAATATATACATATGTATGTATATATATATATATATATATAAATGTATATGTGTATATGTATATATATATGTGTCTATATATATATATATAATATACGCAAAATTTATAAACATTTAATTATGAAAATGCAGATCTGAAATCATATATATATTTTTCACAAAGAATAAATATATTTGATTTTATGAGTTTCCTATAAAATATTTACTCTTAAAATTTTCTCAATAACTTTCTAATGGGTTTGGCTACAATTTAAACCCTAGCCCCATTTTCTTTTCAGATTTATGCAAATAAGATTCTCAAATAAACTTTAACTACCCGTATTGAGAATGCATATAGTTAAAATAGGAAAATCCTCAAAAGACATATGGAAGACACGAAAAAGAAAGGGAATGCAAGATGCAGAAATAGCATAAGTAAAATCACAAGAATCTACCTGAATTCTGATGCTAATTCGCTTTTCCTCAGAAAACCCGCAGAGAAAGCTCCTCCCTTCTTCAGAGTTCTGGAGTCCTCCAATGCTCCAAAAGCTCTCCAAACGCTATGTCTAAGCTTCTAGGAATGCCTGAATATAAAGAGCTCTCAAGAAACACCTAGAATGCTTCTAGAACAGCTAGAAGGTGTCACCAACTAAGCATGTGTCTTTTCAAACCTTCTAGATGAGTCATAGGGTTGTAGACACCATGTGCTTAATTGATGCACTAACCCCCGTGTTGTTGACATAAGAGAAATGAAAAGGTGTGTTAACTCCCATGCAAGCTTATAACTCCAATTTAATTTTTATATAATTTATGTTTAAATCTTTATAACTTTCATTTTAATTTTTATAACTTTTATTATTATTATTTATTTATTATTTTATTATTACTTTATATATTTTTTTAAAATTTTAATTTGTAATTTCCTTTTATTTAATTCTTATTCCTTAATTAATTCTCATTTAATTAATTATAATCAAAATATCAAAGATCATGATATTTTATATTAATTTTCTTCAAATAATTAAGTAATTAAATCTATTTATTAAGACTTAATTAATAGAAAATTCACCATATACTTCCAAGATAAATTATGAAAACCCATCATAGAGAAATTTACTCAAAATCAGTCTAAAGGGTTAAAAATCACAAATTATGTCATTCGACACATTCGATGGGTAAATATCTAAATACTTCTCCTACCTCACTAGGACAAATAGTTTAAGGGTTTGGGATTTGGACTTGAGAATTTATCTCCCTTCTCTTATCATTGAGATAGTATAATAAGGTACACTCATCCTGGAAATTTAGGGAAGTCGATACCCGGTACCTACAACTTACAGAAAAACCAAGCATGTACATACAATATATATAATGCTAAGCTAAACAGGCAATGGTAGGAAGTGGTGCATCATGTAGATCTTGACTAAGTAGGTGACTACGACTCGCCACCTTAACCATATCAGAAATGCCATACAATAAGAAAACACGCACACCATACACATGCAAGTATGGGGTAAGTATCCATAACAAAGCACATGAGATAATAAACCATCTAACTAATCATCAACAATAACTAAAAGCAATGTAATGATCATCATGCATACATGAAATGTAAAGTCTGAATGATCTCATCATGTAACCACTGAGTCCATAACATAATATCGGATAGTCTCAAAAAAATACTTACTAATCCATCAACATAAAACTAGTCTAGCATAGTTTGATAATAATAGCAACAATATGGCTAGAAAAGATGTGAACAAGGGTAGGCACTACACGTGAGCATTATTCGATTGTGAAGTAGTAGGAAATTGATAGTGCTTTGAGAAGTAATGATTCTACTCTTGAAAGTTTTGGTTCTAGTAACTCAATATAAAAATATATTGTTAGTAACATTATCATTGTTGATCTCTCTAGTTTTTTATTTACTGGTTTCAAATAAGTAGTCATATATAAGGAAGATTTGGTCATTCATCACTACAAGTGACTTACTCTACATAGGTTGAGCCACATATTTGTAAAGACTTGTAAATAATCTTGTATATGTCAAGCTCTAGAGGAGGCAAGCAAGTATTTAGTTGTTGAGTATTTCTATGGAAGTGAAGTTTAGTAAAATTTCATGAAAATAGAGCATAAGCATGTCAAGTCATATAGAAGGTGTCAAGATAGTTGAGGCAAAGTATTGACAAGAAGAGTAGTTATGACTAATCATCACAAACAATATGTGTCGAGTAACAAGATTTGAACAAGAATGCCTAAAATGACATAGACTTTGATGTAAAAAATTTTGAGCTAGCATATAAATAACATTTAATAATCAAAGAGTTTGTTAAAGAGGTTGTTAGGTGTTTCAACATTGATCATAAATCCCTTTGAAGGAGGGATAACCAATTAGATGCAGAGCCCAAAAGGGAAACATCCAGATTATTGATCTAATTTTAGAAGACTCTAAAGATGTGTTTATAAGAGAAGATGCTATCCTTATTTTTTGAGAAGAGAAGTATTGTGAATTTATATGTAAAGGAGTTAGGTTTTGGAAGAAGCAAGAATTTTTTTGAAGTATTAGAATATAGTGACTAACTGAAGCAATGGAGAGTAAATTAAAGATATATAAGATATAAGATCAGATTAGAGAAAGAAAAGAGAAGATTTTTAATCAAAATTGTAAATGCATACCAAAGGATCAGGTACTAAATCATTTTAGCAAGTGAATTAGGGTAAATCTCTTAATAGAATGGTCCTAACATGCCTATGTAAATCTCTTAATAGAGTAGTTACTTCATTGTGCATTTTAAATGCTTTAATAAAGGTAGACCTACAAGTCTTGTAAATATCTTAACAAGGAATAATCCTCATAGGGTAGATCGTTAGAAGTGATATAATGTAGCCCTAATAGGAAAATTTTATTGTTGTAGTAGTGAAGATTTGTGGGTGTCATCTCCACCTCATTTTTATCTTTTCCTTGGAGGGTTTTTGGGTAACGAAAATCTCTTTTGTTATGTGTTTATATTTTCATGTTGATGGATGTGATACATATCTAGATCTATTTCTAAAATTCAATTTTTAATTTATGTTATGCATGATCTAGATACAAGATGAATTATGTGGTTAATGTAGTTAAGTTCTTTTGAAGGATAAAAGTTAAAGTGATCCTGATTTACCCTCCCCCTCTCTTAGAAACTCAATTTCCTAATAAACTTATGATAATTGGCATCAAATCTTTGTTCTCTTAGAAGAAGATTAACTACTTGAGAGTTGAGATGGAGGTTTACAAATTGGGAAAGACTATTGAAACCAAATGATTGACATCCAACTCATACTTCAGCAAGAGAGGAACTAAGGGAACCCCTAAGGAAAAGAAAGGATATGTCTATTTAGTAGAATGACACACTTTATCAAGAAGTTGATACCAAAGGATTTCTTGACAATGGAAATTGTAGTGAAAGTGATGCAGCTATTGTAGATCTATTGGAGAAAAATAGTACTCTAAATGATGAAGTCATGGGATTGGAGAGAGAACATGAAATCCAATTAGTAAGGTTATGTGAACTAACCAAAGAGAAGAAGAAAGATAAAGAAGATAAAGCTATGGTAGACGAAGAAAAAAGAAAAATGGCTACTAGACTTAAATAAAGATTGTCTAATGTAAAAAAGGTTAACAAACACTCAGCTAGACATGATGAATCAACTACTACATGAAAATCAAGAGCTAAACTAAAAAGACATGCAGATATAAAATTCGAGATCAGAAAGTGACCAACTAGGGAATGAGTTAATATCTAAGAAGGAACTCTTGGCAAGGATGAACAAACCGAATGAAGTAGTAAGATATTTTGAAGAACTAATGAGATCACCAAGGTCATCCTGTGACATCTTTGAATTAGGGAATATTAAGCACCATTCATCTATTTAAGAAGGAGAATCATCCACGAGTGGAGAGAAAAGAAATAAAAATTGAAAAATAAAAACTACATGTCATCATTGTGGAAAAATGAGACACAAAAAATATTTATACAAATAAGACTTGTAAGTAGAACCCTAAACTTAAGTTTGATGGTAACTATTTTAATTGCAAGAAACAAGGTCATGAAGAGAATGAATGTAGATCAAAGGTGAGAAATACATCCACTCCACCTAGATTTGATGGATATTAATACAATTTTCAAAGTTATGGACATAGAGAACATGAATATTGATCATAGGAAAAATCTATTTGGACAACCAAAAGACAAGAAAATGCACCTAAGAAAGGTAACTCTTACAATTGAGATTACAATACATGGTATAGTTTTCATTATTATAGAGAATATGTTCACATTCTAGAAAATTGCATATGAACACATTGTAGAGGCAATTATAAGAAATGGTTCAATGGAAGCATAGTTTGTTTTAGTTGTCACATGATTGGACATGTGAGAAAAAAATGTAGGATATAAGGATCAACACCAAACAATGAATAGATCAAGGGAAAAGGAAAAATGAATGGAGAAAAATTAAAGAAGGAGATGAATCAAACTTGGAAAAAAAAAGTAGAAGTTGGAAACCATGGAAATAGTAAAGCTTAGATCAGCCAATCCAGTGGACAAGGTGATCAGACCACCCCAAATTAATCAAGAAAGATATGTTAGGAACTACATATTCAAATGACTTATCTTGCATCTGTTCACAACATGAATTGTGCCAAAGTTCATATATGCATAAGATAAGATGCATTAGAATAGATTTATGAAAAGAACCATAAGATGGAATCATTTACATTATTTGGTGTTGAGCATCAATAATACTATCTATATTGATAGAGCATTGGAATATGGACCAAGTACCCAAAATGACTAAACTAATTTGTTGGCCGAGTTAGATGGTATTGACCGAGCTATATAATGGAAAGTGAGTTAAAAGTGTAACAATGAATAAGATAGCTAGATTCCACGTAACTAAGTACACACCATTTATGAGAGCCCTAATTTGAACAAATGAAAATATATAGAAAATGTTTGAAAGCATTTTACACACCTTGCATTAATATTTTGAGAGCCTAAGTGATTTGAGTGAATTATGAAGCAATTTCTAAGTTGATTGAAAGAGAATTTAAAGTTGAAGAGTTATTGAGTGTTGATTATTGATTGTGTTGAGTTGTTGACAAAGAATCTTTTTAAAACCCTAAGATGATAATGGAATCTAGATCATCATCAGCTATGAAGAATCAAGGAGAAGAGGAAATCAATGTTTAGTTGGCAAAGAGTGACACTTGTCCTCTAGCTAAATATCATGTTATTCTTGAAATTGCACTGAAAGGGGATTCAATGAGCATGTTATCATCGATACCACCTAGGGTTATTATGATTCGCGGTGTATAGAGATATTACATGTGTAAAATCCATGAAGTAGGAGACTATGATTTTTTAGGCATACCAGAGTTGTGTGATGAAGGAGTATTGAAGGACGAGTTCAAGATTGTTAAGAAGAAAGGGTTAATGTGTGCACTAGATTTTTTGAGAAATTTCAAAATTGAATGGATCAAGGATGTGCCTAGATGAATTCATGACCTAGAGTTATTGATGGAGAATGCATCATTAAAAATAATAAAGAAGATTATTCATGCTATTACAAGATATCCAACATTTATATAAAAAAAGACTATGTGATGCCAGAGCAAACATGTAGTTTAGGAAAACACCTAGGATGAGTGGAATGGATGTGGCATGTCAATTTCAAACATTACTAATCCATTGATTAATTTTTTAGGGAGAGTGATTGCACACAAATTTTACTAGTCAAGTCGACTAAATAGTGTGCCATGTATGGTAGTAGACCAAGCTTGGAATATTGTGATAAAAGACCATAAATATGATCTTGTCGAGCTACAATGGTTACAACTAGCTGAGAAGCTCTTATCAATCAAAAAGGCTAAGAATTCAATGTGTAAGTTTCGATCATTGATAATGTGTATTTTCTTTTGTATTCAAAGTTAATTTCCTACTATTGGTAATGTTGAATTACAGCAAGGAAAACATGCTACTAGGCATATAAGTGAGTATATTATGAATTTGGGAGATAGTTTTGAGAATGTGTTAGATGGATATTTTGATGAATTTAAATAGAATATGAGGAGAAGAACAAGGATTTCTACATCCTTAATTGATAAATACTATAATGATGTGTATTTTCTAGTTGACACTGATTACACATATGTTCAAGTAGTTAAGCTAAGGTAGCCTTGTTTAAGCCATTTGGATATGAGATTGACACTAATAATATGAGAATAAAAATTACTACACTAATTACTGAAGAAATTGATACAAAGGTCGAGCCCTTTGGAAAGTATGATGAAGAAAAATAAAGAATAATGGTAGATATTAAAATTGCTTCTACTAACAAGAAGAGGAAGAAAATGATTAAAGACCTAGAGGGAGAACTAGGAACACAAACTAATGGTGAAGGACCTTTGAATATGACATAAGGTCTTGGAGAACATTAAGATAGTGATGGTGATGAAGAGATAGTGGAAGAGAGTGCAGATAAACAAGGTAAAGCCTTAGCACTTATCCCTCCACAAGAAAAGAAGACCAAGATAGTAAAAAACATATAGCCTAAGGTAATAAAGACTATAAAGAAAGTAATATCTAAGCCCCTCTCTTCTCTTTCACCACTCAGACCAAGAACCAAGTCAGCAACAACAACTTGTGTCAAGAAACCATTGAAAAAGGGTGTTTAAAGGATTATAAAACCAAGTGAAGGTTCTAGTCATACAAGTGGAGTCAAGAGAAAATTGCAGCCACCAGAGGTCAACCAAGGATAAGAAAATTATAAAGACAAAAAGATGATGAAGAAAAAGATGCATTGAAAACATAATCTGATGAGCTAGGTCACTACCAAGTCATTGTACATACAAAGCCTAAATCTATTGACAAGGTATGTTACAACATTAGAGAGACAACAAGTTTATTAGGTTTCAAGTTCATAAACTATGGAGTACTAAGTGTTGTTGATGAGTAGAAACTAGAAGAAGACATGTTAAATATGATGGCTAAGTTTAAAACAACACCTATATAGATAGAAAATAGTATTCCAATTGAATTGTATAGTAGAATTGATGCCAAATGGAAACATGCAATAAAGACCGAGAGGTAGATAAGAGAAGGAGCATTATCTAATATCATGTGTTATCTAATAGCTAAAAAAATAAAAAATGTTTTGGAGAAGCATATGAACATATTAAATATAGGGATTTTATGGTTTTGTAACATAAAATTGAAGACGTTGGAAAACAAAGTGAATTATTGTGGAAAAGCACTTTTGGATTAACAATTGCTAGAGATGATATCAAGGATGGTAAAGGTAAGGGAGTTGAATAGGTAACTTAGAAAGATGTATATATATGATCTCGATACATTGGAGTCATCCATTAGACAAAAAGTACAGGAGACTGAAAAGGATAATGTAACTATTGAAGATGTGCGTAGTGATGAGGAAGACACATGTGTGCCAAGCTCACAAGAACAAGAAAATATATCTGCTATTTGTTCCACCACTCCTATGATACAAAAAATAAGAAATTATTCAAAAATAGGAGAGACACAAGCTCTAATTGTTAATGCTACTACTCAAAGTCAAACAGGTGTCAAGAAGTCAACAAAGGAAAAAAAAGAAACTAAGGTTTTAGATGAGCAGAAAGAAAAGAAAAAAAAAAAGGAAGGAGATAAGAATGAAGTCTCACAAAGAGAATTAAGTGTACAAGCTCACACTCCACCCTCAGCTATGTCAGATCCCACATCTGTGCAAATAGTGCAAGCCCCTATAGTACAAATCACTTTAAGTGCTACTATTTTTATCTCTAGCACTAATGCACAAGTTAGACCAAGAGGTGAAATGCATTCACCCACTCTAGCCTTAGTTGTGCTAAGTAGTAGCACTCCTAAAAAGGGAAAAGGGAAGAAGAAGAAGAAGAAGAAGATAATTTCTCTAGGTAATGTTGTTACCTTGGATGAAGTTATTGAGTTTCCTAATTGGTATTTGAAAAATCTCAGGTTTGAACAAACAATAATCTTCTAAGAAATTCGTGCAAGGAAGAAAGGACAAGAGCATATGAGAAGAGAGAAACAAAAAATGCAAGTATTGCATGATATTAAAGACATATTTGTTGATGTATTTGATATTCATAGCATCGATTAACATACCCCTATTATCTCTCAATTAGTGAAAATTGTTGAGAAAGTCAACAATAAGGATATAGGAACAAATGAGAAATTAATGGCTTGGTCAGAGAAAAAGTTGGAGAAAAATGTACTTGAGAAAGTTTCTACTATGATAGCATGAAGAAAGGTTGAATCGTCAACACTTGTAAATTATCACAGAGAATTTGTCCAAAAAATATGAGTTCTATATGCATAATATACTTTGTAATGTTCCCAAATTCATCAATCAACTCCAAGTTAGAATTCAAAAGATTGAGACTAATTTAAAATCCTGAGCAAATTCTATCTCTCAGTCATTAGGATCAGGTTCAATCCATTACAATAGACTATTGTTTTCACAATGGAGGTTGGTTGAGCTACACACAATAGATAGCAGAATGAGGTGAAAACTTATCTCCATAGAATTTATGTTAATAGCTCATTTGGAAGTCATGCAACATGATTTTTCTTTAGCAAAGGATTTAATAAAAACATATCATAATCTTTCTACTGTAGATAGCTTAATTGACTTAGTTATAAATTTTGAGATCAACATTCAAGTTTTGGATTTCATGATAACCAAATGGGATCATGTTGTTGCCATGATTATAAGAGACTCATAAGACATTCATTAAAAATATGTTTAATTCCATCCTCCCAACCCCAATAGTAGATATGAGTGATGAAATCAAGGGGGATAAGATAGAAGAATCTTGATTAAAAATGATTAAATCAGAGATGTAGAGGTTAGGTGGGAAACCAAAGACAACACAAAGGCATGACAAGAAACATCAGACTATTTGAGTCATACAATGTAATACATTTATTGTATATATGAGTATATTGTACAAGTTTTGGAGTGCTATATGGATCGATTCATAGGCATAGGAGGAGTACAATCATTTTTTGAATTGCACTGTAGTGATGAAATCATGGTAAATTATTTTTGCCACTAATGTCAAAGGGGGAGATTGTTGATCTCTCTAGTTTTGTCGTCTATTAGTATCAAACACTTAGTCATATATAAGACAAAGTTCATTAGTCATCACTACAACCAAGTTACTCTATATAGGTTGAGAGATGTATTTGTAAGGACTTGTAAATAATCCTTTATATGTCAAGCTCTATAGGAGCCGAGAAATTCTTTGGTCACCAAGTATTTCTATGGAAACTGAGTTCAGTAAAATGCCAAGAAAATAGAGTATATGCATATCGACTTATACATAAGGTGTCAAGCTAGTTGAGGTTGAGTATCAGTAGGAAGAATAGTTACGATCGAGCATCAAAGATACTATGTACCGAATAAAAAGTTTGAACAAGAATGTCTAAAATGGCACAAACTTTAAGGTATTTACATGCATTCAAATCACCTAATAGAGACTCATATGTACTAATTGTATTTTATTGACTTCTAATAGGGTATATCCTTTCACAAGGAACTTTTATATTAGTACATCATCTTGTGGGTATCATTTCCACAAGGTTTTTCCTTCTAAGAAAAGGTTTTTCTTGTTAGCATACATGGTGTTATTGTTTGTGTGTATCTTTCTTTGGTTGTTTCATCTAATATTCACATGTTTCATACATAATAAATATATTGAGAGTTGTCTTGGTTGATTTTACCTTCTGAAAAATTTACTATATGTATCCATTACTATAGATAAATGAGGCAAATTATATCCAAAACATATTTACTTCAACCAAATATGGATTTTAATTTTTTATAGGACCATTTATGTAATATAGCTAACTTGGGGTAGGGATAAAATAATTGCACTAGAATAAAATGAATTATTTTCTTCTCCAATGCTTGACAATAAAATGTAATGAATGACATTGAAAGAAGTAAAAGATTCAAAACTATTATACCAAGAATATTACCAGTTAGGAAGTCAAAATATTGAGTGTAAGAAAACAAAATCAAGCTAGTCATAGACCCCAAACAATAATTGTACCATCTTAGAATGGATGCACTTGGCTTTTAAGACCTTTTAGCTCCCTCTTCATAATACCCATCTTTGGGCCATAGATATGCCTATGCTTGATCTTTATTTCCCTCCTCTTCTTCCCTCTTTATATCTTATCTTTCTATCATCAACCTCTTCTTTCTGTGGCACCCATGACTAGACCTCCAAGATGATGAAGGAGCATTTTCAGTTGCCTTGATATCCTACTATATTTTATTTTATTTTTCTTGTTGGTGTCGAGTTTTAGTGGTTTCTGAGATAGAGTTACTATTTAGTTAAGTGTTGGCCAACTTGTTTAGTGTTGTCCAAGTTATTTTGTACTATCTGAGCTTCCCAGTATTGATTGAGTGATTTGGTGGCCAAGTGTTCCTTCATGTGTTGAGTGAATATGATGGTTGTTGACGCTCAATTCCTTCTTTGTCTGAGTTTTTCTATGATTGGTTCATAGTGTGAGCTTATTTATGTATTTAATTTGGGTCATGAATTTAATATAAGGATCATACATCAAGATGTATGTCGACCATTTTGAGGTTGGCCTTTCTTAAGTAAAGATCTAGAATCATTTGTAAGTCATTATGGAAAGTATAAATAGGGGGTCTAGGCTTAGGTTGAGAATGTGACGTCAAGGGAGATAGAAGAGTTAGAATGAGGAATTTGTGAAAAATTCCAAGTCATTGATTTCATAAATCTCATTTTCCATAACCTGGAAGGCTATACAGTTTGGCATTTATATGGACAATTTGAGGAATTAATAAAGTTTTTGATGATCCTTCTCTCCTTGGTGTTGTTCTATGTGTCATTTCTCATGTTGTGTTTACTCTATATGGTGTTTGGATGGTTAGATGTGCCTTTGGTCCTAATTTTCCCAACCATACCTATATCACAGGACCTAGTCAACCTAGTCTAGACTAGGTTGATGCAGGCTGACCAAGCCCTCCCAAGTAAAAATTTTCCTAGACTTGGTTGAGATAGGTCAACCTAGTCCCCAAACATTTTGATTCCTAAGGCCCAAAATGTGTTAGGGGTTTATTTAGTTTTTGATTATTATCCAATCGACCTGTATTGTTTTCGTGCCTGAGAAAACATATATAAAGAAACTTGGAGTCTTTATTTTCATATCTCAACTCAAATTTTATTCATGCTCTCAAGCTATTTCTCTCTAGTAAGGATTTATACCCTTTTGCAATCAAGGATTTCATGTATTAAAGACTTTTGAGTATTTAAGAAAGGAAATTTACATCTATCATTAAAGGATCCTTTGTGACCATTTCCTCTTGAAAATCTACCTTATTGTTTTCAATAAAGGGAGGAGATCTAAATTGAAGCATTCATCATCTTCTTCATTTATGCACTTCTATATCCATGGAACCATCATGGGATTATGGTAGATATTTTGCAAATAGTGGAGATATCTTACATTACTAAACCAAGATTTACAACATAACTACATACATTCAAGCAAGGTGAATCCTAACATTTAACTTTTCTTTCAGTCACTTACATTTAAATTTTGCAATTACTTTTAATTTGTTAATCTAGGGCTTGACCAAGGTAAGCCCTCATCAAACCCCAACCCCCAAACCTTTCTTTTCTATGTTGACTTTTAGGTTGGGAGAAAGAATGATTACAAATCTAGAACCTACTATTCACAAAATTTCCAAAGTCATAAGTTGCATATTGTTGAACTACATCAACCTAGTTATACGATGCCTTCCAAGTCAACCTAGTGCTCCAATCTCAAATTTTAGGGATATTTTTGTGTTTCATTTCTTTTTTCCTTTCATTCTGAGATTTGTAGATGCATATTCATATACAGTTCAAATCAATGACTCATAGATAAAAAACACATCTTCATCTATGCATTTCAAGGTGAGTCTTTCATCTTTTATTTCCTTTCATATCTTTACCCTATATTTACATATTAAATAGGATAATTATCTTTACATAGGATCTATATTTACATTATTAAAGCAAATAGTTCAATTGAACATTCACATTATCCTATTAAGGGTGTAAGAGAGTTCATAGCTCTCTCTATAATCTAGATTTAGTGTTAGCACCTTTTTTTTTTGTGTCCTAGCTAATCTAATTTGTATCATAAGTGGAATCATACTAGAAATACCCCTCTTTCCCTTGCACATGTATTTTAATGGATTAGGGTCCTCGTAAAGTGGACGTCGACATCTGACTAAAGTGCTTCTATTTTACCACTAAATAGTAATGTATTTTTCCATTCCTTAAACAATAATGATAAATTTCATTAGTTCATGTCTACTAAAGGGAAATTAGCTAGACACTGATTACATGAGAGGTTCAATTCATAAACCATACATAAGAGGTGATGGAATATCCCTAATTTTATTTTAAATATAAAACCTCAAATATCAACCTCTAATCAAGATGACCAAAAACTTAGATAACACCAAAATAATTCACATTAATTTTATTTTTTATCGAAACATATTTAGCATTAAGAACTTAATCAAAGGAATTCTATATCAAATCTTACCCTATATCAAGAAAAGGAATTCAAAAACTCATTTCAAGCTTGAAATCCATCCGTAGAATTTCACTTGGTCTCTTCTAAATACAATTTTTTGTGAAAAGAGACCTCATCATAACAAAATTACACAAGACATAACCTCTTAGACAAATTAAACATACAATGAAGATTGAATTCCATTAATCTAGAGGTCTTTCACAATAAGTGTTTCTTAATTTTTATGGGTAGAGTGTCATGAATTCAATGTCATATATCAAAGTAGTCATGCCAATAGGTTAATTTAACACCAATGTAGGTTTTGAAAAAAAAATTATATATTCACTTGAAAATTGAAATAAAATATGTATACATTGGTAGGGATATACATTGAAATGAAAATAGAAATAGATAGAAATTTAATATGAATGAGATATAAATTGAGGTCATATATCTCAAATAAATGTAAGAGTGTAGAGGAAAAGAAGGATGGTCAACACCAATAAAATGGAATTATTTTAATATCTTTAATCTCTAGAATATGTAGAGGTATATCAATCTAAAATAAAAATAAAAATTTGATGTGGAAAGATAACTTGGTATATGGATGGATGAAAGAATTTGAGCCCCACTTTTGAGAAAAGAGGTAAAATTATTTTCCCTATTTTTCAAATTTCCTATTAATTAATATAAGAATTTGAAGCACTTCAAGATTGAATCGTAGAAACCTTTAGTAATAAAAATTGTATTGATTTCCATCTAATTTTCAAATATGTAGTTTATTTGAATACCCAAATGGAAGAAATCACTTGTTTGTAAGCATGTTTAAACCCACTTTTTTAAAATACATGTTTCAAGACCATACCACATGTATGTATGACCACTATATTTTGACCTAGAAATAAACAATTTTTTTAATAGTTCTTGCAAAAGATACCAAAAATGCAAAATATTAATCATTTTTTTCCTTATATTTTTATTGAATTTTTTTTGTTATTTATTTGTAATTGACATAATGTATAATTCAAAATCTTCTTGTGTGTAATCACCATAAATTGAAGAATATTAACCTTTTTTTAATTTAAATTCTCATTTTTAAACATCTTTAAGAGAATTTATAGAGATTGATGTCATATAATGTATTTTCTGGAAACCTAAAAGTAAAAACTAGTTCCTAAAGTTGTAGTGAACCTCATTATTTTACATTTAGGTGCTACTTTTAAATAATAAATAATAATAAAGTCCTAAAAAATCACATCTCTATGGAATTTATATTTCTAAAATTAGAATAGTGAGAACTTGAGCGAATTTTTACTTCATAAAATTATTTGAATAGGAAGGCTCTCCAAAAATGATGGCAAGGTGGATTTCAAACATTCTATTTTTATAGAAAAATTATGGGAGGTCAAGGCATATGATTGGTCATAGTAAGCCTATCCAAAAATAAATTTCATAGCAGAAGTATTGTTCTTTCCCATGTCTTAATAAATGGGAGCCCATTATTTAAAATTCAAACAATGGACAGTTGTTTCTATTTAGCTTGTTAAATTTTTTTTAGGTAAAATGTACAATTGATTTATAGATGGTTACGTGTTTCATTTATAAAATAGACATTAGTTTTTAAAAGATCTATTGCAACAAAAAATAGGTCCATAAGAATAAACTTTAATAGTTGAATGAGTACTTTCTCATTGTTCGTCTATCCCTATCTATAGATGAAATGCTCTAATAAAAAATTCTCTTTTCTCTTCTTATTTAGTTGACATTTTAAGAATGATTTGAATTCAAAACTAGATGAAAGATTAGATGAAAGAAATGCTAAGCAAGAAACATTGAAGGTTGTGATAGATGATGAGGTTGTAACAATTAGTAAGGTGGAAAGATACCAAGGAGAGAGAAGAGAAAGAATTAGAGAGTTAATGAATATTGGGGCTTCAAGTTCAAAACTAGACTCAAAAAACAAGATAATTTAGGACACCATAATGGATGTAGTGGTAGAAAGAAAACATGATCCATGGAATATAATTTAGTATTAGATACATGTATGACTTCACAACTAAAATAATTTATATTTCCTTCATTAAAATAGAGTAAAAAATCCTGCACATCAAACCTTGATTAAAAATTCAAAACCCATATGAAAGTCAAACAACTATTTAAACTAAAATTCAAATCCCAAGTAAAATTAAAAATTAAACAACAATACACATAAAAATACTAATTAAGAAAGAAATATTTTTGAATCATATAATAAAGTTCCTCAATGTTTTGAAATTAATAGTGATGTGCTAGAAAATATGTGTGGCTTTATTTCAGGCAAACACTTAGTGACACATGCTAGTATATTAATTAGACAAAAAATTTATAATAATAAGTTTTTGATTTAAAGTTAGTCAATGTTAAAACTATTTAAAATGACTAAAATGCAGAAAAAATGCTGACAAGGTTAGTTATTTATGTAAAAGCTAGGAAGAAGGATGTGTCTTTAAAAAAATTGTATCCACTATTTCTAGTACCTTCAATACAATCACAACAATAATTGGCTCTAAATATAGGAATTTGAAAGAATGAGAAATTTCATGAGCTTTAGTAGGAAAAAAAACTTTTGATAAAATAATGATGAGTAACATATGTGGATATGTTAATATTCATCATAAAAATTTCACGAGAAGTATAATGAGAGGAGTAAACTTTAAAAGTGTGGAAGTGCTATAATTTTATTATGATGCAAATCTTTATTTTTAATCTCATGGGAGAAATAATTAAGGAAATAAACCCCAGTCCTTGTAGGAATTAAAAAGAGGTAGAAAGAGAAAAACAAGACAAGAAGAGAAACTCAATGCAGAAAATAGAGTCAAGACTTAGCATAGAATGGAGAAGGTTAAATAGTCCAAGAGTAGTAAAATATGAGATCAATATCCCATCAAATAGGATCAATCAAAGAACTCCAAACAATACCTCCCATGTAGAGACCAATGGAGGATATTTTTATCCCAGCAACCATATTGCAAAGACTACAAATGGTTCTCAAAAGATAAAAAATGGAGGGCCCCCAATTAGTCCACCCCATCACAATGAAACTCTATAGCGATCCTCATAAAAAGTATAATGAATCTAAGTCCATAAAGATATATGTGCCACCAAAAAAGAGGGTGCTAGACCAAGATGATAGTTTGGTCCATAAAAACCACCCACAACCATTAGCAAGCACCCCCTACATGAAGAATGGATGCCACTGACCAAGGAAACAAAGGGCTAGCAAAAAGGAAAAAAAAAATTGTAAAGGGAATCATTACATCGAAAGAGATGTAGGTTTACAATAGTTAAAATAATCAAATGTGCTAATTAGCCACCTCCCCTCCAAAGCTTCAATGAAACCACTAATAAATCCTTGCCCAAAAAAATCATCAAGAAAGCTACAACTAGAAAATGTGTGGCTAAAATCCCTTGCCCTGGTATGTTGTTGATTATGAGACTTCACAACAAAGTCTGACCTATTGACCATTGTAGCACCCTAAGTGTTTTTTCATAAAAGGAAAGGCAACTAGTTGTCTTCCCCACAACAAAAAAATGACTCTATAGAGACACTAATAGTCCCACCCAACATAGATATAAACAACTACCTAAATAGATGACATGAAGCTCCTCTAAAGTTAACTTTAAAAGTTATTCAATCAATAGTTTATGGAATTCTAGCAAAAAAATCCCAAGATTTAAGATGAATATTACTAATGAAGTCAAAATTTGGATTGAATTTTTTTGGCATGATAATCAAAGAAAACCATATAATTCCACATATATTCTTAAATTAAGAGTTGACTCAACAATTTGTGTTCCACATCAAAAAGAATTATTGGACAAGACTCAAATTGAACTTTCAAAAGAAATTAAAAATTAGGTAATAAGGTGTTAAATATTAGCATCAGTAAAATATATTTCTAAAATTTTAAATGTTGATATGTAAGGATTAACAAGGAAAGTGTCAGATGTTCTTGCAAAACTCGTGTATTCTTTTGGTACCATTATGATGTATTTGTGCTACTATGAATACTAATGAAATTTAGTGTGAATGTGGTATAAATCCACCACCTAAAACATTAAAGGAGTTTATATCAAGTTTATTTTCTAATCCAACTAATACGAAGTGTTTTTTTTCAAAACGTGTTTCTAGAGTATGCAATATATGTGGTAATGTTACATTATTATTTGAATACTTTTTATGAAAATCCTTTAACTAGTTTTGAATAGTAATTAGTTTATTTAAAAATATTTAAAAGTGCTAAATAATTATTGAAGGATAAAAAATATGAAATTCATTGTGATCTAATAACAAAAAATGTTAGTTTCCACATATTTATGAATTAGTTTAAAAGTAAGATCATACATAAATATTTTAAACACTCAAAACAATAGATGGCTTGATGTAAACAAAATCATATGAAACAATAATTTCTAATTGTTGCTGGATACAATTGTTCAATTGTGTGTTGTCTTTGATGTCACACAAATGTCATATCAATCATCAGATAGTGTCTACCGAGCTCAGAAGGTCAACAAGGAAAAGGATAGTGTCTACCAAGCTCAAAAAGTTAGCAAGGCAAAAGATAGTGTCTAGGAGCTCAAAAGGTCAGCAAGGAAAAGGATAGTGTCTATTGAGCTTAGAAGCTCAGCAAGGCAAAAGATAGTGTCTACCAAGCTCAGAAGGTCAACAAGGAAAAAGATAGTGTCTACCAAGCTTAGAAGGTTACCAAAGCAAAGGACAATGTTTACCAAGCTTTCAAGGTAAACAAAGAAATTTAGTTCTTATCAAGCTCAAGTGGAAATTGAAGAAAATGTGACGGATTCAGTTCTTTCTGAGTTCACTCGATCATCAAAGGTAATTTGGCAGAAGTAGTTCTTACCAAGTTCACTTGGTCATCAAAAGTAATTTGGAGGGATTTAGTTCTTACCAAGAAAACTTAGTAGCCAAAGGATTTTAAGGATATTACAATTTTAATCGAGTCAAGATGGTTAACTCACAAAATTTCTAGAAGCAATATTTACTGAGCAGGGTTGGCCAGTAAAGGATATCATTGTCTTATGAAATAAAATTTATTTGTTTAAAGAGAAATATTTGTAGACAACTGATGAATGGTTTATTGGTAAATATAACATGTGAATAGGTTGACTTGACAATCTGAATGGTATAAGTAAGAGGTCAAGTTGCTAATTCAAAATGGTATGATATGGAGGTATGAGAAGTTAATGTGATATCAAGATTGATTATTATTGAAGCGAATTTGAAACATGATCTGAGATCATTGAGGAGCAGTAGAGTCATATTTGATCAAGGAGGATCTAATGATGTTGAATAGAGACCTGTATCTAGCAATTTTAGTTGCGTCTTTTTTAGGTCAATTCATTGCTACTTTCTAACCATTGTAGTAGTGATTTAAAATCTCTTAACAGAGTTGGTTTAACAACCATTTTTTAAATCCTCTAACAAGGTGATAGTTCAATTGAATTGTTCTAAAGACCTCTAGCAAAGCCACTCCTAATAGGGTGATCAAATCCTCTAACAGGGTCACACCTAACAGTGTGTATTGTAACCTTTAACAAGGTTGGCTCCTAATAGGGCCACTTCAGAAAAGTGAAAAATTGGTGACTAGTTACTTGGTGGTTTTTCCCATATTGGGTTTCCATGTTAAATCTAGTGTCTCTTGTGTTCATTTTATTTTCAATTACATGCATGAATGCTTGATAATGTAATTTACCAAGTCACAACATTTTTTTACTGAGTACAAGTAGTAACTAGATCTTTAAGACATCTAAGAGATTTGTGGATTAATTTTTGTTAGTAACTGATTCACCCCCCCTCTTAGTTACTCTATCTTTAATTCCAACAATTGGTATCAGAGCTTTTGGCACTTATAGAAAAATATTTCAAGGATCTAAGCTAAAGACCAAGATGTCTTACAAAAGGGAAATTCCAAGACTTAATAGGGACAACTTCTTAGCATGGCAAGGATTGATGAGGCTTCATTTGAATTCTATTGGTGATACAAGACTATAGTACCTCGATGAAAAATATGGAGAACCTTCTAGTACATTATCTATCAATGATATTGCTGAAAAGAAGACTCACAATAACATGTGATAGATATAGCATCTACTCTGAGTTATGAAGAATTTGATGACATCAATGATTGCAAAACTGCCTTTGAAATGTTGAACAAGCTGAAAGAAATCTATGGAGGAGATGATAATGTGAGAAGAGCCAAAATAGAAAGTTTGAGAGGGAAATTTGATCAAATGAGGATGAGAGAGGATGAAAACATTGCAAAGTATGTTGAAAGAGTTAAAGCATGTGTCAGTGCAATCAAAGCATTTGGAGGAGATATTAGTGAGGAGATAGTTATAAGTAAAGTTCTTACAACTCTACTTCCTATATATGCAATCAGAGACTCTACAATTCAGGATAGAAGATGTGAGCCAAATCATAAAATAAATTTAGAGGCCATAGTTGGAAGATTGATTGCATTTGAGCTAGACAACTATGACAATTATGTTCCAGCTGTCAAGAACGTTGAATCAACATTTGAAGCCAAGCTCACTCAAAGAAAAAGGGAAAAAGATGAAGGATCAGCAATGAGACAGTGACGAAGAATCAGAACAAAGTACAAACTATGATCTTGAAGTGGTTGAAGCTCTACTAGCAAGGAAATATTCAAGAGGCAAAGGGAAGTACAAAGGTAAGGTTCCTCTAATCTGTTTCTCTTGTGAAGAAATTGGAGATATTGCTGCTAGGTGCCCAAATAAATAGAATGAAAATGAGAAGAAAGGTCACAAATACAATGGCAAAAAGGACTTCAAATCTTTCAAGGATAAAGGTAAGAAAATATGTTTTATGTCAAAAGATTCTAATGATTCTAATAATGAAGAAGAAGATGAAATTATCTACATTGCTCTAAAAGATGAATCTGATAATAATGAGGAAATGACACTAATTTCTTATATGAGCAAAAATGATACATGGATCATTGATAGTGGTTGTTCTCATCACATGACTAGTGATAAAACTAAGTTTGAATATTTTGAAGACTATGATGGTGGCAGTGTAAGATTTGGTAACAATGAACCTTGTTGTATAAGAGGAAAAGGAAGAATCTCACTAACCAAGGAACTTGTATGTGATAATGCATACTAGGTAGAAGGACTAAAGCATAATTTGTTGAGTGTTGCATAGCTACTCAATAATGGATTCAAAGTACAATTTATGCATGGAAAAGAAAGATTGTTAGATGGCAAAGGAAAGCTGATTGGATCAGGCACTCAAACAAAAGGTAACTTATTTTTATCTTGAACTTGATGAATGTTCATGTTTCATTGCTCAAATTGAAGAAATTTGGTTATGGAATAGGAGGTTGTGTCATGCAAACTTTGAAAACTTAATAAATATCAGTAAATTCAAGAAAGTAAGAGGTATTCCTAACATAAAGAAACCTAAGGTTGGTCTATACAAGAATTGTCAAATTGGTAAAATGGAAAAGACTAGTTTTAAAAGTAGGAACTCTCATACTGAAGAAGTTGTAGAAATTGTGCATACTAATTTGTGTGGACCTATTAGCATTGAAAGTTATACTAGTGAAAAATTCTTCATTCTATTTGTTGATGATTATTCAAGAATGATGACTATCATGTACCTTAGAGAGAAATCAGAAGTATTTGAAAAGTGCAAATGGTATTTGGCCAGAGTAGAAAAGAAAACAAGTAAAAGACTAAAATGCTTAAGGTCTAACAGAGGTGGTGAATTCATTTCACATGAGTTCAATAACTTTTGCATTGAAAGAAGAATCAAAAGATAGGTTTCAACACCTAGAACTCCAGAACAAAATGGAATAGCAGAAAGAAGGAATATATCTATAATGGATTGTGCAAGAACTTTAATGATTAAGAAAGGCATTACTATCAAATACTAGAAGGAAGCTATCAGCATTGGAGTTCATACCTTGAACTGAGTATAGCTGAAAAAAGGACTCATTCAAAACACCTTATGAGTTGTGGTATGGCTACAAACCCAATGTAAGTTATCTAAAAGTATTTGGAAGAAAATGTTACATTTTAAAAGAATCTAGAAAAGGTAAATTTGATGTAAAAAGTGATGAAAGAATATTTTTGGGAGACTCTTGCAAAAGCAA
This sequence comes from Cupressus sempervirens, assembly GCA_028749045.1. Classification (NCBI taxonomy): domain Eukaryota; kingdom Viridiplantae; phylum Streptophyta; class Pinopsida; order Cupressales; family Cupressaceae; genus Cupressus; species Cupressus sempervirens. The sequence goes on from CM053787.1 coordinate 249,933,690, forward strand.
AGCAAGTAGATGTTTGAACTTATCTACTCACAAAGTTATACAAAGTGCACATGAAAAGTTGATGAGTTTGCAGAAAGAATAGAAGAAGAAAGAAAAAAGGAACATAAAGACTACATAAGATTCACTTACATTGAACCTGATACAATACCAAATATATGTATTATTTAGGAAACTTCAACTCTAGAGTCTTCATTAATCGAGTCACAAGACGTCCAAACTGAGTCAGCATCTATTGAGATGCAAGAACCTGAGTTGCAAATAGAAGCTATCAAGTTAGCATCTATCGAGCCTGAGCAACCAGAATTAGAACTAGAAGTTGAGAGATAGAAGGATAACAATGCAAGTCATTTAAAAGGAAAGGAGCCCATGTTAGCCAAGTATGTTAGAAAGCATCATGCACCAGATCAGATCATTAGTGATAAATCAGAAGGAAAAATGACAATAAGTAAGTTGAAAGGTGCTTGTTTACTTTCTAATTTTGAACCTAGAAATGTCAAAGATGCACTAGACAATGAAAGTTGGATTGAAGCTATGAATGAAGAGATAGAACAGATAGAGAAAAACAACACATGGACTCTTGTACCTAGACCCAAAGACAAGAATGTGATTGGAATGAAGTGGGTATTTAGAAACAAACTAAATGAAGATGGTAAGGTATCAAGAAATAAAGCTAGACTAGTATGCAAAGGATACTCTCAAGAAGAAGGTGTAAACTATGGAGAAAATTTTTATCCTATTGCAAGATTGGAAGGTGTCAGAACCTTACTTGCATATGCTGCACTCAAAGGATACAAATTTTATCAGATGGATGTCAAATCAACATTTCTCAATGGCATATTGGAGGAAGAGGTTTACATTGAGCAGCTTGAAGGTTTTGTTGATCCAAACAAGAAGGACAGGGTCTAAAAATTGCATAAAGCATTATATGGTCTAAAACAAGCCCCTAGAGCATGGTATGAAAGGTTGCATAACAATCTTATTAAGATTGGTTTTCAAAGAACTAATGACAACAACAGTTTGTACATAAAGGAAGGACTAGATAGTAAGATTTTTTTTGTAGAAATATTTGTAGATGATGCTTTGTTCATAAGAAATGATGATCTTTGCAAAGAATTTCCAGAACAAATGAACTAGGAATTTGGAATGTCAATGTTTGGTGAGATAAAATTCTTTGTTGGTCTTCAAATTTAGTAGAATAAGAATGGAATTTACATCACTCAATCTAAATACATCAAGGAGATACTAAAAAAGTTTGGTATGGAAGACTACAAACTAGTTGGGACTCCTATGTGTACTAGATGAAAACTCACCAAGGATGATGAATCAAAGGAAGTGGATTAGACATTGTATACATCTATGATTGGAAAGTTGCAATATGTAGTGCACATAAGACTAGACATTGCCCTTGCAGTAGGGATTGTAGCAAGATTCTCCGCAAAACCAAAAGAAAATCACATGATGGCAATCAAAAGGATCATGAGATACTTAAAAGGAACTGAAGATTATGGATTATGGTATAAACTTGGAGGAAAATTGGATTTAAATGTGTTCACTGATGTAGATTGGGCAAGAAATATTGATGACAAAAAGAGCACAAGTGGAGGAGCTTTCTTTCTTGGAAAAAGGTTGCTTTCTTGGACAAGCAAAAAGCAGAATTGTACATCTCAATCCATAGCAAAGACTAAATATGTTGTAGCAGCAGTAAATTGCTCAAACATTATATGGTTTAAACAATTATTGAAAGGTATGAAGCAAGAAATGATAGAAAAATGGTTATGTTTTGTGATAAGACAAGTGTAATCAGCATCTCCAAGAATCCAGTGATGCATTAAAAAAGAAAGCATATTGCCATAAAATATCACTTTGTTAGAGAATTGGTGCAAGAAAAGGAAATAAGATTGAAATATGTGCATACAAAGGAACAAATTTCTGACATATTCACAAAGCCTTTCCCTAAGGATGCATTTTTTTATCTAAGAGGTAAGTTAGGGGTCATTCCCCTATCTGAAGCTCACTAAAATATAGTTTTAGTGATGCATCAATAGGAACAAAATTGAAAATCTATCTGTTGATGTAGCAAACCAATGAAGACATTGCATATGAATCAGTAAATTAGGTACAATACTATTCAGTTGTTTTAAGTTATCTTTAGCATGTGTTGTCAAAGAGGGAGAATATATTGTCATATCTTTCTAAAATTTTCATAATAAGAATTTGTGTAAGAGGGAGAGATTGTTATGAAGGAGGGAGTTTTGTTTTCTATCAAGAATTTTTGTAAGAGGGGAAGATTGTTATGAAAGAGGGAGTTTTGTATTCTATCATTAAAAAACTTGTTTTCAAATTTCATTCTGCTATGACATGTTGTGTTGCCATCAATGCCAAAGAGGGAGATTGTTGGATAAAATTGTTCAATTTTGTGTTGTCTTTGGTGTCACACAAATGTCATATCAGTCATCAGATAGTGTCTACTAAGCTTAGAAGGTTAGCAAGGCAAATGATATTGTCTACCGAGCTCAGAAGGTTAGCAAGGCAAAAGATAGTGTCTGCCAAGCTCAAAAGGTCAACAAGGCAAAGGATAGTGTCTACCAAGCTTAGAAGGTCAGCAAGGAAAAGGACAATATTTATCGAACTTTCAAGGTAATCAAAGAAATGTAGTTCTTACTGAGCTCACTTGGTAATCAAAGAAAATGTGATGGATTCAATTCTTACCAAGTTCACTCGATCATCAAAGGTAATTTAAAAGAAGAAATTCTTACCGAGTTCACTCAATCGTCAAAAATAATTTGGAAGAAGAAGTTGTTACCGAGGGATTCAGTTCTTATTGAGAAAACTTAGCAGCCAAAGGATTTTAAGCATACTGCAATGTTAGTTGAGTCAAGATGGTTAAATCAAGAAATTTCTAGAAGTAGTATTTACCGAGTAGGGTCGGCCAGTAAAAGATTTCATTGTCTTATGAAATAAAATTTATTTGTTTAAAGAGTAATATATGTAGCTGACTGATGAATGGTTTATTGGTAAATGTAACATGTAAATAGGCTGACTTGACAATCTGAATAGTATAAGTAAGAGGTCAAGTTGCTAATTCAAAATGGTATGATGTGGAGGTATGAGAAGTTAATGTGATATGAAGATTGATTATTGTGGAAGAAAATTTGAAGGATGATCAAAGATCATTGACGAGTATCAGAGTCATATTTGATCAAGGAGGATCTAATGATGTTGAACAGAGACTTGTATCCAGCAATTTTAGTTGCATCTTGTTCAGGTCAACTCATTGTTTCTTTCTAGTCATTGTAGTAGTGATTTCAAATCTCTTAACAAAGTTGGTTTAACAACTATTTTGTAAATCCTCTTACAAAATGACAGTTTAGTTGAATTGTTCTAAAGACCTCTAGCAAGGCTACTCCTAACAGGTTGATCAAATCCTCTAACAAGGTCACACCTAATAGTGTGTATTCTAACCTTTAATAGAGTTGGCTCCTAATACAGCTCACTTCAGAAGAGTGAAAAATTAGTGACTAGTTACTTGGTGGTTTTTCCCATATTGGGTTTCCACGTTAAATTTGGTGTCTCTTATGTTCACTTTATTTCAGTTAGTTGCATGAATGCTTGATAATGTAATTTACCGAGTTACAGCATTTGTCTATTGAGTACAAGTAGTAACTAGATCTTTAAGACATCTAAGAGATTTGTGGATTAATTTTTGTTAGTAACTTATTCACCCCCCCTTTCAGTTACTCTATTTTAAACTCCAATAGTTGTAAGGATAGTTTTAGTCATTGACTATGTAGATAAATACACACTTACATGACAAGATGAGGTACAAGTGCAATATATTGTAATTCAATTCAACAAGAAAAAAATTCATGTTGTTTATAGGCATGCACTTGATAGTATAAATGAGGATTGACTTTTTTGAGAGAGTACCATTTCTATTTGAGTGATAATAAACTATAATCTGTAGATTTTGTTGAGTATTTCTTTAAGAAATTTTATGAGAATTTAAGGGAGTGAGAAATTAAGGTGATACGACATCTAATAGAGTTAGATAAATGCACAAGAAATGTCAATAATGATACAATGTCTTATTGGTTGAGTATAATAAAACTATTGTCCACATATGTGATGTTCTTTGTCATGTTCTTTATGGGTTGGACAATTAAAATGAGAACATGATGGTATTAGTACATGTGTTAAAATATCCATTTGTAGAGAGTAACTCAACTTTTAGGAAAAAGATAAAATTCAAAAATCCAAGTGCAATTATGGAATGATGTGATTTACGTCTTTATCTGCAAGGTCAAGTTAGAACTCTAGAATTAGCCTTTCCTTATAATTTTTTGGAGAGAAGACTATCCTTTTAAGATATGAGTGTGATACAATCAACAAGTTGGCTAAATAGAATTTATTTTTAAAAATTATTTGTAACACTTGCACTATATATTATTTAGGAATCTTGCATGTTTTAATCAACTTTTTACTTATGGTAATTAGAAGAATGTGAGAGTATCAAATGGGTTGAAGAATGTAAACATAAATACTTAACACCTAGTAAAACACAACTTGAAGATAATACAAGAAATGAAGACTTAGATTATCCATTTTCATCTAAAGAGTACGATCATGTTTCAGACCTGATATAACATGGTAATTTAGTTCAATTTCCTTTTAAAATAAATTATATTATTTATTTTTTTCATAGAATTTAGTAATCTATTTGAATTAAAAATTATAGCAAGTTTCATTTGTACAAGTACTTAATATTTTTTCTAAGGTATGTGTATTTTGTTGTTGCACCTAAGGATAATGATGAGTAGAATGAGTATTAGCTAACTAGATGCATTGAATCTAACAAAAAAAAGTCTTTAATTAGATGATGATATTTTTAACTATATAATTGGGTCCATTTTTATAGTTGATACATAGCTATAGAAATATAAAATAATAATAATTGGCTTACCTTTTTTTGAAGACTACCAATTAGAATAGAAAATGTTAAACTATTCTAGTTTAGTGATGTAAAAAATATCAAATTAAAAAGATACAGAGGAGATGCTGCAATTAATTAGTATGGATCATACTTTAAATGGAAGAGAAAGAGGAGATCATAGATGCATTTAATGTTGATCTCATTTTGGTTTTAAGAAGGCATTGAAAAAACACTTAAGTCGTACTCTACAAGAATTATAGTGCAAGCCAAGTATAAGTTTTTAGACAGTTTATGTTGAGCAATATATGTATATATATATATAGTTTGTGTGAAGAACTAGTATGTGTCAAGTACATAGTATGTGCAGAGAAAGCATATACATTCTGAGTTATATAGGTGTCGATTAAATAGTGGATGTTGATCCATTTAGAAGCTGAGCTACAACATTAAAATATAGTGAGTGCCGACTATCAAAGACTTTAGGTGTGAAGTAAATACTTTTTGGCATAGTTGTTTTTAATGGCACAAACTTCTATGTAAACTATTTTTAGGCTGACCTAATGATTTTTTTACAATTCTAGAAGATAAGGATGGATGTATATTATCAATCCCTATGCATGACATGAATCCAATTAGAAAAAAGTATGTTCTAGGGGGCAATATGGATCAACCATAGTCATTGATTCTAACCTAGCCCTGGTCTACGTATGTCTACTTAAGGAGTTAAACCCTAAAAGAGTTTGTGTGATAAAGTGTATGTGTGAAAAAGTGAAGGAGACAAATGCTAAGTGTAGAGAGGGCATTCATGGTGACTAAGGAAGTTGAGAGAGAGGGATGAAATTCTCAATTAGTTAGAGAGAGAGAGAGAGAGAGAGAGAGAGAGAGAGAGAGAGAGAGAGAGAGAGAGAGAGAGAGAGAGGAGGAGGAGGAGGAGGAGGAGGAGGAGATTTATCTGATGAGGAGGAGATATATCTAATCAAGAGGATCATCTACACATCAAGAAAGAGAAGATTTGACATCTAGCAGTGAGGTGCAAACTAAAGGATCATGGTGTTGAATCATATTAATAGGTGATGTAGATAAAATCTCCTTAGAAAGTAGCCTTAATAGGTTTGAAGTTCTCAGAGACTTTTGTAAAATCTCTTAAATGAGTAGATACTTTATTGTGAGTTAAAAGCCTCTCACAAGGTGAGAACTAATAGTCTTTGTAGCCTTTGACAAGGCAAATCCCTCATGTGATAGATCATAGATTATGATCAAATAATTGTAACCTTAATTAGATACACTTTACAATTGTAGTAGTGAACACTTGTGGGTGTCATTGCCACCCCAGTGTTACATTCTCTTTGGAGGGTTTGTAGGTGACCAATATCTTCTGTCAAATGTTATTTACTTTCTATTATGTATGAAATCCATGGATAGTTATTTAAGTTTACATATTATATTTTGAGATGGATGTGTTCTGATCATATTTTGGTTAAAGTATTGAAGTGTTTATTCCTAAAGATGGAAGTTTACTTAATTTAAGATAACATTGAAAATCAGCAAATTGAAATACAAACTATCCTACATCAACTGAATGAAGCAAGAGAAGTGCTATAGTAGTCATTGAAGAAAAGAAAAGATTTGGTCATACAATTGAATGACACACTATACAAAGAGATTGACACTACTAGATTATTTGTAGAAGGAAACTCTAAAGAGTTTAGTACAAGAGTTATAGATTTGATGGAAAAGAGTGAAGCCCTAAATGAAGAAATCAGGAATCTCAAACGAGAGAAAAAGATGTAATAATTATTGTGATGTGAGATGACTAAAAATAAAAAGAAAGATGAGGATGAAATGTCAAGATTGAAGAAGAAAAAAGGGTATTATCTAATAAACTTGAAGAGAAAACATCAGATGTGCAAAGGATAGCCAACATGAAATTGGACACAATGAATCAATTGATGAATGTTAATAATAAATTGAATGGAATGGATATTGAGATCACAATTTTGAATTCAGAAAATGGTTTTTTGTAGAATAAATTGATGGCTAAAAGAGAAAATCTCAACAACCCTAGTGAAGTCATAAAATATTTTGAGAAATTGATGGAATCACCAAGACCTATCAATGATGCTACTAGATTGGGTTACACTACTATTGAAGAAGGAGAGTCATCTAGAAGTGGTGAACAAAGGAGAAACAAAGGTAAGAAAAAAAACCCACTTTTCATCATTATGGAAAGCTAGGTCACATAGAACATGTCTATAGGAGTAAAATTGTCAACCAAGCCCTACGAAAAAATATAGAGGAAACTGTTACAACTACAACAAGAAAGGACATCATGCACATGAATGCAACACCAAGACCATGGACACTAAAAGATTTGATGGATACTACTATAATTTTTAGAAGTATGGACACAAAGCATATGAATGTAGATCCAAGCCTAAGTGGTCATCAAACAAACAAGCCGAGGTAAACAACAATGAAAAATCTAACAATAGGGATTATAATACAAGATATAGTTATCACTATTGTCAAGAGTATGGACATGTCCTAAGAATTGCATAATAACACAGTTCAAACTGATTATAGTAGATGGTTGAGTAATACTACATCCTTTAGTTGTTTAGAGACCAGTCATATCAGCATAAATTGTCTAACAAGGTCACCACCACCAAACTGTAAATCAAATAAGGGAAAAGAGAAGATTGATGTTGAAAAGGTTAAAGTTCAAATGAACAAGACATGGAAGAAAATAGAATATTGCAACACATAAAGTCAAGATGAGGTCACTTCATTCAATGAATTAGGTGATCACATTACCCTCAACTAGGCAATCAAATGATATGTGTCGTACTGATATCTCAAACTTACATTATGCATCAGTTCCAAGATTCTATAATCTAAAAAGATAATATATGCATGAATTGAGATATAATGGAGTAATTATAAACCTAGAGAAAATCTTTAGTTTTGTTTTTTTCTATGTTGTTATCAAGCATGGAAATTTTTAGTTGTTGATGAGCGAAGGAGTCATGTAACTATTCACCGAGATTTCTATATAAAATGAGCATAGTGGAAATCATATGTAAGCCAAGTGAGTCGAAAACCCTATGATAGCCAATTTTATAGTTGTGTAAGAATTAAGCATTTATTGTAGAATTTTAAGGGTTATATAGTCATTTCTTGACTCATTTGTATTCACCAATTGATTAAAGAGAGCACAAAGAGCACAAAGGTGAATTGAAATAGGAGATTTGCATCTGTGAACTAAATTCAACTGCAACTTGACAAAATTCATTAGATTGAAAGGTATTTATCAAGTGTCAATTTTTCTTGTTTGAATTTTTGTAAACCCTAAGTAGGAAATATGATAACCAACTCTTCTGCAAATTCTAGGAAGGAAGGAAAGGAAGTGTTTAATGTTTAGTTAATTAGTAATGATGTGAGACAACCACCTCTCTAAGAAATACCTAAGATAGCATATGAAGGAGACTTGTATGGTGTGTTATCCATGATACCACAAAATTTCTAATGATTCAGGATGTGATGTGTGGCTATATTGGTAAGTTTGGAAATATAAGAGACATGGAGATAAGGGATTTGTATAGTAAACTTTATGAGAATGGACTCTTACGGGAAAAGAACAAAATTGTAGAAAAGAAAGGGTTGACCCAAGCCCTAGATTTCTTTAATGTATTCAAGACAGAATGGATAAATATTGTAATCAGTTGAGTACATGATGAATTTATATGGTTTGTAAATGGACTAATTAAGATCACTAACATGCTCATCAATTGAGTATCAAGGTATCCTACCCTAGATAGGCCTAAGAGCATGCAAAGTGATGCAAAGAAGATAATTGAGAAAAATATAGGTGCAGTATGCAATAAGAGAGTGATGTCTATAGATTCTATCTCAAACCCCCTATTTTCCTTTGCAGTGAGAGTGATAGAACATAAGTTCTTTTAGTTTAGTAGATTCAATAGTGTGTCATGTATGGTAATGGACATGGGATAGAAGATAGTAAAAAGAGATCACAACTATGACCTTGCCAAGTTATAGCTTCAAAAACTATCTAAAAACTTGGAGGCCATAAGGAAAATAGAGAGTGCATCTTTCATGTTTGGTTCTCTACTTGTCTACATATTCTTCTATGTGCAAAACACTTTTCCCACATTTGGTAAAGTGGTATGAAAATCAAATAGGACAGTTATACTTCAGATTACAGAGTTGATAGAGAAACTTGGAGAAAATTTTGATTTAGTTATGACTATCTATTTGAGGATTTGAAGAAATCCATGAAGGAAAGGTAAGGATTCCTATGTCACTAGTGGAGAAACATTACAATGATGTTTTATTCTTAGTAGATGTAGATTATACATTTGTGTAGGCAACTATTCCTAGGGTTTTATGGTCTAAGCCTTTCCCATATGAGATTAATGTGGATGAGACATGTGTAACTATTACAACTCTACCAACAACAGACATGGATAAAAGTTCTACTTAATTTGGAAACTATGTAGAAGCCAAATCAAGGATCACAATTAACTTTTAAAAAACTTTTGTGTTAAGGGAAAAGAATAAACTGGTCAAGAAGTTAAGGAGATATTTGGTGAAGGGGGAGAAGAAGAAGTTGATGATGAAGAGGATGAACAAGTCCAAGCTCCATTTTCACTCACACAAGGACAAGGACAAGATCAAGGAGAGAATATAGAAGGTGTCGAGGAAGAAGAAGTCAAGGAAGCACTTGAACCAGCTAATAAGAAGAGAAAAATAAAGGAGCCTACAATGGAGAAGCCAAAGAAAGATATAAAACCTATATAATAGAAGCCAATAGTACCTTCTACTAGGTCTAGCACAAGGGAAGCCACTAGAAAAGTGAAAGAAGTTGAGAAGCCTAAGGGTAAAAGAACCATTGCTACAATATATTTTGATAAGAATAAGTGGAAGAAGCCATATATATTATGATGGCTATAGTCAAGAAAAATCCATTAGATGTTTCCTACTCACTACCTAATGTTGGAAACATAGGATAGGTTAGGTTATTGAGAGGGGAGGGGCAAATCAAGAACCAATAAACTTATTCTTATTTTGCCAATCAATCCTTCAAATATATTCTCATCTAATTACATGCATGAGAGACTAAAAGCATTAAAACATTCATGACACTTTGACACAAGATATGGTGACCTAGATACCTTCCAAATAAAAAGTAAAACTAGGGTGGGGATGATATCCACAAGCTTTAGTACTATAGTATAAAGTTGATCGGTTAAGGCTTACAATTGATCACTTATAATGATCTTCCTTGTTAGGAGCAATAAGGACTATAGGGTCTACCATGTTATATGATTTACATAATATACAATGGAGTATGCACACAGTAAAGATATTTTCAAAAGACTATTAATGTTACCTTGTGAAAGGATTTTATTGATACACCTATAAGGATGAAGCAATGGTTGATCTCTGATTTGCAACTTTGATTTGGATGTTGAGATTCCTTTGAAGTGTAATGATCACCTTATTGTGATAGATAAATCTTTGATTCTCATTATACTACTTGTAGCCTTCTTAATTAGCACTTCTACTCATGTGATTGCTTTCTATTCACAGTATTATCATCTTTGGATGTGATACAATACATTACATATATATCAATCCAAAATATAATTCATCAAAGCCAGGTACAACACAAGTTGGCTTGAGTGTTGGCACTCAGGTTCTAAAGACAAACTTGGTGAGGTTTTGACACTTAGAAACCAATTTCAACACTCACCATCATCATGCTCTTAGTAGACATAGAAGCTCAGCTCATACTAATCACTTCCAAGTAGTCTAAACTTAGTCAACACTAGTTACTCAGTGAATATTGTGATACTTGGTATACAAACAAAATTAGTTGGTTGACACTGCATGACTTGATCAACACTAACACTCTGAGCTCAGTATAAACTAAATCACTTGGTTGATAGTTCCTGGCTTCCTCAATAGTAAATTTGCATCACTGATACTATGAACTCAATGGACACTACAGACCATGGTTGACATTGTGCAACTCGGTTAATACTATGAAGCTCTTTTTGCACTATTACTTATCAACTTAGTAGATACTACTTGGTATGAACTAAATACTGATTCTGGAAATCGGTAGCAACCATAGAACTTAGTAAAACTTGGATTACTCGGTTAACACTGTAAACTACAAGATAAGCTCCATAGCTTCTACCCATTTGATTAAGTGTGAGTCACTAATAAACAAACTTGACCATAATGTGAATAATCTTCCCCTTTGGCATTAGTGACAAAAACACTTATCAATCAAAAAATTGAATTCTCAACATTTTAAGTCCAAAACTTTCTTTTTTCTCCATCATGTGTCTTCAACTCGGTAACATACTCTATTTTTGAGATTTTTCAAAATTGCCTTTGTAAAAGAAGTTTTCTGATTATCAGTACATGCATTTGCATAATATTATGTTGCTCCCCCATAAATATATCACATGTCTTATTTTCTCTCCTTTATATCACATATTCTCCCCCTTTATATATCACATCTTTTATCACATCTTCTCCCCCTTTTTGACATAAATTCCAAAGGTGTATGCTAAATGGCAATGCCAAAGTGTGACAATAAGTCAGAATCTACCTTCAAAATAAATTCCATTATCTTGTCCCAATTTTCTTGTAACACCTTGCTTGCATTAACTACAATCTGTACTTCTGTAGATAACTCCATCATTTGATAAGCTATGGAGAAGTTATTGTCATGGATAGGAGTTTTGGAATGTGCAATGTGTTTCTATATTGCATCCATGTTTTGGAAAATTATGCCTTGGATATCTACAAGTGTGGCCCTGATCCTAGCTTCTTCACTTAATATTGATGCTGGCAAATTAGTGAAGAATCTGATCTTTGAGTAGTAAGTAGAAATGTGGCTCGAGTCAAGTGACAACTAGTGTACACTTACCTTCAAGTCTTCATCTATCTTAGATAATTTATCTTTGATTTCCTAAGTGAAGATAGATGTAGCACATAACTTGTTGAATAATGAAGTAACATTATTTACAAAGGTTTCCAATGAGCTGAGAATAGTAGTTGATTTTACTTGATTTATTGCAATTTTCTATGCAACTTGCTCTAATACTTTGTTCTCAAATTTCCTCTCTTCTCTTTGTAAAAAAAATTCTTGTCCATTCATATCTTCATTGAATTTTTGGACAACTTTTTCTAATTGAACCAAAATAGGTTGTGTACTATCAACCTCGGTACTTAGTGCATCTACAAGTATGTTCTTCACATCTTCTAGCACTTGATTTTCTCTACTTTTCTCTTCTCTAAGCTTATGCTCCTTAGCTTTCTTTTGCAATAGTTTACCTATGATGTTCATTTGGTCATGATTCAAAGTAGAGATATCCCAATTTGGGATACCTATGCACTCATCAAGATCAATGTCTTCTTCTTTACCTTTATCTTTACTTGAAACTTTAGTACTCGGTTGAAGATTGCTCTCAACTATCTTTATACTTACTATTTTCATACTTAGAATTGTAAAAAAAATATAAATAGAAGGGATAGAAACAAAAGGAGATATTGCACTAACAATATAAATACCTTGTTTTTGTGTAGCCAAATTTGATGATGGAGGAAGCACTAGCTGGTTGATAGATGAAGTGCTAATCACTTTAGTCAATATGGTACTCAGCTAAATAGGTATAGAGATTGGTTGGGATGGTGTTGCAATGGTTTCCACAAACAACTTGGCAGAGGCTTTTTTTGAGCTTTATTTCATTAAAGCTTTTCTTAGAGACTGAGGAAATGAGGGCATAACTACTACTACAATCTTCTCTAGGTCGGTTTCCTTAATACTTTGAATCTTAGGAAGATTCTCCTTAGTAGCTTCCTATTCTTGCTCCTCATCATTCAGATTTACATCATCTATTTCTATATCTTCTTCATCATTTTTGTCATTTTCTTCCTTGTCATCTTCATCATCTTTATCACTAACATGAACAAAATTACCCCGTTGATGAAGATTTTAGATACTCTTCCATGTAGTTGTAGCTGTCTTCACCACATGTTCAATGTCATTAACCAATATCATGCATGTGTTGAACTTTAGAGTGAGCTTTTCCTAACTTTTCTTCATGTATTCTTTCACCTCTTTGTCACTAAGACTCGACATGAGCTATCTCAAAGTCTATTCATAGATGTATTTTGTAGTTTTCTTACTATTTTCCCATCTTGGCTTGATTTCTTGCATAAACTTATTTGGAATTTGCTCTACAAGTTGATCAGGTGAGTATTTCCATTTATCTAGTTTTGACACTATTGTGTCTTCAACTTGTTTCTTCTCATCTACATTCTTGGTCTCATATCTAAGAGATTTGAAGTTTTCCATTCTAGCTCCTCCTTGAATTTCTTTGAATTTTTCGTAAAATGTAGGTGGAGGTCTTTTGAGAATAATTTCCTCTACATCATCCTCACCTAATTTCAATTTCTCTTTTGATCTGGATGCTCTTCTTGTAAATATTGTAGTATATGACTCATTGTTTCTATTTATGATAACCTTACCCTTCTTCTGCTTCATCACCTACATCATCTTCTTCCACATCGTCTCCTTTTCCTTCTATCAAAAAGTGAGTAGAAATTTCTTGCCTCAGTTTTTCTATTCTCTTCTTTCCTTTATTGACTACTTGAGGAAGCTTAATTTCAAGTTCTATTGTAGCTTTGGCTTCACCAAAAGTACCAAAATATGTGGCCTTGGGATCCATAGGTTCATTCAATAGTACCTTAATTATGTCCTTGGTGTCATCAATGTTAACCTCATAGCTTATAGGCTTAACCCACACCACTCTAGGTTTGACTACTTGAATATACACTTGGTCATAGCCTACCATGAAAAAAACATCATCCTTGTAATGTTCTACAACTTTTATTGGAATTATATATCTACTATTCATCTTTTCCTTGAATGAATCAAAATAATTGTCCATGATGTTGACAAAGATCTCACCCATCTCTACTATATATTCATTAATTTGATATAGTATTGGTACATTTTTTCTCCATATGATTGTACCTTTTGAAGGGAAAATATTTTACAGAAAGAAAAATAAACAAGTCAAGAGTGAACCAAAATTAGATGGATTATTCTTTGAAGTTCTAATGCCCTCCATTTTCTTGTTGAATTGATTTAGCATTAGCTCTGCAAGGTCAAAGGACGTGTTCTTTACTACCTTGAGTGCTAGATCAACTGCCTCACATGACATGTTTTTGAGATGACTAGAGCTATAGACCTTATAAGCTATCACATTAATTCCAAATTTCAGCTCCATGTCAGTGACATTGTTGATCTTCATACCTCTGCAATCCCACTTAGCAAGAGTTTTTCTTTCCAATTCTACCTGAATTAGGGTTTTGGTAGACTTTTCTTTGTTCAACATTGGGAGCCCTATGAATTGATGAAACAATTTATTTATTATTTCAATAGGTTTCTCCAACCATAACTTCCCATTCTATACATGGCTAAGAATAAACCTTATCCATTTTATCTAAAAGTCACAGGGCATATGCGAAATCTGTGTTAAACCCTTGGTCACCAAATGTTGATGCATGGGTTTCAATGTAACATTCACAAATAAATTTTTTAGAGTCTCAACCATCTCTAGTGTTCCAATATCTTGTATCAAATAGAAAAAATGTGAACAAATATTTCTAACAATTAATACCATTGGTGGAATTTACAACCGAACTCTAGTTGGGTCAAGTGCTTTTATAATTGTTGGACTTAGCTTGAAGATACCATGCTCGGTAGGGTTTCTTGGAAGCATAGAAATTTCCATTTGCAAATAGCTCTTCAAAAATTCACAGTGATATATAAATTTGATTTCCTTCCTTTTAACATATATTCATTTTTCAATCACCATAAATACTTGGTACGATTGCTCATTTGGTGAGAGACTATCTTCAACTCAGTTCAACCTTAATGCTCGATAGAGACATTCATAGCTTGGTGTCCACAAAATATTTTAGTGTATCCCAACCTTGCTCGGTAGGGCCTTGCAACCCAACCTAGCTCAATAAGGTCTTGATTTTCATTAGTGAATTGGTGATCCCTTTGCTTTTTGAATTTTGATATGGATCTTCCCTTCTAGCTAGCTAAAAATGATGTAAAATGTCTCATTTAAAGTCTCAGTTCTAGTCATTCTTGTTGGAGATCAAGTTGAAATGCTTGAATCATCCAATTCTTGAATGACATGTGCTTCATGGCTCAGACTTGCATTTTGAAAATATTTTGGAATCCATTGCTTCCTCATTCACTTTCTAATATTGTCAGCTCTGGATTTCTTTTCATCTTCTATACTTCTAGTGTTCATATAATTCCTAGCAAAATGTCCAAGTTCTATAAAAATAAAATATCTTCTAGTGTGTCCCTTGTTCTGATGTGATGTTCCACACAATTTTCTCCAATGTGCTCAAATTGTCCACAATAGTGGCATTTACACCATGTGTTGTAGTCCCAACCAAATATAGCTTTCACAATCTATTCTATTGGGTTCAATATTTTGGTTTTTCATTAAGAAGATTTGTGCCCATGCTTGTTGCACTTGTGATATTTACCTTCAAACTTAGGTTTCTCCTTGCATTCACTTGCTCTATGACCATCTTTATTGCACTTGTAGCACTTTCCATTGAATTTTTCTTTACCATTACTCCAACATTTGTTTTATGTATGACCTAACTTACCACAATGATTGCAAGTAGGTCTTTGATTCTTTTGAGCTCCTTGCTTGGATGATTCACCTTCTTCTATGTATCCTATTCCTACATTGCCTTTCTATCTGTACTAACTTTGGTCATTCAATTGATTCATGTCTTCTTGAGATTTCATCATCCTCTCATTGGTTTTCTTTTTACTGTTTAGATCATTTTACAATCTTTCATTCTCTAATCTAATATTTGTGATTTCTCCATTTGTATTAGTAAGTTGATCAATGAAGTCTTCCTATTAAAGGGATAGATGCTAATTTCATTGTTCTTTCCTTCTACTTCTTCTTTGGCTTTGTCTTTTTCTTCCGTGACTTGACATAATCTTACTAACTGAATTTCTTATTATCTTTTTAGTTTTCTAACTTCTTCTTGAAGATTACAATTCATTTCCAATAGGTATTTGATTTCCTAATCAGCTTCATCTAAGTTTCTTTGTGGATAGATGTGTTCAATTTTTTCTTTATTGTAGAGATTGTCATTCATTCCTACTGCAAGATCTTTTCTTCTTTTCAAGGATTGAAAGAGTTTCTCCTTTTTTTTCTTTAATTTCCTAGTAGCCAATTCCAAATCCAACTTTTTACTGTCAATAGCCTTATCTAGCCTATATACCTTCATTTTCTATGATCTTTGCTCAAGATGATAGACTTCTTCTCTAAGAACCACAAAGCTCTAATACCAATTGTTAGAAATATAGGACAGGCTATGTTGTATTTTGATCTTCTCGCCAAAATTCATAATTCATATTCACCCTTCCCGACATTGAAATGTCCATAGTCCAATACTTGTGGAAATATTAAAATACCAAGCTTCGAACCTCATAACATATTTTTTGTGGCCCACAAATTCTCTGCCATCAGATCTGAGAAGATTTACGAAAGGCATTGTCTCGCTATGGTGAAGTTGTGTGAGATTTACATTAGCGACATGGCACCTGGAGGACACGTGTCTGGTGGGTCCAGCTTGCAGGGTAGACATATTTTGGTGGGTCAAAAAAGTTCCACGACACTGTGGGTGCTACGTCACTATCGTGTGTTGGCCAAAAAATCTTCATAGCGACATAGTGCCCAACGAAAAAGGTTTCCCGGCGGGAAGGTTGCGTCACCGAAAGAGTTTTATGGTGAGTAGTCAGTTCACGGGTTGGAGATGAGAAATGCCGGTGAGGCGCTATGTCACCATCAAAAAACTCACGAGTTTTCTGATAGTCACATAGTGCCTAATGGAAAGTCACTGTAGAAAAGAACTTCAAGCAAATGAGTTGGGTCCCATTCCATACTCTGTTTGCCTAGTTGGAAGGGTCCTCAATCCATGCTAACAAATCAAAACATGCCACATCTGCGAGAAAAGGCTACTCAATGGGTCAAGGTGGTACAGGTCACTAGGATGATGCTACGCAGACCAGTGTGGGGTTGCCATGTGTGTTATGGGACCAGGGTTCTAATGTGATCAGTAGGATTAGGGCAAGTCTTTCGTGGCTGTACGATCAGAGAAGATCGATAGTCAGCACTATGTCACTTTTTAGAAGTTGCACAATGAATATGATGGCAACATAATGCCCTCCTACCACGTGTTGGGTGAGCTTATGTGCTCTGTTAGATGTCAGAGAGGACCCGTTAGATAGTTGGTACGTGGCTAGTTCTTATTCATTGATGCACTGAGGGGAATGGTCTATCTTGCTCACCGTCAGATCGATTCTGATCAATGACAAGTGCCATCTCGCTATGGTGAAGCTGCACGATCTTTACCATGGTTACATAGTGCACCAGTGACACGTGTCAGGTGGGGCCATGTTATCTTGTAAACCTTAGGGGTGATGCCAAGTGTGCTGACAGTGGAGGAGCAAAGTGCAAAATATGATGAGTCTTCACGATCATCAGATCAGTTCAGATCGATGGATGACACCATGTCGCTATGGTGAAGATGTGCGATCTTTACCATAGTGACATAACGCCCATCCACCACATGGATCAACAGGGCTAGGTCTCACCAAAGTGCACCAAGTTTCATTTGAGTGTGGTGCATTTATTGAGGTGGCACCAAATATGATGGGCTCGAGGTAAGGACAACACAGTGGTACAACAAGTCTTCATGATCGTCCGATTTTAGGCAGATCAATTGTTGGCACTATCTCACCATTAGAAGCTGCACGACGGATACCATGGTGACATAGAGCCTTGCTGACACGTGTCTTGCTAGCTCGACTAGGGTTGGCGATTAACGACTGGCAGTTAGTGTGATCGTTACAGTTAAGTGATAACAGTTTGAAGGGTGGCGCGGTTAGTTCAATAAAAGGAGGTCAACCACAGAGGACGTCCTAGGTGGCAGAACGAAAAGAAGCGATTGGCCACATGGCCCAATTGGTTTGTGAAATTAGGTTGAATTTCTGCCCCCACTGATTCATGAACCTAAAAGGCCAAGATGATCAATTTTGTTGCGAGATCTAATCTTCATGATCAATCCCGACCTACCAAAAATGAATGCAAAATGAGGAAGAACACTCCACCATCTCGATCGATCCATCTACCCAGTCAGAACATCGATGGTACCATTTTTAGTCCTCTTAGGACACCTGTTGCAACAAAGATTAGATTTTCCTCAGATTTCCATGATTGTCCTCCGCAGGACTTAATGGCAGGTAGCTGTAGGGTCACTTTAGCAGCAAAAGATCTCAATTATTCCTGAACTATAAAGGCAGATTTTGTAGTTTTGTAAGGGGACCTTCTCTCTAATTTTCCTCTACTATTGCTCTGCAATTTTGGTGAAAATTCCCTTTTGCCTCTGAAATGTCTGATTCTCTACTTATCTCCTTCAGCCATTGGTATTAAAGTGCAAGATTTCTTTGCCTGTACTATTGTTTTGTGGAAATCTGTAATTCGCATGACTGTATCTCTGCTAGCCTGTGAATGATATACAAGTGAATTTCTTCCTTGTGTCATTCATCTTGGTTTTTTGATCTATATGTGGTTATTTGATCAAAGCAAGTCTGGATGTGTAATATCCTTAGTTTCATTCTAGTTCAGTAGCGCATGTATGGGCAGAGAATTGGTCCGAACACTCTATTTTGGTGCATCAACTCCTTAGATTAGACTAGATAGATTTTCTTTCATGCTCTCCTTCTCTGTTTTCCTCTCCAAGAAGTAGTTAGGTGCACCCTGATAGTAAGAGGAACCTAGCCTTCTCCAAAGACTCAACCTCGCAGTTCAAATCCCATAGCCTGGAGGTTGTTTCCATGTTTCACTAGGTTGTCCTCGCGCATAGGCCTTGGACAAGGGTGCAAACCTAAGTGACAATAGTTTTTGGTACACTTGATGGGACTATTTTCAAACAAATTCAAAGTCTACTAGTGTCAAGAAGAAAGAGTTTTAGAGATTAATGTTGAAAAGGTAGTGCTGGCTTTAGTATTCAAGCCTTCAAGAGGCTAATTCTTCAAAGTACTTGGCGACTCTGAACATCAACATATCTGGTTCTAGACCAAAGTTACAGTGATTCATGCCCAGAGCTGAAACAAGGGCATCTTCTAGAGGTAAATTTCAATATCAAGAGCTTTCTCTCTCAAAACCTAGAACAAGGAGGACTAGAACTTCATTATCACTAGTTAGGGGAATAATAAAAGTTAATATACCTGTAAGATCTATCTCTACTCCTCCTACTGTTCAAACTCAACCTAGATTGCCATCAACACTCATCAATAGAACACTTGTTTACATGGCACAACCAAGAGTTCATGCTTTTTCCACATTTAATGGTGGAAGTCCTCTATTTTTAGCCCAAAGACATGATATACCAGTATCTGCACTAAAATGTATACTTGATTTTACTAGGTGAAACTTCCATCTTCCTTTTAGAGCATATTCAAGAAGTAGCAAATGTCTATAATATTCATGGTATCATAGAGGATGATGTTGCTGTCAAACTTCTAGCCTCATCTTTAAAAGGAATAGCATTACAGCGGTATAGAGGTTTAGCTCATGGTTCTATAATCGATTGGGATGGACTAGGAGTAGGGTTATGCAAACATTTTGAGGATAGAAGTGACCATATGTCACTTTTAGAGCAGTTGACTACTATAAAAAGGGACCCCAAGAATGTATGACTGATTTTAACTATAGATTTCAAAAGACATGGGATAGAATACCTACTACAGTGAAACCTACCCCCGGTAATGCCTTCTTGCATTACCTTAGAGCTTTTAACAGTGATATTGCCACTACAATCCAAACTATGGGAGGAGATACCTTGCCTAATGCTTATGAGATAGCCATAAAAGATGAGAACATCCTGATACAAGGAGGAAAGTTGGTTCCAAGGCCCCCTATGCCTTTCTTTCTTGATGTTCCCAACAATCAACTAGCAATAGACCCTCTTCCTACAACTTCTACATCACAAGCCCTTCCTCCAGTCCCTTAGGCTTCCACATCCTCAAATGGGATAGATGAACTCAAAGAAATGTTCCAAGGTCTAGTGTTGAATATAGATAAGAGAGAGAAGACCCTAGATAAAAAATTGCAAGAACAGGGGAGGGAGCTAAAAGACCAAGGGAAGAGATTAGAGGATAGTTTTTCTATAATACAAAAAATGAGTAACAAGGTGGTGGCCTTGGAAAGGAAGCAAGCTATAGGTGGTAAGCCTCCCCAATTGCAATATCAAGCTCCAAATGGTGGTAGGCCTCCTAATCAATGGAATAGCTCTTTTGATCTGGGTAGGGAAAATAGTCATGCTTCTACTTCAAGCTCAAATTAGAATAGAGCTATATTCCCTCAAAATAACTTGGCCCAAGATCAAGATTTATGTCCTTCCTGCAACTATTCTTATGCCTATTGCATGTGCCAGAAGGCAGAATCTTATTTGGCCCTAACTGACCAAGAACCTGCAGAAAAGCAATCATACAAGGACGATAATCCCAAGGAGGCCTCACATATTCAAGGACATGATGATTGCTCTTTCATGAATCATCAGATTGGGGAGCATTGTAATGTAAACTAGGATTTCGTTGCTCATAAAACAAGAAGTAAGAGGAGAGCTATGGAACATGCTGCCCCTCCTTCTACTAAGCAAGCCTCAACTTCAAGTGCTACACCTCATATACAAGCAGCAAATGAACAAATAAGTGCTTCACAGCAGCAAAAGCAAGATTCTAGAAAGAAAGATGAAAGTGATCCTTATGTTGCCCCATCTCAACCTCTTATAAGTACAGCTCCCAAAGTTCCTACCAAAGCTCCTAACACACCATTCAATGTGGTAAAGCAAATGAAGAAGACCAATCTAAATATTTCTATGTGGGATGCCATTGCTACCATAACAATGCAGAAGAGGTTTCTGTTGCAAGAATTAGAGAAGATTGAACCCAAGGATCAGCCATCTATCATGGAAAGTGCCACAAGTCTAGTACAACCAACAGGGGATGTGGAGATAAATAAAAAGGTTAGACCTCCTCCATTCTATGTTTCTCTAATTATAGAGGGCAAATTAGTCCACAATTGCATGATAGATTCAGGGGCTAGTAGCTCAGTAATGCCTAGGTGTGTTGTTGATGCTTTAGGAATGAAATATGAGCCCATTGTTAGGGATGTGTTACAATTAGATGGTAGTACCGTCAAAATTGTAGGTATCCTTAGGAATGTGGAGATGGCCATACATGCATGCCTTGGTTGCATTGTGATTCAAGACATATCTGTTGTTGAAGTCAAGCCCTATTTTGCTATCTGTCTTTCAAGAGACTTCACTACTCAAATTGGTGGATTCATATCTGTTGATTGGTCATATATGTCATTTAAGACTAGATATGGAGCCAATGCCTCAATTAGAGCAGAACCTCAAGCCCTTCATCACACTAAATCCTACACTCCCAATCCCATCAACATGAATTGCCCTATCCTAGAGATTGATGAAAATGACATAGTAAATGAGCCTACCACTTCCATAGCGGAGATTCCTGATTTCTTCTTGGATGAGTGGGAAAATGCATATTAGTTTGAGCCTATGTTAGATACTTTTGAGATAGGCCTTATTACATATTGCATAATAGAGAAAGATGATCAAGTTCCTGATCTTGTTGGGACTAATGGTGATATAAATGGAACATGGAGTATGTACTTTGATGGCTCAAGGAATAGAAATGAATCAGGGGCTGGTGTTATGTTGATCTCTCCTACACAAATAAGATACTACTTCTCCTTTAGGCTCCAATTCAGTTGCACCAATAATGTGGCCGAGTATGAATCTTTTATTCAAGGTCTCTTACTTGCCTAGAAGAGAGGAATTCAAGCCTTGAGAGTATATGGGGATAGTGAGTTGGTAGCTAACCAAGTGAGAAACTAGAATATCACCAAAAATGGCCTACTCAAGTCTTACAAACATAGAGTCTGGGATTTTCTTGAGGGTTTCAATGCATTTAATATTCGGAGCATTCCTAGGAAAGAAAATAAACATGCTGATAGACTTGCAGCAGTGGGTGCAACTTATGATGTACCAGGGAATCTTGAGGAAGAAAAGAAGCAAAAAATAAAGGTGGTGGTGAGGCTTGCCATCCTTGACAATAACACTCATTGGCAGGTGTTTGATTCTGATGAGCAAATTGTGAGTTTCTTGCAGAATGAGGCAGAATTCTCAGATAGAAACCAGTCAAGACTACAAGATCAGTATGGTGATCAGATCATTCATCTTAGTTCTAACAAGTTGCCCAAGGGTCTCATTACCTTGGAGAGTGTCTTTAATCCTGATGATCAAACAAGAGGCAAAGGAATGAATCTAGCTGCAGAAAAGGATGATCATGCCCCAGTTACAATTGCTGATGGAAAATCTCTGAATATGGGGAAGGTATGTTCTAAAACTGAACAAGAAAACTTCATTTAGTTATGTCAAGAATTTAATGATGTATTTTCTTGGACATGTGATGACTTGAAAGGGTTTGACCCCAGTTTGTTTTTGCATACCATAGATTTAATTGATAAGGCCAAACCAGTAAGGCAAAAATAGAGGCCAATGAATCCTAAGATTGAACCTCTAATGAGAAAAGAACTATCCAAGTTGATAGAGGCTAATATAATATTTCCTATCAAACACTCATCATGGGTAGCTAACCTTGTCCCTGTAAGGAAGAAGAAAGGAGAAATCAAACTGTGTGTGGAATTTAGGGATCTTAATCAAGCTTCTCTTAAAGATCACCATCCTCTCCCTTCCATGGAGAAAATCCTATCTAGAGTTAGCGGGTCAAGGAGATTCTCTTTTCTTGATGGATTCTCTTGTTATAACCAAGTGTTGGTTAAAGAATCTGATAGACATAAAACAACATTTACTACTAAATGGGGCACCTATGCTTATTGCAAGATGCCATTTGGACTAACAAATGCAGGTGCCACATTTCAGAAGGCAATGGAGATGGCCTTCAAAAAATTAATTGACAAGTTTGTCTTAGTATACCTTGATGATATAACTGTTTATTCAAAAAATATAGGAGATCATTTTGATCATCTAAGACAGGTATTTCTAAGATGTAGAGAGTTTGGGGTCTCCCTTAACCCAGCCAAGTGTGTCTTTGCTACAAGCCAAGGAAAATTATTGGGACACATTGTATCTAAGGATGGGTTGACCATTGATCCAGAAAGAATAAAGGCAATACTTGCCCTTCCTCTTCCTAAACATAAAAAGGGGCTGCAAAGTTTCCTTGGTACAATAAATTTTGTAAGAAGATTTATTCCTAATCTTGCTACCATGGTGAAACCTCTTACAACTATGCTTAAGAAAGGTATGGTCTTCTCATGGACTAGGGAAGGGAAGGAGAGTTTTGAATAGATCAAGGCAGCCATAGCCTCAGCCCCTACTCTCATGAACCCAAATTTTGAAAAATATTACATTCTCTACACTCTAGGTGGTGAGTCAAGTATCTCTGCTGTCTCGACTCAAACAAATGACAAGGATGAGGAGCAGCCCATAGCCTTCTTTAGTGAAGGGCTCAAGGAATATGAAGATAAGTATAGCTTTGTTGAGAAGCAGGCCCTTGCGTTCATCGCAGCCTTGAAGAAATTTAGGCACCTCTTATCCCATAATAGGATCCATTTGTTGGTGCCCCATGCCAGTGTAAAAGACCTCCTGTTAAGCAAAGATATTAGTGAAAAGAGAGCTGGATGGATCACCAAGGTAATGGAGTACGATGTTGATATTCAGATCACCAAGCTGGTAAGAGGGAAAGGGTTGTGCAAAGAAATGTTATCAGACCAGGATTCTGATGAAGAGATTGTTATGGTAATAACAGAGCAACAGGAGGTAAGAAACATTAATGGCCCAAGGAGCTGGATAAATGACATGAAGAACCTCTTATCAAGGAATGGATACCCTCAAGGATTGGACAAAACTAAAAGGAGACAATATAGACTGTAGTCCATTACCTATGTTTTGATTGATGGTATCCTATTCAGGAAGGATTTTAATGGGACCATGTTGAGATGCATTGAAGAGGATCAGGCTGAGAGGATGATTAGGGAATTTCGTGATGACCCTGATGGTGGCCATTTCTCTGCAAGAACAACTGCCATGAAGATCATGAGGGCTGGTTATTATTGGCCATCTCTATTCCATGATTGTTATGGATATGTGAGAAAATGTGAGAAGTGTGCTTTCTTTTCAGGCAAATAGAGGCTTGTAGTTCTCCCCCTTCGTCCTATTCAGGTGGATCAGCCCTTTACCCAATGGGGGTTGGATTTTATAGGCCCCATTAATCCTCCGTCTAGTGCAGGTTATAAATGGATTTTGGCTGCTACTAATTATTGCACTAGATGGATAGAGGTAGTTGCCTTGAAGGATGCCACAGAACCATTAGTTTTTGAATTCCTTGATGGAATTGTATCTAGGTTTTGTGCTCCTTCTACTATCATCTCGAACAATGCTAGGTCTTTTGTTGGAACTCAGATTTGTGCATGGGCAATGAATCACATTATCTACCTGAGCACATCATCAAATTACTATCCCCAAGGTAATGGTTTGGCTGAGTCTTCCAACAAGAATCTAATCAGAATCATGAAGAGGACAATAGAAGACAATTAGAGGGTCTAGCATAAGAAATTAAGAACTACTTTGTGGGCTGATAGGATAACACCTAAGAGATCTATTGAGAATTCACCTTTTGTGCTGGTATATGGTAGGGAGGCCAGACTCCCAATTTCATTAGAATTCCCATCCTTGGAGTTGGCTCATCAGCTGGAATTAATCGAAGATAGTGCCATGTTAGTAAGAATGGCAGAGCTAATTGAACTAGAAGAGAAGAGAAACAAAGGTATGCAAACCCTAGAGATACATCAGCAGTAGATGAAGAGGAATTTTGATAAGAAAACTAGGGTCAAAACCTTCAGAGAAGGAGATTTAGTTCTAAAGTGGGATGCAGATAGAGTAAAACTAGGAAGACATTCCAAATTCGATGCACTATGGAGTGGCCCCTATCTGATTGCCAGTTGCAAACAGACTAATGCATTTTAGCTGAGC
This sequence comes from Cupressus sempervirens, assembly GCA_028749045.1. Classification (NCBI taxonomy): domain Eukaryota; kingdom Viridiplantae; phylum Streptophyta; class Pinopsida; order Cupressales; family Cupressaceae; genus Cupressus; species Cupressus sempervirens. The sequence continues at coordinate 249,958,858 of CM053787.1, forward strand.
AGGCCAAATGATGAAATTTTGCCCATTCTAGTCAATGGGATCTATCTGAAGCCCTATTTTTAAAGATTGTGAATCCATGTACATAAGTAGTTTAGTTTCTTTTCTGTTGTTTCCTGCATTTCAAGAAGTGCGTGGGCATAGCCGTCTCCCTGTGAGGTAGTAAATTTTAAGGTGTCTCAGGTTGCAGAAGAAGTTTTTTTTTTGTTTCTAGTTGCAGTTGCAAAGCTAGGGTTTTCAATGTTTTGATCTCCTCACAGAAGGGTTAGGGTCTTGCAGTTCTCAAATTCATACTTTTTTTTGACTCCATGGCCCAATGGATTATTTACAGTCACTGGTCATGCATCGAGCAAGCTCATGCCCTCGATGAGTCACTAGAAATGTTGTATTTTGATCTTCCTGCCAAAATTCATAATTCATATTCGCCCTTCTCGCCTTTGAAATGTCCATAGTCCAATACCTGTGGAAATATTAAAATACCAAGCTTCAAATCTTATGACATATTTTTTGCGGCCCATAAGTTCTCTGCCATCAGATCCGAGAAGATCTACGGAAGGCGTTATCTCGCTATGGTGAAGTTGTGTGAGATTTATGTTAGCAACATGGCACTCGGAGGACACATGACCGATGGGTCTAGCTTGCAGGGTAAACATAGTTTGGCAAGTCAAAAAAGTTCCACGACATCGTGGGCACTATGTTGCTATTGTGTGTTGGTTGAAAAATCTTCATAGCGACAAAGCGCCCAACGAAAAAGGTTTCACGATGGGCAGATTGTGTCACTAGGAGAGTTTTATGGCGTGCGATCAGTTCACGGGTTGGAGATGAGAAATTTTGATGAGGTGCTATGTTGCCACCGAAAAACTCAAGAGTTTTCCAATAGCGACATAGCGCCTAACGGAAAGTCGCCACAGAAAAGAACTTTAGGGAAACGAGTTGGGTCCCATTCTGTACTCTGTTTGCCTAGTTGGAAGGGTCCTCAATCCATGCTAACAAATCAAAACATGCCACATCTATGAGAAAAGGCTACTCAATGGGTCAATGTAGTACAGGTCACTAGGATGATGCTACGCAGACCAATGTGGGGTCACCATGTGTGTTATGGGACCAGGGTTTTAATGTGATCACTAGGATCAGGGTAAGTCTTTCATGGTTGTAGGATCAAAGCAGATCGATGGTCAGTGCTATGTCACTTTTCAGAAGTTGCACGACGAATATGATGGCAATATAACACCCTCCTGCCATGTGTTCGGTGAGCCTATGTGCTTTGTCAGATGTCAGAGAGGACCCATCTGATAGTTGGTACGTGGCCAATTCCTATTCATTGATGCACTGAGGGGAATGATCTATCTTGCTCACCGTCAGATCAATTCTGATCAATGATAGGTGCCATCTCACTATGGTGAAGCTGCGTGGTCTTTACCATGGTGACATAGCACCCTAGTGACATGTATTAGGTGGGGTTGTGTTATCTCATAAACCTCAGGGGTGATGCCAGGTGTGCTAACAGTGGAGGCGCAAAGTGCAAAATAAAACAAGTCTTCACAATCGTCAGATCAGTTCAGATCAACAGATGACACCATGTCGCTATGGTGAAGATGTGCAATCTTTACCATAGCGACATAACGCCCTTCCACCATGTGGATCAGTAGGGCTAGGTCTCACCAAAGTACGCCAAGTGTCATTCAAGTGTGGTGATTTTGTTGAGGTGGCACCAGATATGATGGGCCCAAGCTAAGGACAGCATAGTGGTACGATGAGTCTTCATGGTTGTTAGATTTTAGGTAGATCAATGATTGGCGCTATCTCACCATTGGAAGCTACATAATAGATATGATGGTGACACAGTGCCTTGTTGACACATGTCTTGCTGGCTTGGCCAAGGTTGGCAGTTAACGGCTGGCAATTAGTGTGATCATTACAATTAAGTGATAACAATTTGAAGGGTGGCATGGTTACTTCAATAAAAGGAGGTCAACCACAAAGGACTTCCCAAGTGGCAGAATGAAAAGAAGCAATTGGCCACGTGGCCCAGTTGGTTTGTGAAATTAGGTTGACTTTCTACCCCTACTAATTCATGAACCTAAAAGGTGAAGGTGATCGACTCTGTTGCGCGATATGCTCTTCATGATTAATCCCAACCTACCAAAAATGAATGCAGAATGAGGAAGAACACTCCACTGTCTCGATCAATCCATCTACCTAGTTAGAACATCGATGGCTCCATTTTCAATCCTCTCAGGACACCTGTTGGAACAAAGATCAGATTTTCCTCAAATTTCCATGACTATCCTCCGCATGACTTAATGGCAAGTAGTTGCAAGGTCACTTCAGCAGCAGAAGATCTCAGTTATGCTTGAACTATAAAGGCAGATTTTGTAGTTTTGTAAGGGGACCTTCTCTTTGATTTTCCTCTGCTATTGCTCTGCAATTCTAGTGAAAATTCCCTTGTGCCTCTAAAATGTCTAATTCTCTACTTATCTCCTTCAACCATTGGTATTAAAGTGCAAGAATTCTTTTCCTATGCCATTGTTTTGTGAAAATCTGTAATTCGCATGACTATATCTCTGCTGGCCTGTGCATGATATAGAAGTGAATTTCTTCCTTGTGAAATTTGTCTTGTTTTTCTGATCTATATGTGGTTATTTGATCAAAGCAATTCTAGATGTGTAATATCCTTAGTTTCATTCTGGTTCAGTAGCGCATGTATGGGTAGAGAATTGGTCCAAACACTCTATTTTGGTGCATCACCTCCTTGGATTAGACTAGGTAGATTTGTTTTCATGCTCTCCTTCTCCCTTTTCCTCTCCAAGAAGTAGTTAGGTGCACCTTCATAGTAAGAGGAAGTCAACCTTCTCTGAAGACTCAACTTCGCAGTTCAAGTCCCACAGCTTGGAGGTTGTTTCCATGTTTCACTAGGTTGTCCTCTTGCATAGGCCTTGGACAAGGGTGCAAACCTAAGTGACAACAAGATAGGTTACTAAGAGGGGAGGGCTGAATTAGGAACCAATAAAACTTATTATTATTTCACCAAATAATCCTTCAAATATGTTTTGTTCTAATTGCAAGCATGAAAGCCTGAAAGCATTAACCCATTCATAACACTTTGACAAAAGATATGGTGACCCAAAAACCTTCCAAATAGAAAGTAAAACTAGGGTGGGGATGATACCCATAAGCTTTAGTACTGCAGTATAAAGTTGGCTAGTTAAGGCTTACAATTGATCACTTTTGATGATCTACCCTGTTAGGAGCAATGAGGACTGCTAGGTCCACCTTGTTAAAGGATTTACAAACCATAAAATGAAGTGTGCACTTGGTAAAGATATTTCCAAAAGACTATTAAGTCTACCTTGTGAAAGGATTTAACTAATACACCTATTAGGATGAATTAGTGGTTGATCTCTAATTTTCTACTTGACATTCCTTTGAAGTGTAACGATCACCTTGATGTGATAGATAAATATTTATTTCTTCTTATACTGCTAGTAACCTTCTTAATTCACACTTTTTCTCTCATGATTACTTTATATTCACATTCTTATCATCTTTGTATGTGATACAATATATTACATATATATTAACCCAAACTACAATTCATCAATGTTGGCTACAATACAAGTTTTACCAAAATGCACAAAGTCGGCTCAACTACTAGTAGTTGGGTTCCAAAGACAAACTTGGTGATTTTCTAGAAACTTGGCAACCAATGTCAACACTCAACATCATCATGCTCTTCATAGACATAGAAGCTCGGTTCATACTAATCATTTCTGAGTTGTCTAAACATGGTCAATATTAGTGACTCAATGAATACTACGAAACTCGACATATACATTGAATTGCTTGGTTGACATTGCATGGCTTGATCAACACTAACATTACAAACTTGTTATAAATTGAATCACTTGGTTGACACTTCCTGGCTCAATCAACACTATATTCACATCATTGATACTATGAACTGGGTAGGCACTAGAGACCATGGTTGACACTATGCAACTCAACTAATACTATGAAGCTTGGTTTGCTTTGTTTCTTATGAATATAGTAGATACTAGTCGGTATGAACTAAATACTAATTATAGAACTCAGTATCAAGTGCAGAACTTGATAAAAGCTGGATTATTTGGTTAACAATGTAAACTACAAGATAACCTTGGTACCTACTAACTATTTGAGTAAATGTGAGTCACTAATAAACAAACTTGACCATAATGTCTAAACCTAAGAGTCTTTATGACCAAGTTGAGTAGAAGTGGTAGTATAGCCTGACAACAGAAAGGTAAATTAGGGAGGTTACATTAGCTAAAGTGATCCCTTCTTTGGATAAGTAGATGATTGAAAAATATATGAATAAATACAAGGGGATATTTCCCCCCAAATATAGAGCCTTCAATATTTTGCAAAATCAAGTTGAAAAGGTTGTTACATAGAGCACATAGATATGGAAAGTAATTTATGGTTTGACAACAAACAAGGAAAGTGATCAAATTCCTGATGTAGTTGGAAATAAAAAAAGGTGAACAAGAGGTAGTATAGACTACAAAAGAAGTGTCAATCAAGGATGGTAATTCTGGAGGCACTGACGAAACAATAAAAGAAAAGGCCATAGCTAATGAAAAGCAATAGAATGATCAGAATGTACCAAAGGTACAAGTGTTGAGTGTTAGTCCTGCACATGAAGACCAAGTTAGTCAACATGAATCAATAAAAATAAAGGATTTTCCTTATAATTTAGCTCAAAACATCAATCCCTTGACAAAAGAATACTTGAAGAAGATCTTGAGTGACTCCAGCATAGAAGAAAGATTATGCAAGAATCCTATGTTGGTGAGAAAAGATGGGATTGAGAAGGAAGAATTAACATCTATAGAGGAAAAATCACAAGAAACATCTAATGTGCCCTACCAATCAATAGAAGACAAAGAGAAAGTAGATAAAAGTGCAAGCACTAAACTTGAAAGTATCGCAACTAATACATAAGTTTCCATGGCCATAGTGGTATACCAAGTTAAGGATGTAGTAACACAAGATGTCAGCACATTAGTACCAAATATTTAAGCTAAAAAAGTAGTGTTAACTATTGAAAAGGATGGAATTGAAGTTCATATAGGTTAGGAAGCTATTCTTGAACATACTTCATAAGTGCAAGGTGACAAACAACAGGATAAGGTGAGTACAAAAGATAAGATTAAAGAGTTGAAGGTGACTACTGCACTAGAGGAACAAGTAGCCATACAAACTCTAGTTACCATACCCATTCTAGTTACTCCTATTAGTATTCAAGCTCTTTAGAGGCTGAGAACCAATGCTAGACCATTGCAAGTATCAAGGCCTAGTGCATAGATATCTAGGAGTCAAGAAGATACATCTTATGGAGATGTAAGACTAGATGAGGTGATTGAGCTACCAAAGTTTGATCTTACAACAATCTCCATAGAGAAGTTGATCATTCTACATGAATCTCTTCACATAAAGAAACAACAAGAGTTGCTAAGGAGGGAGCATAAGTAAAAGCAAGTGCTTCATGACATCAAAGACATATTTCTTCATGCTTTGAGCCTCCCAGAGCCAAATGAAGACAAACCTATCTTTGAGAAATTGGTAAACATTTCTGATAAGGTAAGAGATGAAGACCCAAATTCTAATGTAAAACATTTAGAATGGTCGAAGAGAAAATTCCACTCTAAAGTACTTGAAAAAATATCTAGTGCTATTGCACTTAGATAGCTTGATTTAGAAACGAAGGTAGAGAGTGTGAAGAAGGTGTTGGAGAATATATTCTCTCTTTATACCAAGTTATGTGATGTGAATTTTTTCACACAAGAGGTATAGAGGGCTATTGGCCAATTACAGGGATATTTACAGCATACAAGTACAAATCTAAAGCTATCTCCTAGCCAAAGCTAATCCCATTTTAAGAATTTATTGTCTATCTAAGGAAGACTTGCCAAGCTACAAGAACAAGATACAAATATTAGATCCACTTTGATAAGTATCCAATCCATGTTGACCCCTCACATGGAAGTATTTCATAAGGAACTAGCCTTTTCTTAGACATTGATGAAGAAAGATAACCCATTTTCTACTCATGATGTCTTAGTTGACCTTGTTGCTAAGCCATATATCCAATACCAATCTCTAGAGGTAGCATGAAATAACTGGGATGTAGCATTAAAAATAATAATGGAGGTCCATAATTTTTGTTTGGAAAAATGCACTATTCTTGTACCACCCATGACATAAGTGTTAATAAAGGGGAAGTGAAGTTTTTGGGACACTAATAATTTTGCGTAAGGGGGAGTACTAATGTAAAAATAGGGAATAGGACTATAATCTTGAAGAATTATAGTACAAGAAAAGTGCAAAGAGTAAGCAGAGTATAAATTATCAAATAGTACATGCCGAGCAATATACTTAGTTTCAAGCACTAGTATGTGTTGAGTCACCCAAGTGCCAAGAATGCATACACATGATGAGTGATTAAGGTGTCAAGAAAATAGAGGATATTGAACCATTCAAAAGTTGAGCTATAACATTAAATAAATAGTGAGTGTTGAGCATTAGAGACTTTAGGTGCAAAGTAAACATTTTTGGCATAGTTGTTTGTAATGACATAAAATTCTATGTAAAGTATTTTTGGGCTGACCTAATGAATTTTTTATGATTCTACAATATAAGGATGGATGTATATTGTGAATCCCTATACATAACATGTAACCAATTAGAAAAAGATATTTTCTAAGTCAAAATATCGATCAACCACAGTAGTTGATTCTAACTTAACCCTAGTCTACCTATGTCTATTTAAGTAGGCAAACCCTAAAAGAGTTTGTGTGATGAAGTACATGCACAAAGAAGTGAACTAGACAAATGCTAAGTGCAAAAAGAGAATTCATGGTGATTAAGGAAGTTGAGATAGAGGGATGAATTGTATAATTAGTTAGAGAACATAACAAAGTAGAGAGAGAGTAGAGGAGATATATCTGATCTGGAGGATCAAGTACACATTAGGAAAGAAAAGATCTTACATCTAGCAGTGAGGTGCTAACCAAAGGATCATAGTGCTAAATCATTTTAATGGGTGATGCAAAGAGAGTCTCCTAATAGAGGAGCCTTAACAAATTTCAAGTTCTAACAAACTTTTATAAAAGCTCTTTACCAAGTACTTACTTTATTGTGAGTTAAAACCATCTAACAAGGTGAGACCTAACTATCTTTGTAGCCTTTCACAGGGAAGATTTCTCATAGGATAGATCATAGATTGTAATAAAACAACTATAACCTTTATTGGATAGACATTACAACTATAGTAGTGGAGATTTGTGATTATCATCCCCACCATAGTTCTACCTTCTCTTTGCAGGGTTTCTAGGTAACCAATATCTTGTGTCAAGTGTTATATACTTTATGTTATGTATGAGATGCATGGACAATTATTTCAATTTACATATTATATTTTGAGATGGATGTGTGATGATCAAATTTATTTTTTGTGAAGTGCTGATTCACTCTCCCCCCCCCCCCCCTCTTGTCTCACTCTCATAATTCATTTTATCATTATGTAATTACAACATTTAAGAAAAGAGTGGATGAAAATGGTTGAATTGGTTGAATTGTATTTACACAAATGTAATTTTTTGTTGATTTTTCTCTACTTATATCTACCTATATATTCTTAAATATGTGTCTGATTATTTATGTGTTTAGTTGTTAGGTAACATAGGGAAATGTGGGTGACACTCAAGTTCTAGCTAATGAAAGACAACATATATAACACTCAACTTCTATTTAAATAGAGTTATGTGTGTTTGTATTTTCATCCTACCTCTTTTCTTAATATAAAACCACATTAATGTATCCCACACTCTATAGCTACTACAACCCATACATTAAATAATAGTTTGAAATGAAGCGGATACATAGTCATAAAAATGATCATAAGTATAAACAACAAGAGTCTAGTTATAAACTAAAATAAAAGCCCAACCAAGATGAAAAATTAACAAAAAAATTAGCAAACAAAAATAAGAGAGATAGGTCCACTTCTTCTCCTTATCTATTTCTCTAGCAGTATACAAAGAAAGTCATCTACCAAGAATCAATATAGGGAGGTTTTAGGATTAATTCTAGTAGAAGAAACAAGACCATCCTTATCAACATGCAAGATCTGAAGGGTGGTGGCAACTAAAAGCATCACCTTAACTATAAATTGGTCACATAATAAAACCTCTAGTCAACGTTATCTTATCAGTTCATAAATTTCTTGATAGTCACCTCTAGTGCAACCCTATCCCTAGCAATACCCTTGAGTACCAATCCTTAGTGACACCTCTAATTAATCCCTTCACATTTAATTTAATTTTTTTCCCCTTTATCACTATGATAGATAGGGGAGATAATAGTATCAAGGTCTCTCTACACACCTCTATTAACATCTAGCTAAGTAATGTGGGTATCATCTTTGAGAGTGTCATAAACATGAGAGGAAAATGAGCTTGTTTGGTTATTCATATGGCTAAACTCACAACTTATATAAGGACCTCCACTCGTAATGTCATCCATATCATCCTATATATACTTACCATGCAATCCCTTCCATTTTTCCTCTTGGTGGTTTTTTTAACTTTTTCCATTGCTCATAGAGTCTGAGCAAACGGTGCACTCCTGCTTCTCCTCAAGGTTTCCCTGATCCAAATTATTTCTAGACTTTAAGGATCTTCTCCTACCCACTTGGATCTCAGCATAAGAAACCAACCATAAAATATTTTTTAATTTTAATATGTTCAAGCATGTAGGATGGGGCAGTGTTTGGGCATTTAGCATCAATGGCAGAGCCAGCCTTAGTGAAAATCTAAGGAGCAGAAATGAAACACTCTAGGTTAGTTTGAAGGACCTAGATATTAATGGGTATAGAGGGACATAGAGTCCTATAGAAATTGTAAATGTGGAAAATAAAGGCTTGATAGAGTACCTCATCGTAGTTTCCCTCATTTCTTTTTGACTCAACTTCTAGAATATTATCCTTCATAGAATGCAACTAAAGAAAGGGGAAGAATGTAAGGTCACTATTCCTACAGTGATTCAGGGTGGGGGAATAGTAGTAATAAAAAGTAGGGAATGACTTCTGGCATAATGGAACACATGATAGAATACAATACATCATCTCATGGTTGCAATGGTTTCATGTTCAAACCCACCATGTGATCATACTGACTCTTCATCTAGGCAAAAAAACTTATTCAAGTTAGCTTCATCTAAAACCCTATTCTTCTCGTGTTATTTCCTACCTTCCTATGATAGTCCACTAACATTATCAATATATATATACAAATATATATCTATACACATATATCTGTATATATATACATATATATCTGTATATATATATATATATACATATATACATGTGTATATATATACACATGTATATATATATGTGTATATATATACATATATGTATTTATGTATGTATATATATATATATATGTATAGATATATACATACATATATATAGATTATATATATGTATATATGTATATATATGCATATATATACATATATATATACGTATATATAGATATATATATGTATATATATATATATATATCTATATATACGTATATATATATATATATCTATATATACGTATATATATATATCTATATATATGTATATATATATATATATCTATATTTACGTATATATATATATATATACATACATACTTATAGATGTGTGTGTGTGTGTGTGTGTGTGTGTGTGTGTGTGTGTATTGTTATTCTATACACAGGTAAAATTAAATTTTTGTATTGCTCTATGAGATTGATGACATCTACAACTTGTGTATTTTATCTTTTTTGTGCAATAATTTTATTTTAATTTTTCCATAGTGAATTGGACTTTACTTTTATATACTTGTTTTCACTAGTATTTTAAGATTTGTTTTATGATGAAGGAACTCTAGAAGAACAATGCACATGTGATATTTAAGTAACAAATCACAATTGTAAACAATACATGAGTTCACTTTTATTATTTAAGTTTTTATTTAGTGTATATTTAATGTAGAGGTGTATTCATTTAAACTGTTTATAAATAAAATGGTGCACAAGCACCTAAGTAGGGATCTTGAAAGATCTAGGGTTCCTAAGTTGTTTTTTTATTGTAGTGGTCCTAGCGACACCACTAGTGTAATAAAGGGACTATCCTAGTGCTAAGTTGGGGTGTGTTAGTAGGCCTTATTTGCCTCAGTTGCAAGTATTCCCACATCAAGTCAAAAGGGTATTTTTATAATTTTAGTGGTAAGCTGGCCAAGAAAGGGAATCGAGGGAATTTTCCAATGTTTTAAGACCTTATAAGCATTTTGCAAAATTTTCTGACCTTAAGTTCAAGTTTGGATAGAAAATTCTAAAAGTTGTCAAAAAGTTATTGCATGAGATAAATTTCAACCAATAGGTTTCATAAATATGTTAAACTGATGGTTTTCAGCCTTGGTCAACCATTTAAGGCTATTCTTGACCTAATGAAGGGGTAGGCTTAGTTGTTATGTGTGTGTACAGATTGGATCACAGTAAATATAGTCACAGTTTTTTTTTTGTGAACTTCTGGATTTTTAATATATTGAAATAATGACTATAGCATATGGAAGTTTTAATGTAGATCATTTTAAGAATCAATGTGGTGTTATATTATGATTTTGTGGACTTCTAGTTAGTATTATAAAATATTTTGTGTTCTACCAGTTTGATTTCTTAAACCAAGTAACTAGTAGAGATGGGGTCATAGTTCATCTTCCTACCATGATATGTGCATGGGATTTTGGGATTAAGTAGGTAACTCATGTACATATTTTATAGTTAAGGATGGGCCCTAGAAAGAAAGAAAGGCATTTTTGAGGTGATGCCCTAGGTGAAGCAAAGTTGTATGGGTAGGGATCACAGCGAGTTGGAGAGGTGGTAAGGAGGATTGAAGTCATTGATAACTTCAATGAATCTTGGAGAATGGTAGATACATGAGTTTTGAAGTCCCAAATTCAATGGGAAGTGTTGGTGGAAGTTATTTGAAGGTGAAAATGAAGATCTTGCTAAACAGCTTTAGAAACCCTTAAAATCATGATTTTAGACATATTTATAGGTCATACTATACGGATAGTTTGGAAGCCATAGACCTTAAAAGTATTTTAGGTCTCTAAAGAGGGTGTGAGGATCAAATTTTACCTTCCCTTATTGTTAAGGATTTTTTCATGTTAGTATGGGTTTTCTTCAAAAGTAGGCCTTATTTCTTGTAGCTCTATTATGGAAGCAATTATTGTGTTTCTTGGAACTCGATTATAGTTCCAATGTAAAAAGTGGCTAAGGGTTTTCAAAAGGATTCTAATAACCTCTTAAAGGTCTACATCACTTGTGCAGTGACTTTTGATCATGTTGGGGTAGATTGTGGATTTGGTGAAGTGGAAGCAAGAAGGGTTTCTAGCCCTAGGAAGGACTATATGGAGTTGTTGTTCTATCTAATTGGTTTTCACTAGTTGAAGGAAGTAGGGTCTTATAAATAGCATCCCAAGGAGAGTAGGGTAGTGGGAAACCATGTTAGGTTAGGAGAAAGATGTAAGGAGATGCTCAAGAAAGTTGGGGTTGGAGCAAGACTAGTCTTACATCAAAGTGGTATTAAAGAAAGTTGAGGATTTGCGAATATAGTATATGTCTACAACTACTGGGGAATTAGTAGTTGATTCAAGTATGGTTTCAAATGGAGAGATTTTCAAAGAGGTTGATGATAAAAAGTAGAAGAATAGAGTCCTTGAAGAAGCCTTAGAATAAATGAAGATAAGGCTAGATGTAGTTGTTGATGCAACTAATAAAAAGGAAGAAGAGATAAATGATAGGGGCAAGGAGATAGAAGAGGAAGATGTTATCCCTGAACTAGACCCTGTCTTAAATGAGGAACCATTCTTGAAGGCCATAAAAGTCATAGGAGGGAAGGAATTAGAAGGTGTTTCATTGTTTAGTGGGAAAATGGATATTGATGTAGTAAAGGATTGGACAGATGGAATGAAGAACCACTTTGAATTTGAAGGAGTAATAGAAGCACGAAATTTTAAGGTAGATAATTCAAGACTCAAAGGTTCAACATTAACATGGTGGAAATATGTTCAATATGAGAGTATTAGGATGGGTAAGAGACCCATAGCTAATTGGAATGCCATGGTGACTAAGCTGAAGGAGAATTTCCTTCTAGAGGAGTATGAGATTCAACTTCATAAGAGGAGACAAGGACTAAAGCAAAAAGACATGGATGTGGCCTCCTATAGTGAGGAATTTCAAATAATTTGTCTTAGGTCAAAGAAGCAAGAAGAAGAGCCAATAAAAGTGTCTAGATACTTGGGTGGTCTATAATGGAACATTCAAGAAGAGTTAAGTTTGTGGACACCTACTAATATTTAGAGATGCCACCAATTAGCCCTAAATGTGGAACAAAAGAATAGAAAGAAAGGGAACTCTATCTTCAAAGGTAGAGGTAGAGGAAGAAATTAGAAGGGTCAAAGAGGAGGATAGCAAGGAAGAGGTAGTGAGTGGAGGAACCAAGGTGAGACCAAATGCATTGAACAAAGTACTAAAAGCACTTGAAGAGGGGGTTATAGTAGAGGAAGAAGTAATCAAGGAGGATCTAATAAAGGTAAAGGGTTAGAAAGAAGTAGTTCTTACTTTGCTAACATGAAATTCTATAACTGTGGTCAACTAGGCCATCCAGCATATAGGTGCCCTGATAAACCTTCTTCAAACCATGATAATCAAGTTTTATTTGCTCAAGAGGATAACTCTAGTATCAAAGAACCTAAAGTGGATCAGTTAGAATTAGAGAAAGATCAAAATCTCATGTTTAGGAGAGTATTTATCAAGCAATGAGCTTAAGATGAACCTAAGCATAGGAGAGCTTTGTTTAGGATTAGATGTAAGATTCTTCGAAAAGTCTGCAAGGTAGTAGTGGACTTTAGTTCCACAGGCGATATAATATAAGAGGAGGCAGTCAACAAGCTCAAACTAACCAAGATACCCCATGTGAATTTGTATAAGGTAACTTGGCTCAATAAGGGTAAAACTATTTTGGTGAATGAATAAACTTGCATTGAGTTCTCCATACCAGAGTATAAGGATGGGTTGTTACGTTACATCTTACCTATGGATTCTTGCAATTTACTACTAGGAAGACCTTGATAGCTTGACAGAGAGGCAAGATGTATAATGGGAAATAAAATTCAATATCATTTAAGAAGGGTGACAGAACTTTCAAGATTCAGTCTCTATTGGAAGGAGATGAACCATAATCCAATACTCCTACTATGTTCCTATATAGTGGAAAGGTGTTTTTTAAGGATCTCAAGGATGATGAGAGTCAAGGCTCTGCTATTATACTCAAATCCAAAGGAGAGGAAAGAATAGTCAAAGAACCATTGCTAGTAGAGATACAAGAATTACTTGAGAAGTAAAAAGAAACTGTAACTAATGGAAACCCTACCACCTTACCTCCTAGAAGGTTGATAAGCCAAAAAATTGGTTTTGTCCCTAATGCATCTTTACCAAATAAAGAAGCATATAAGCTCACAACTAACTAGAACTTGGAAGTAGCAGCTCAAGTGGAAGAACTATTGGATCAAGGCCTGATCAAGAAGACTATATGTCCCTATGTAGTCCCTATTGTACTAGCATTGAAGAAAGGAGGAAACTAGAGAATATGCATATATTCAAGGGCCATAAATAGAGTAACAATCAAGTATAGGTTTCCCATACCTAGAATTGAAGATCTCATGGATTGTCTTGGAGGGCCAATGTACTTCAAAAAGTTGGATTTGAAAAATGGATATCACCAAATTAGAATTAAGGAGGGTGATGAGTAGAAGAAAGCATTCAAGAGAATATATGAGTTTTATAATTGGATTAAATTTGGATTCTCAAATGCTCCTAGCACATTCATGAGGCTCATGAACAAAGTTCTTAAGAAATTTACTAGAAAGTGTGCGGTTGTATATCTAAATGATATTCTAATATTCAAAATAACAAATGAGGAGCACATTAAGCATGTTGAGGTTGTATTGTAGAGATTGCATGAAGAAAAGCTTGCTATTAACCTTGAAAAATGTGACTTTTTCAAGAAAGAGCTTGTGTATTTTCACTTTTTTAGTGTAAAAGGGGTCTTTTGTCATGCCCAAACTTACAAGGAAAAACACAACCAATTTTTTTTTTTAAATACTTAGAAATCAACATTAATATGATGAATCCTATCTAAATAGACTTTACACTAAATATAGAATGGTTGAATTAAAGTAGTTTGATACACCTAGTCGATTTTATTGTCATGCTTACATCCACAAAAACAACTAAGCCCTAGGTTTCATTGATAAATGTAATTTAGGTCCAGATTTCTATATGATGAGATAAGATTGCATAGATCTACCTAGTTAGTTAAAATGGTCAGATGAAAGGTGCATCCCGAATAGAGGAAGTTTCATGAATGAAGTCACTCGCCAATACCTGTTCCAAAGGAGGTCAAGGTGGTACATGCTCATTAAGTCTCATAGTGATAGTATATTATGTATATTGTGAGTATAACAACTTAATCTCTTTGACATATATGATATGTTGTAGCTAGTATGTGCATCAGGTGGGGGCTAATATCATACTACTTAACCATAAGATTTATGTTCATAATTACAATTGATACTTGTTCATGATGTATCTTCCATCACATAAATATTACACATTCAATGATCACTCATTCTTTGTGTTGGTTATGAACTTCCAATGCACCCTATATGAGAATAATTTAATTATATAGGGGTTTTATGCATATATATTAGATGCATGAATTATACATAAAAAAAATCTTTTTAATACAAATAACCTATTTTTAACAAGATATCTCCCAAGTCGTTTAACACTAACCCTTCCTAACCTTGAGGTTATTACAAATATTTATAAAGAGAAACAATTAAATACAAATCTTATATTTTAATAATCAACTACATTTAATTATGCTAATGCAAACTATGCTTCTAATACTACCTAGCCAATCTCTAACCCATGCTTAATTTTCTTAACCCATCAACTTTAGGTGATACACAAGAGAAACATTAATATTTTTGGCTTAATTTAATGCCTAGTTTATTTTATTTTATTTTCATTTTTACTAACTCGAGCTTATTTTTTTATAGAAATTTACAATCTATATATCTCAATATTTAATATTACTAATATACTACTCTATAATTACTACATAATATCTTACCAAACTCCTCCCCCTTCAAAATAAAAATAATAATATAAACACCCATCATTTCCTAACTACTCCTAGACACCTACTCGCATCTTTATACAAATGTCATAGCCCCTCTTCAATCAATTTTGAATGCATAGGCATGGGTCACAAGTACTTAACCATCTCCCCAAAGATGTTGACAAATTTCATTTTGCACTTTTTCAAACAAAAATAAATAAATGTAGCAACAAGGTCTTATCATAACTTGCCTTGGAAAGAACACCCTCATTTACTGGCTTCTCCCCTTCTCCCAAGCACATGGCTTCATGTTTTTTTTATGTGTAGGGGGCTGAAAAAGGTGAATCTCTTTACTTTGCATCAAATTCTACAATTCTAATTTTCTCTTCCTCTAGTTGGGGGGGTTGACATCATGTCATGTTTGTCTCCACCCCATATTATTATTAGTATTATTATTCCTATATATGTACCCAAGTCAAGACATGTGTTTGAATGGGCATCATTACTTTTTATATCACATTTCACTCTATAATTTGGTGTTTTCTTTTTCTAGGTTTGTCTTTGATATTGACATAATTTATTATGTATACATGCATGTTGTTTTTTTTTTTAAATATTTTTATTTTTTTTCATTTACACACAAGGTCTTGTCATGATCTAGGACATCAAAATCAAGACTGTCACCCAATTAATGGGGTGGCTTTTAAATTATTGATTTCTATCTTATAAAATTCCAAGATAATCTTATATTATTCAGGCCTATTGTTTTATTGTTCTCTAATGGCTAGAGGCATTATTTCACTTTCTCCATACAGTTTCTAGAGAGTTTTGTGCATCTACAGTTTATGTTTATTTGCTTCACACAATATACTTCCTTGTTCTCAATTGATTTCCTACCTCTAAGTCCATAACATTTTTTTTATAGATTATTACTATGCAAATTTTAGGAACTCTTCATACTTGTATGGTTTAAGTTGGTAATTTTCATTTAACTTTTAAACATTAAACTCAATGCAATAAATATACATTTCATGACAAGGTTTTAAATGAAACTATTTGAATTGTTCCTATCTATGCATAATGAAGTTTAGAAACCATTTTCTCAAGGATAAGGATTAACATTATATTCTCATACAGATTTAAATTTGAATGTACATTCACAACTATTATGCAATAGAACTAAAATGATAATAACATTCAACAAGGATAGTCATTGATATCAATACTCTCTCTTGAGAGGATCAATTTGAATATTTGTGCATAACTATTATACAATGGAGTTGAATAGTAATATAATACAAATGAGATAATCTCCCAATCATTACAACCCTTTTATGATATCAATTTTATCTTGAAGAAACTTATGTATGCAACTTAAGAACCTTCAAGTATTGTAAATTCTTGAACAAGTACAAAAAATTTCAAATGAACTTGATAAAATGGGTAATTGGCTTCTTCAAGAAAACCACAATCAAGATTCTCTCCAGTCTCTAAAGAAAGTTCTTTGTGATAGTGACCAAGGTGTTAATCTCTTGCATGGTATTACTCACCTTGTGCATTCCAATGTTAAACCTTTAGCTCAAGAAGCTCAAGATTTAGGATTGACTCCTCTTGTCACTGGTGTAGAATCTTCTTTTGTTCCTTTTCCTAGTGTTCTTATTTATACTCCTTTGATGACTACATTGGTTCCCTCTATTTCTGTGAGTGTTCCTCATGTGTCCCTTCCTACTTCACAAACTTTTTATCATATTGTTCCTTTTACTTATTCTACTCCTATGCCAATAGTAGTTCTTAGTGTTCCACTAGTTGTGTCTTCTATTCTCGTAGCTTCGTACACTTTACCTAGTCTTTTTAATGTTGCTAGTTCTCCTATTTTTCTCATGATTCAACAATTATCAGTTTGGCTCAAATTGTGTCATCTTTACAGTAACAACTTGAATCTTTGACTTAAAAAAGTTTTTTATTCCTACTTGCGACATGGGAAGTCCCGTGTCTCAAGATATTATTCATACTCGCATTCCTTAGCAAGTTGGTATGCCTTGTCTTGAGAATTATAATGGAAAGGGAGACCTTGTTCATCATGTTACAACATTTCAAATCCTTTGTAGTGATTATGCTCATGATCATAGGATTTTACCAAAGTTATTTGCTCAAAATTTTTGTGACAAGGATTTACGATGGTTTTGTTCTTTGAATCCTTATTCTATTCATTCTTTTCCTCAATTTGCTAAAGCTTTTATTTAATAATTTCAAAACAACATTGGCCAATAAGTGTCTTTGACTAATTTGATGCATTGTAAACAAAATTTGAAGGAAAAATTGACTGAATTTATTTATAGATTTAAGAATTTGCATGCTTACATTTCCTACCTTGTTCTTGATATTGATATTCAATGTATGTTCATTTCAAGTTTGCAAAAGGATATTAGACATAAGATTTTACTTACTAAATTTACTTCTTTTCAACAACTATGTACAGTGCTTCATCATTATCAATGACAAGTGAGTCAATTTGAGAGCACCGCTCCAATGGCTCATGTTCCTATTGATAAAAGTGAAGCTGCTCCTAACACCAAATAAAATTAAAAAAATAAACAATTATTTCAAGATAAATAAACAAGAAAATATAGTTTCCAATCAAGTTGTTGTTGCACCTCACAATGCCACTTCTGTATCCACTTCTTTTCAATTGAATCATACATTTAATTCTCTTCCTAAATCTTTACATTCTATTATGAATAGGTTATTAACCACTAATATGATTAATTTACCTCCTATTCATTTTCTTTTACCTACTACAATGGTAGCTAAACCTTTTGATCCAAAAGTTTTTTGTCAATATCATCGCCATAATGGTCATGCTACTTAGAAATTTTATTCTTTAAACATAAGGTTTAGGCCTTAATTGATTCTAAAGATTTAACTAATGATAATTTTGATGTAGTGGGAATAAATATGTTTCTCCTCCTAATAAAAATTTGCAAATCTATATGAATCCTTTACCTATACAAGATACTAATACTATTGTTCAGCCATCTTCAATGGATATTGTGTATGATTCGAAGATGGATGATCTTAATCATCTGGTTAGTCAAGTGGATTGTGTGGTTCAATATGTGTCTCCATCTCAATCTCAACCTCTACTTTAATCTCAAGTTTTAGCTCTACCTCACCTCAAACCTAATCCTAAATTGAAACCTCAACCTAAACCTCAACAACAACCTAAGAAAAAATGACCTCTAGAACTTTTGCTTACACTTGATGATTCTGAGACTATTAAAGCTCCTAATGGTCCCCTTTATATTTATGCTAATATTGCTAAGATACCTAGGTACTCATGGTTGTCTTGTTGATCCTACCTCCTTATTCAATGTTATTACAGAAGGAAAACTTTTAATGAAAATTTAGCAACATTGTTTATTATTATAAATTAGATTTATGGATTCAAACTTGTAATGGTTTTCTTTATCCACCATTTGGTTCTATTGATTTACCGATTGAACTTTGTGGAAAGATTAGGAACACCGCCTTTTTATTATTCCTACTTCTGATCAATTTCAAGTTAATCTTGGTTTACCTTGGTTAAATGCCATGCATACTATTTGTTCACCTATTCATAAGTGTCTTAAGTTTTTTTTATGATGATGAAGTGAAGATGGTTAATCATAGTTTATACCATACTTCTAGGCCTAAGGATGCTACTAACATGGACTTCTTTTGGCCTTCATTACCTAATTCATGTCCTGCATGACCAAATCATATTTTCCATTCATATCAAGTCTATAAGAAATAGAAGATTCTTGAGTTAAGATTACCTCCTATGGATCATAACTATGGTCTTTTTCCTACACCTTCCATACCTCCTTTATCTATGCCTTCTACATCTAGCTCATCCTATTTCTTGTCAATCTTATGTTAATCCTATTAATCCTCCTATAGAAACTATGAAGGATTAAATAATTGTTCCTCCTAGTTTTCAACATATTTGAAGTAAGGAAAAATGTAACCGATCTGATAAAAAACACTATAAGAAGTGTTGTGCTCAAGCTAAATATCATAATTTTGTTATTCAAAAATCTTAATCTTCTTTTGATACAACTATGTATGATGTGTTAGAAGAATTTGTTGCTACTAATAAATCGCATGATTCTAATGATTCTATTCATATCTTAGATCCTATTTTGATTAATTTAGAGGAAGAAGATACTCTTGATGATGTTAATGATGAATATGAAATTATTGACATTGACATTGATTTACCTAAAATGCTTTGCTCACAATTGACATTTACAACTAGTATTCAACCTTGTCATTCTCAAGAGAATTCTTGTTTAGAATTGGCTATCATTCCTACTATGTTGGATATAGTCCCTCTTGCAAGTTACCCACCTTCTCTAAATGATATAAAATAAGATGCAGAGAGTAGGCAGCACACTTGATTGGCTAATCCTTCATTGTAGTTTCTTTGTATTTTTTCTTGTTCTATTTTGCTTCTCCAATAATATGTTTACTAAATGTTGTTAGATACTTTTATGTGATCTTTGTTGCTTTGTTGGTGCAAGGTGATAAAAGAATCAAATCTATTGTAATATTCCTTTGTATGTGTTTCTATTTTTTCATATGTTGTTTCATGTTGTTTTGTACTTGTTCTATTGTTCATACATGTTTCCTTCTGTAAATTTGCTTGGATTCGTGATTTGGTAGCATTGATTCTTTTTGGTCTCCAAGTTATGGTTCAAAAAGATTCTTCTTTCTATTTCTTATGTGATCTTTCCTCCTTTGTGATTGTAGTTTTACTTTCTTTGGGGAATGATGTCAATTCATTTGCAATAATATCATATATATATATATATATATATATATATATATATATATATATATATAATCTTATGATCATACTAAACCCATAGTAGGTAGATCCCTTTTGTGTTCTCTGTATGTTTATGTGGTATTTCCCATGATTTGTCATCATCTAGGGACATCTCATAATGGAAACATAATCACTGGAGTTGTTTATGTTTCCATAAAAGCCATTTCTCCTGTTAGAGTGTTAGAAATGACTTTAATGTGGGTGCATACACTCTGCTCACTTATTTTAAACACACATTTTTCATTACATATATATTATTTTTCAAGATAACTTTTCTCTCTTTTCGGATTAGTGACTAATCGTTAAAGCATGGATTTATATTTTAGGATCTTTTGATCCCTCAAGTTTCAAAAATATTGTTGATCCCTTAAGGTTGAAGGTGTCCTTAAAATTGGATCTCTTTTGGTTTTACTCTTATAGAATAGAATATTCTTGAGAGTAAATCCTTGATGGGTTGACTAGTGAGTAGCCATATTCACTAGGCAGTTTAATTTCATCTTTTCAATTGTGCAATTTCCTTTTGTGGTTCACAATGGGACATAAGTTCTCATTGGGTGAGATAATCACACTTGTTTTTCTTTTCTATTTTTTCTAGAGATGTCTTTCTTATTATGATCTTGGAGTTGACGAAGAATTGAGTCTTTGGGGGCTTGAGGATTTCTTTGTCACTTTCATTTTAATAAAATTATCTTTTGATTATGATTTTCTTTACCAAGAGTTTGCATAAAATCCATACCCTTGCTCAAGTGGGGGCTTAATGTATCATCCTAAAATAGAAGCACTTCTATGTTAAGAGCATTTATCCCTCCAAGTAAGTAGTATGGGGTCATCTCAAGTTCCTTGAATGATTTTTACATGGATCTAGATATTTGTTCTACTTCTCTCTCTCTATTTCCGCCTATTTTTGATAAATTGCCCTATGAATTAGAGGAATTTGGCCTTTGAGTCAAGGATGACCTTATAGGTCAAGGTCAACCTCAACCCTGACCTAGGTCATGGATGACCTTGAATCTAACCTAAGGTAGGGTTGACCTCGTTCTTGACCCTAGGTCCCATTTTAAATTTATGGGAGTTTCAAGATCTCAAGCTTCAGAAAGTTTCTTTTCCCACTTCTAGGTTGGCTACTTTCAATTTTTGAATGGTAGACTCTTAAATTACATTTAATCTAGGTCTATTCCTAGGGGTAAAGATTAAGTGGGATTTAATGCTTCTATGTCAGCTTTCTCTAGGAGTTAGTGCCCTAGATCTTGATATGAGGAAGCCTTCTTCCCTCATTTTGACATCTATAATTTATGCACAACCTATCAAATTTTTAGAAGTGTATTCACCTACATGAAGTGAAGATCTACCATTATTCAATAATTCAAGCATTCAAGTGTTCAAGCATCCAATTCATCATGGAGGTCCATTGTTAGCCTTTGAACTATTCAATCTCTATCGAGCTCTCTTGCTGAAGATTTATCTATCTATATTCATCCGAGCCTTCTTCTATGCCAAGTTGCATTCAATATTGGTGTTGAAGATCTAATGAGATTGATTTGATACATCCTGTATCTATTACTATATTCATTAGGAGTATTTTTAATTGTGGATTCAAGCATTCAAATCCTCCACAAGGATTTCCACATAAGCAAGGTAAATAGTTCCATTTACATTGTTTATGCATATTATGATTTCAATTATATTTCAAGGTTAATTCCAAACTTGGTTTTAACTAAGACAAACCCCCCATCTAACAAAAAAACTATTTTTCTTGTAGATACATTGTGGAATAGTGAACTGGAGAGCAAATTCGGATACCCTTTTAGTCAAACTTGCAAAATCCACCAACAAAAACTTCATTGGAGTAGTACAGGTCAAGTTCAAGTTTTTGGGGTACAATTGTGCCTCGAGGTAAGATTGTGCTCCTTCAATAGGTTCAAGGTTGACATCCCTTTAAAAAGAAAAAATATTTATGGGTTTTCTTTGTCTCGACATTTCCAATCTGAAATAGGTTGCAAAATTCCTTGAAATTGCATACAGACAATAGAAAACTACACTTTCTAGATTCAAGGCTAGTATTTGTCTTTTATCTATTTTAGGATTTAAGAAAAACCACACCCCATAATAGAAAGATTATAGAGCCTCCTCTCTTCCTATTTTCCATCACTTGATCCATTTCTACATTGATCACTCTCTTGTGCTTAATCAATTTGGATCATCAGACTGAAAATGAGGGTTAAGAAAGGAAACCATATTTTCTTTGTAGTCAAACTTGTGTATTTTAACTTTTTTATGTAATAATTTTATTTTAATTTTTCTAGAGTGAATTGGACTTTACTTTTTAATATATTTTTTTACTAATATTTGAATATTTATTCTATGATGAAGGAAATCAAGAAGAAAAAAAGTACATGTGATATTTATGCAACAAATCACAATTATAAAGAATACATGAGTTCACTTTTATTAATCATTTTTTTTTTAAATTTATTTTTAATGTAGAGATGTATTCATCTAAACTTTCTTTAAATAAACTATGTATATATATTCTATGTTAATTATTTGATGAGCATATACTTATTAATGTATTATGCTATTCTTCCCATGTATAATGTTTGTGCACATTATTATTCCTATGATCATTAAATATATACTTTCATTTCAAAAAAAATGTTATTGATGTCCTATACAATAATCTAGATCATAAAAAAATATTTTTAGATTCAAACCGCTATTTAAAAAACATAAAATATAATAAAAGGTCTACAAATAACAAAAATAACACATGTTGTAGAATAATCCATCATAAATATATTATAACAAGTCCATGATATAATTACATCATATAAAATTATGGTATATAATCAATGTTATATATTTTTAGAGTAACTAAGAGAGGGTAGGAGTGAATCAATTATCCTCAGGTCCAAATGCACCAAGTCAACTTTTAATCACTTCAAATGGATTAATCAATCTTAAACACACACTTTATCTCTATAGCATATCATCACCAATTTAAAATTTCATTCATTTACTTAACTCACTATCTCTATATGTGTTTATTGCCATGAAATAAACAATGATAAAAGATAGCATGCAAAACAATTAATTTCATATATGAAAATAACACATCCTATATTTTTTGTGATTCAAAAAAATGACTTCAAAATTTTACAAAATAATTAAATTATTACTCAAAAAAATTATAGTAATAAAATTTATCAAATTTCAAACATTTCACCAATTTAAATCATCTTCAATATCTAAATACAAACACCTTTTTTATGAAATTAAACTTGAATAGTTTTCATTCTGGGGTCATTTTTCTTTATAAAAGGTGACACACATTTTTTTTTTTACATTAAAAAATAAAGCATGTAAAACAATAACATCCACACTTGAAAGTAACACTTTCACACCAAGATTTAACATAGAAACCCAATTTACAAAAAACCACCAAGTCACATGTTTCCAATTTTTCACTCTTCATAAGTGAGCTTGGTTAAGAGACAACCCTATTAAAGGTAATACAACATGCTTTTAAATGTGACCTTATTAAAGGATTTAATAACACTATTAGGAGTGGCCTTGTTAGAGGATAGTAGAAAATTTCATTAGAATGTCACCTTGATTAAAGGATTTACAAAATGACTTTTAGGTCAACCTTGATTAAAGGAATTTAGACCGATACAATGGTTAGAATGTAACGATAGGTTTTATCTATAAAGTAAAACCTACTTTTCAAATTTAGATTTCCATTCGCTCGTATGTTTGTTCATTGACTGGCCCTCATTGACATCTCCATCACTTATTTTCTTGTCATCTCCTCAAGAAATCATTCCTCTAAAATTCTTCACTCTTCACCTCTATTGTTCTCCTCTTCACAACTTCTCCTTAAGATCACCAATAAATAATGAACCAACCTTTAAAAATTCATTCCTTATACCTCCTTCAATAGGTAATTTTGATACTGTTCACTTAAACATCACCGTGGATCTTAGGGTTAGGTCAGATTCATTTAATTCTTGAATCCTTTTTCTCCTTCTTCTAGAAACTTATGATCAAATCCTTTCCTTTGCTCATGTTAAAAACTCTCCTTTTGTATTAAATATGTCATCTCATCAATCCTTATTTTCCACACACTTTGACTAATTCAAAATTTCATCTATGTTGGCCTGAAAATAAAATCTTTCTCAAACTATAACTTTTTTTGTCACTCGGCAATCACTATGTTTTTCATCTTGCTAATTACTCTATATCTCGTCAATTACTATACTTTTCACTTGGCATGAACATGCTCGGTTGGACATTTCTACACTTGGTCACTACTAAATTCCTTTATACACTTTTTTGGTAATAACTAACAGTTAGCATGAATTTTTTTCTTTGGCTTATACATAAGTTCCTTAATCTTCTGCTTCAGTACCTTCATTGATAGTGCAATATTGGTACTTGATTAAGCTTATCCTTTTGACTTTGTTCAACTCTTAGCTTCATAAAACTATCTTACTCACCTCATATACTGATTGAAAAACACATTATCTTATCTTGAGGAATAACTTATCAAGTGCTCATTGTGTTTCCATGATACTTATTACATCTCAAGTCAACCTTTTACTAGGTCATCTCATGATCTCTTCTTTTCAAATCCTCTTCATTAATCAAATGATATGGCACTCTACATTGTTTGTAAATATCTCTCCATTAGGTGTAACACTTTGTCTTACCAATAGGTTTGACATCAATGACAACGTAACAATTTATCCTATTGTAGTTTGTAACAATCACATAATGAGTTGTATTATTGTTTTGAAAATCAAAATAAGATGATAACAAGTTCTCAATAAAAACAAGTTTCATCATACAAAGTCCATCATATAATAAATTAACAAGTTCTATCATCTTTATGTAATTATATAAACATGTAAAAATAACTCATGGTGTAAAATGTGTTATAAATAATAAAAAATCTCCCATTCAGTTGATCTACAATCCTCTTCACTCTACTTGAAGATGTTCATAAGATCCATCATCTTGACAGGTCTACTCCTAAGATGTATCATCGTGTTGGGTCTTCTCTTCAGGTGAAACATCTTGTCTGTCTACAATACAAGTTTTATCTTTACTCATGTATATTATTAAAAGATAATATTAAAATACTATATTTGTTTAATTCAAATGACTTAAACCAACTAAATAGTGAAGATTTAAAATTTTACATTTTGATCATGGTTAATAATTCCATTAGTTAGATGAGGAGGTGCACTCTTCTTAAAAATGTAAGTGGCTATAGTCAAGTCCTCTATAAAAAAAATATTATTAAATTGTGTTAATCCTTATAAAAGAAATATACACAGTAGATGCTACAAAATTAATTTTTTATCTAGAGCTAAAATGATGATGTCAATGGCTAAATTTGTCTCAATTTCATTGTTGCACAAAGACTCATTGTGGTGTTAACATGAAAAAAATGTGTTTATATATAAATTCAAAAATATATAAAGACTATAAATTTATTAAGGCACATAGCATCTAACACATAGCCAAAGTCATCAATTGGTTGGGATGTAGATGTGATGCATCATCAAATGATACAAAGTCGTATAGTTACAATAGGTAGGAATGAACTAGAATTTTACACAGAGTAGTAAAGAATGTAAAAAATTCAATTTTAATTAATGAAAAATATACAATGGTTGTGTGAGGCTAAGCCTTAGTGATTAATTGACCACAATATGAAGAACTATCAATCTCAATATTACATGAGACACCCAAAAAAATTGTACAAAAATATCATTTCCAAATTAATAAATTAAAATTTTGTTCTAGTTTATTTTAAATTTTACCTAATGTATCAATATCAAATTGTATACTATGTATAGGAAACTAACATCTCTATGTTTTAAGGTAATATGATAATGACCCCTCGAAGACATAATGTCATATATCCTTTTTTTAACAAAAAATCAACATGTTATGGTCCATATGGGTATATATGTGACATTTTAAAAATTACAAGTTTAATGATATTTCAATTTACCTCTCTGTGATGATTATCATCCACACAAAGAAGACCACATCATTTCCACCATTATCAATGTTAGCATATCCCCAGTAGAAATGACAATACTAAGAGGATCAGTCCATAGTCCCCTATAAATATCCTTGCAACTCATGCAAACTAGTGTTATGCATGGAATAACCCTTTCTTGCACAAACTTCTCTAACAAATAATGTGAAAGGAAACTTGATGAACTTAGAGCATAGGACACTTATTGATAATAGGTAGGTCAAAGAATAAATTGTGCAAAAAGAAGAACAAGGGGCTCAACTTACTCATAATTTTTAACTCTATCACTCAAATTGGCCACTTCTTCGTCCTATGCAATACCTATTGCTATCTCTTGGAAAGATTGCATATAAAAATAATTAGCTTTCTGACTAATGCAAATCCAACCTATAAGTTGTTGAGAAAGTACATGGGCACCACATTCTTAGCATGTGGTATATGGTCAAATACCATTCAACACGCCTCCCAAACATGCATATATATTCTTGGGTGTTGACACCATCTAATAGACATGGATGGTTTATTCTCATTTATGGTCTCACTCATCCTAGGTTCATAAAATAACTTTTCAAATCAGATTTTATAATTTTTAATTCATGGAAATTTTTATATGATAGGTCTTGAGAACAATTTGCAGCCATGAAATCCCTCCATGTGTAAAAAAAATCTATCTCATTGTCTAATGTTTGTGTTAAATATATAATATCTTGTGTGGTATTAGAAAGAAGAAGTAGTAAACAAGGGGGATCAGAATCATGTCTAATGGTACCAATGTCTTGAATAATTGCTACAATATTTATCATCATATATTCCCTCAATTACTCTAGACTAGGTGGAGGTGGAGGTGTACATGGTCATGGAGATGGTGGAAGAGTTAGAAGGGGTGGGGGTGGAGTTGGAAGGGGTGTTTATATGAACTAACCTAAGATGTTATCAATGTAAGTGCTTCAATTAAACAATACTCTCATAACATAGTATGAAATATGATCTATAGCATGATATTGAAAAAATTACGAAACAACTAAATGCAAATATCTATTTATGGGAAAAGGGGGGACACTTTAATATGATGTAGATCTCAACTTTTTTAGTCTATTTAATCATTCAAACATGTACGTGAAGAAAAGAGGGATGTGTGTGTGTCTATGTGTGTGTGTTTATTAAACCGAGAGGTTTCTACAATGGGAGCACGTTTCATTGTAAACAATCTAACATTTAAAATAAATTTGATAGGTAGTTGAACAGTTATACCATGTCCTTTATTGAAATTCCATTCGGACTTGACCAGCAATGCTTAACACTGACGCTTCCCATTCCCTCATTAACCACACTATATTTTTTGTTTGAATGCTTCGATATTTCCAAACACTAAACATGCATCCTGCGAGTCCATAATTACAAACGTTAGGTAATTGCAAATGTCAGGTCAAGTCGGATCATCATCAAATAATAGTTTATTGCTGACAGTGTGAAGACACATTCATACATTTCTAAATATATTTCTTCATCATTCACTTGAGCAAGAAGAAAGCCAATAATCTGTTATGACAAGAAAACCAAACATCTTGCCTTATGCTCCATTTTTACGCGTTGCATGTTTTCAATTCTTTGAAGTTGAACCATCACACATCAACATTATATATGACAAGAGCCTATTTTATTTTTTATTCAACATTGTATTGAACGACAAGATCGATATTCTGATTTCTATTCAACATTGGATTGAGTAATAGGATCAATATTCTGATTTTTATTCAACATTGGATTGAGCAATAGGATCATTATTCTGAGTATGTATGTTTATGTGTTTTGATTTCTTCTATTTTTGAAACTTTTATTGTGTTATTTTTTCTTATTTTCAAAGCTCTATAATTTCCTTATTTTTTCTTAGAAACTTTGATAGAATAGAAATTCTTCTCAATTAGAAACATTGCAAATTTGTATTTCTTCCATTTTAGAAACTTTTATTGTGTAGTTTTTTCCTATTTTAAAATCTGCTTAGTTTCCTTAAATTTTCTTAGAAACTTTGTTATATTAGAAATTCTACTCAATTACAGATTTCTTTCTATTTCTTTCTCTTCATTCAAAACATTAGAGTTTTAGAATTTAGATATTATAGTATTAATTAATCTGACTTTTTCATTAGATTATTTGAATCAATGATTATATTCCTCTATCTATTATTAAAATAACATTACAAAGCTATTTTAAAATAACATTAATAATGGTAATTGTTTGCAATTTTTTATAATTATATGTTTTATTTTTTAATTTTTATTAATGAGTAGTAATCTTTTTAATAGATAGATCATTTTTAATATATAAAATTTTAGATTATACTATTTTTCATGTTATATTGTTAAAATTCATATATGCTCTCAAATTATTGATATTAGAAAACCTTTTAATTTGTTTAGATTTATTTACTATGTGGATTAATAATGGTAATTGTTTGCAATTTTTTATAATTATATGTTTTTAAATTTTTTTAATTTATTTAAATAAATAATTTGTTCTCGAGAAATATATTAGTATAAAATTATGATTTAGTTTAATTAATATTCAAAA
This sequence comes from Cupressus sempervirens, assembly GCA_028749045.1. NCBI lineage: Eukaryota > Viridiplantae > Streptophyta > Pinopsida > Cupressales > Cupressaceae > Cupressus > Cupressus sempervirens. The sequence continues at coordinate 249,987,615 of CM053787.1, forward strand.
TATTTTAACAAGAATAAAAAATGTAGTAGTAGATGGGTTCAACGTTGTTTTTAGATTTGATCTTGTAAGATTTTAAATCTATATATAAGTGTTGCATTCTATGAACTATCATCATCATGTTGAAGAGTAGTAGATAGATTTTAGATCAACTAATTATATAGTATAAAAAAAGGCAATTATGTATAGAAGGTGTTACATTAATTGATGCAGCTAGATCATGGATATATAATCCTAAGAGAAAAAGAAACAACAAATGGGAGCCTAGCAAAAAAGATGCGATTGTCAGAGTATTCCCTAGGTTTGTATCTATCCCTTCACGTGAGTCAGGTAAATGGATTGAGTTTTGTTTATCAGAGTTACTTCTCTACAAGCCATTTCATGATATTGAATGAGATATTGGTCATGATAATACCTCTATCATCCAAAGTTGGGAGACATTCACTTACAACCCTTGGCATGTTCAACGTATAATGTCTGCAAAAAATGTTGAAAACCCAAATGATTCTGAAACTAAAGACAATGAAGATGTTCATAGAAATACTATAGAACATGAATGGGAGATTATATCTAGGTTGCACCAGGCTCAAAATATACATTGCTCAAAAATAGACATTTTGGGGAGAAGAGATGTTGATAGACAAACAAATTGGTTTGTTGATTATCAAGGAGAAGAGTACACTTCCAGAGCAATCAATTTCATAAGTAACATGAAGAATCATGGGTGCCTTATCTATGATGAAATTACTCAATGCATAAACTACATGACCCTTGGTGAGAAACAAAAAAAGGCAGTCAACATAATCATGACACACTACCACAGAAATCAAAATGTAGAACCATTGTTTTTGATAATTCAAGGAACATCAGGAACAGGAAAATCATATCTAATTGGTGCCATTAGTCAATCTCTTCAAAATGCTGCAATGCCCTCCCATTCTCCACTTCTATTACTTGCACCAACAGGAGTTGCAGCATTCAATATAGGACCTTCTACAATTCATTCAAAATTGAAGATACTAATAAGAAATTTTTCTCAACTGGAAGGAGTAGGACTCACAAGTTTTCAAGAAAAAATTTCACATATAAAATATATTTTGATTGATGAAATGAGCGTCATTGGTCAAAACATTTTGGTAAATATAGATTCATGATTGCGCCAAGCATTCCCACAATCTCCACATATAATCTTTGGAGGTAAAGATTCTATTTTTGCATCATGAATAGCTAACTCATGTGTGAAATATACTATATTTGAATCAAATTTATGAATTAATACATAGTTTTTAAAATAATTATTTTTGTCAATTGTATTTCAGGTTTCTCTTTTATATTGGTGAGAGATTTGGGCGAGTTGCCTCCTATCAATGATAGAGCAGCATATGGTAGTAATAAGCGTGCAAAGTTGCTATGGCAAGAATTGAAGACTGTTGTCACATAAAATAAGATATTTAGACAAGATGGGGAAGATATTGACCAACAAAGATTTCGACAACTTTTGACGAATCTAAGAGATGCAAACCCACATATTGATGATTGGAGGTTGCTAATGTCAAGGACCCCTATCAACATAGATGTTGCAACAAATTTTGAATTTGATAATGATGTTCATTTGTTCTCAACAAATGAAAATATTCATGCTCATAATAAAAAAATGCTAAATTCATTAGAGCATCCTGTTGCATGTTGTGTTGCATCAAAAGAAAGTACTATTAATACAATAGATGACTATTCAAATGATGAGCTTGATCTAGAGTTGCTAATATGTAAGGATTCAAGGGTCATGCTAACTTCAAATGTATGGATAGAGGCTGGTCTTGTAAATGGGGCTCTTGGATACATTCAAAAAATTGTCTACAAGTAAGGCAGTGCTCCACCTGAGCCTCCAACATATGTGATGGTTGAGTTTGATGGTTATTCAGGGTTACCATTCGAAGATCATAATCCAAAGATAATTCCAATACCACCAATACAGAAGGGTAGAACACTTCAACTGCCATTGAGGTTGGCATGAGCATTGACTATTCACAAATATCAAGGATTGACTCTTCCTAAAGCAACAACTGATATAGGACCAAGAGAAAGAGTAGGACTGACATTTGTGGTAGTTTGACGTGTAAAATCTCTCTAGTATTTGAGAATAATGACTCCTTTCACATATGATCATTATGAGAAAATGAAAAAGGGTAGACAAATTTCCAAGCACAAGGATGAAGAAAATAGACTTAAGTGCCTTGAAGATAGTTGGTGTGATATGTTATTCTTAAATGTTGTGTCTATAAAAATCTTTTTGAACACATTAGTATTTTGTTTGTAACACTTCCTACTATATTCCATGTTTTAAAAATGTCTCTATTATACAATGATAAATGATAAAAATAACTTTCTTCATTTTAATTTATTCTATTTTGAGAAATCCTATCTTTTTTTCATGATATTTTATTTTTATAGATCTTAATTAATTGTAATGATGTATTAAGTGATAATTATATCTTAACTAATTGTACCTATGTTTTAAGTAATTATTGTACTGATTCATTCATTGATATCACTTTATGTTTACAAATTATATTTACTTTTGCTTCAATGTCTCTTAATATTTGATGACAATATTATGGATAACTTTTCTTTATTTAAACTATTAAATAAAAGATTCATTATATAATTTGAAGGAAAAAAATCAATGAATATAATTTACTTATTCTAATTATCATCCAATATTAATTTGATTTTGTTTCATAATTTTAAAATTAGTGAACTAAACTTTATTTGTATTGACTTCATTTGGTCTATATTTAAGTATAAGTACTAGATTTAATTTGTGTGTTCTATATTTGATTATATCTTATAATGGTTTTATATATTTTTTATTAATATTTGTTTAAAATTTTGTAGCATATAATTTGAGCTATGGATTCTTCTATTGGAGAGTCAAATATCATTGTTATGAGTCCTACTACTTCCATAACCTCAAATAATTTCTTTGAGACTAATTTAGATAAATGTAAACAAATAATCCGAGAATCATGCTCACATATAATCAAAGCTTTGGAGAACACTGCATTGTCAATTGATACTGTTGATGAACTAGAAATAATGGAAATCGCAGATGTTGCCAAAGTTATGCGTGACACATCTACAAAAATAGATGCATTTCCAGAAATGATGAAAGAAGTCTACCATGATCATTTCTCTAATAAAGGTCGCAACACCATCCTTATCACTGAGGAATATGTGATGCAACTACATCATTATGGAGAAATGTTCTTCTTTTAGTTTCTTCTCATATTTCCTATACTTCATCTGAATACTTCTACTTGGGCTTATATTTCCTATTTCATCTATGTAAGTTTTATGAACAACAACATGAATAAGTTACTTTCACTATTTCATCTATGTGAATTTTGTGAACAACAAAATAAATAAATAAATTACACTCTACAAATGATGTTTAAAGGTAGACTTACAATATTTGATGTTACATTTTCTATGCATAATCATCAACACTAATAATAATATTTATGAAATTGTTGACATTGATATGTATATTATGTATAAAATTTATGCTCTTATTCATATGTTAGATGCCATATTATCTATGCACAATCATCAAAACTAATAATAAAATGTATAAAAATATATAATTGATACTGACCCTTTAAAAAATTAACATTTTATCAAGTCATTCAAAATTAATTATTCAAATGCATTATGCCAAATTTTATTTTAATATTTATTAATAATTAAATTTATTACTTCTAATAATTAAATAACCTTAATATATTAAAATAATATTTTTAAAAATAAAAATAATAATAGAAAAATAAATATAATATATTTAAACAAATAACATTATTATTTGTGCGCCACGTCTGCTACTAGCTTATATATATTTTTATATATATAAAAAAGCCGAGAGTTATCCTTCTCGAGGCACCTATTTTCATAATCTAACTAAGTGCAATAGGCGCCTCAAGAAGGATAACTCTCATCTTTTTTATATATAAAAATATATATAAGCTAGTATATACATATATGTATAGATACATAGATAGATATATATAAATATATATTTATATATATGTATGTATATCTATCTATCTATCTATATATAGACACATATATACATAGATAGATACATATATGTATATAAACACACACACACACACACACACACACACAAATATTTATATATTTACAATTACTATTTAATAAAAAGTTTACCTTGAAAATGTGTGAGAGAGAGATATTTTATTTATAATTTATTATTATCTATTAATATATGGACTTAAATAATATTATCTTTAAAATTGAAATATATATATGATTTTCAATATATAATTAAATATTTATGTATTATATTAAATATTTTAATATAATATAATGACTATAATTCTATATCTATAATTAAATTAAACAAGGTTGCAAAGCAACATAGTAATTAACATCTTAATCACTTTGTTGTACTTTCTAGTTATTCAATATAAAATAGAATAAAGGTAAATAAAATATATAAGAAAATGATAAGTTTTTTTTTAATATTACAAATATTTAAAATAAATATAATAAACTAATTTTAGGAATCAAATAATAATTATAGTGAAACATTATTATTATTAAATATTTTATATAATTTGTGAACATATTTTTTTAAATAAATTAAAATTTACAATATGAATATATTTAATAAAATAATATAAATATTTTAATTTTAATTTTTTTGAAAAGTTCTTATCAAATATGATGTCATAATTACTATTAATTAATAAACATAAACACATATTACATTTAATAATATCTCATTTGTAAATATATATAAAGTAAAAATCAATTGTTATCTTTAGTTTTAAAATTTCTTGAATATATAAATTATTTATCAGTTTATTTTATTTCAGTTATTATAAATTTTGGCTCTTACTATATTGCTTGCAACACATTACATATTTCCGTCTTGTCAAGTAATTTGTTTCTAATGTAGATTTTCTACAGACCCATTCGGATTAAACCGTATAAAGATTTTTGTGATAACAGAAGCTCATTTATTTATAATAGTTAGAAGTTTGATGCTAGTTATTCCATATTTGGAAAGATGATGTTGAATTCATTATAGTATGATAAAAAAATTATTAACATCCTTAGAAAAAAGCAAATTTAACATATTAACCAGACTATTTGGTAAAGGATATGAAACAATTAATCAGATAAGATCACCAGTCATCAGCATTGGCATTGTTTGAAAAAAAAAAAATATTAATTAGGGTTAAAATAGAAAAGTCTGTCTTGCTTGTAATCCAAATAGAAATCAACGAATTTCTTCACTAGTTTCCAGCACAAGCAACACTGTGAAATATGAATATACAGATATATTAAGTAATCAAGCTCACTGATAAAAAACAAAAAGTAATAAAGCTCTATGCACATAAAGAAGAAAAGATAAGCTACCTTTGGTAGTGCATGTCTCATCGATTCAAGATGTATTTAATTAGTTTCGTGTGCAGTATCTAAAGATGCAAAATCCATATTTATTGAGCAGGGTAGTTATTGAACAACTGAATTACTTCCTATATTTTCTGATATCCACACCGAAACTAGAATATTTGTATTATCTTGAACAACAAGACATTTTTATGTTTATGAGCAGATATTTTGCCATAAGTATTAACTTATTTATTACATACAAATATTTATAGGTTTGTCTTAGATGTTAACAAATTTTTTTTTAAATAATATTTTAAAACTAAATATTTGTTTTAAATATTTGGAATAAAAGTTTTGGTAATTTATGAAGATAGGGATTGGCTCTGACGCTTGCGATGGCTCCCGACGACCATGACTACTGCGGCTAGGGGTTGCGCCTGATGCCGGCTCTTCTCCGCTGCTGCTGATCACCCGGGATCGTGCCTTCCTTGCTGCCGCTGGGGTTTTGTTTGCTGTGAGGGAGGTCGGGGGTGTGAAAAATCAAACTATTGCAGTCACTGATTATTAATCTCTTATTGTAAACGATTATTAAACTGCTGAAAACAAATTCCTAGCTAATATTGAAAAATAACACAACTGCAACTTCACTTAAAATACGGAAAGAAATGCGCAACACAATGAACAGAATATTTTCGGACAAATTGTCCCTGGAAAAACTCCTAAAGGAAAACCAGTTCTACAGATGAGAAATTATATTAAACTTCAGCAAATCAAGAGATACAAAATTCCTTGCCTCTCACTAGCAGAACTCCGACAACCTCCTAATTTCTCCCGCTGATATTCCTCACTGCTATCCCTATGCTAATATCGCGCCCTTGCTAACACTGCAAGACTGTTTGCTAACACTGCAAACGTTTCTCCCAAAGCTTCACATCCAAATGACCCAATGACCCCTTTCTATACTACTCCTGTTGGTAAACCAACGACCGAGATTAAATCTAACCAACGGCTGAGATTAAGACAACTCGACAGCCAATAATAGTTTTAATTGGTTGCAAAGTGTCCAAAAGGAATCACTAAAATTAGTAAATAATAACCATTTACTAATTTTTGGCAAGTGGACAAACAGTTGTCCAAACCACCCATAAATACAACCGCTATTCATAGATAAGGACGAACAGCTGTCCAGGCTACCCATAAATAGTGCTGCTATTTTCGGGTCAGAATTAATAGCTGTCCAACTAACAATAATTAACACTCCCTCTTAGCGAGGAAGCTGTTCTGCATGACACCCATCTTATCTCTGAAGAAGATAAATTTGGCCTTTCCCAAAGCCTTCGTCAGAATGTCTGCTACCTGCTCATCTATAAGCATGTATTGTAGTCGAACAACTCCCCTTTATACACAATCTCTGATGAAGTGATATCTGATATCTATATGTTTAGACCTATCATGAAACACTGGATTCTCAGACAACTTGATGCAACTCTGATTGTCACAATGTATCACAGTAGTCTCAACCTTTTGACCAAACAAGGCTACTAACTACTTCCGAAGCCATATAGCTTCACATGTCGCCATGCTAGCTACTATGTATTCTGCTTCTGCTGAACTTAGAGCCACAGACTTCTGCTTCCTGCTGAACCAAGATACAACTCCTGATCCCAACCTGAAACAACATCCTGAAGTGCTCCTTTTGTCCGTTGTACTTCCTGCCCAATCTGCATCAGTATAGCCTATCAACCTGATACCTTCACCTCGAACATATCTGATCCCATACTCAACTGTACCATGCAAGTAACGTAGCACATGCTTAGCTGTTATCCAATGCATTCTCTTTGGTTCAACCATGAACTGACTAAGAGAGTTAACTGCAAATGCTATATCTGGTCTAGTGTTGACCAAGTACATAAGTGAACCAATCAACTGTCTATATAAAGTGGGATCTACATCTTTCTCCTTAGATGTATCTACCTTCCTCCAATTCGTGATCATGGGTGTAGACATGGCTTTCCAATCCTCCATCCCAAATTTCTTCAAGATTTTAATGCAATATTTCCCTTGACCAAGGAAAATCTCCCCATCTGTCTGCCACATTTCCATGCCTAGAAAGTAGTGCATAAGTCCTAAATCCTTCATCTCAAACTCTTCTGCAAGGTTCCTCTTGCAATCCACTATGAGATCTAGTGAACCTGTAAGAAATAGGTCGTCCACATAAAGAACAAGAATGAGAATCTCACCCCTAACCATCAAGTAGTAGAGGTTAGGATATGCTTCACTCTTCACAAAGCCCATTTTCTACAAGTATGTATCAATGCGCTCATACCACGCTCTAGGAGCCTGCTTGAGTCCGTACAATGCTTTCTTCAATCTGCACACGTGGGTCTCTTTGCTGTGTGCTACAAAGCCTTCTGGTTGTTCTATGTATACCTCCTCCTTCAACTCACCATTGAGGAATGCTGTCTTGACATCCATTTGATGGATTTGCCATCCGATCTATGCTGCAAGTGAGATTACAACTCGTATAGAAGTAGACTTGGCAACTGGAGCAAATGTCTCCTCATAGTTTATTCCCTCCTTCTGAGAGAACCCCTTTTCCACAAACCTAGCCTTGTATTTCTAGATGCTACCATCTGCACCGTGCTTTATCTTATAGATCCAGCGTGATCCAACTACAGCCCCATCTATTGGTCTAGGTACTACCTCCCACACATCATTCTGCATTATTGAAGAATATTCCTCAACGATAGCATCTCGCCATACCTGATGTTTTGCAGCTTCCTGATAGCTAGAAGGCTCACTATCTACCAACTGACTAACTAATGCCACATAGTCATTGAACTTGGCTAGTTGTCTTCGCTGTCTAGTACTCTTCCTAGGAGCTCGCACAAAATCTTGAGTATCCCTTTGTGTATCTGGAAAAACATGGTTCCTGCTGCCAACTGTAGAGGATGAAATGTCAACCTCTAAGTCTTCCAAATGCATTTCCTATTGCACCTATTCCTCCATACTTTGTGAATCTTCACTAACTGAGTCTACACTCACACTGGTAACTGTACTTGAGCTTTGATGCCCTTGACTTGGTCTTGGAGCTTCTGTTGGCTGCTCACTTTGATCATCTGCTGGAAAATCTCTGGATCTCCTAAATACCTTGTCCTCCATGAACTTGACATCCCGTCTGACAATAATTCTTTTAGTCCCTGGAATGAAAATCCTATATGCCTTTGAGGTCTCACTATACCTAACAAAGTACCCCCTCTCTGCAGTCTGATCTAGCTTTGTACGTGTATCTCCAGGAATATGACAATATGCCAAACTCCCGAATATCCTGAAGTGACTAACATCTGGCTTCTTCCCTGTGAAAGCCTCCTCTTGTGTCATCTTCCCTAGCACCTTGTGTGGAACTCTATTCTGAATGTAGACTATTGTATTACACGCCTCTACCCATAAGTAACGAGGCATGTCCTAGTCATGTAGCATAGCTCTTGCTACCTCCAATATAGAATGGTTCTTCCTCTCAGCAACTCCATTCTGCTATGGATTGTAAGGAACGGTCCATTCTCTCTTGATTCCTTCTCTGGTGCAGAACTCCTGGAAGACATTTCCTTTGTAATCACCTCCATTGTCTGATCAAAGAACCTTTATCTTCTTTCCTGTCGAGTTCTCCACAAGAGACTTGAACTCTTGGAATCGACTAAAAACCTCATCCTTAGTCTTCAAGAAGTATATCCAGGTCTTTCTAGAGAAATCGTCAATAAAAGTAACATAGTACTCATATCCTCTAAGAGATTTCATCGACATTGGTCCACAAACATCTGAATGTACTAGATCAAGAACACCCTTAGATCTGGTGTCACTCCTTGGAAAAGATGCTTTCACCTCTGGAACACCTGTCACGATCTCACGAAGCAATATAAGTGCTCCATGATGAATATGGCCCATCCTCCTATGCCATAGCTCTCTAAGATCTCTAGGATTATTGTTGCTCATAAGTGCCTTAGGAGTATCAAACTGCAATCTATAAAGGTGACCACTCCTAACTCTAATAGTTATGGGTGATTTCCAATCCTTGTGCTTAATCAACACATGTGTCCCTCTAAAGAGTACATTATACCCCCAATCCTGAAGAACAGATATAGAAATCAAATTCATACCTAAGCCTGGCACATATAACACATCATGAAGAGGAATTATCTTTTCATTCTCCCTCTGAAACTGAACAGTCCCTTTCCCAACAGGGTTGAGTTTGGACAAGTTTCCCATAGAAATCTGGATGTTGGTGTCCTCCTCCTTGTAACTCGAGAAGTACTCTCTAACTCCTATCATATGAAATGATGCCCCACTATCTATATACCAAACACACTGTGAGGTTGAGCTAACCATACAAGCTATGAGTGCGAACTCATCTTCCATTCTGCTAGAGAGTTCTTCTACACTTGCTGAAGCTGCCACTTGCTTCTTACCTTTTTTCCTCTCTGGGCAATCACTGACATAGTGGCCAAACTCGTGACATCCAAAGCACTTGACCTTAGAAAGGTCCTTCTTCTTCTTTTCACTTTGTGAATTTGATCTTTTGCTAGATCCCTTCTTTGCTTTCCCTTTACCCGCTAGGGCAACGTTCTCTTGTTCCACCTCATTTTCTTGACTCTTGTTGGTCCCATTGACAAGACTTAGTCTAAACTCCTCCTGAGTGAAATTAGTCCATAGTCGATCCCAACTCGGTAAAGTATCGCGTCCACTGACAACTTGAACAAAGACACTCCATTATTTAGCAAACCCATTTAGGGCTATTCTCACTAGCTCATCATCACTAGGGCTATCTCCAATAGCTGATAACTCGTCCTTGACAAGTCTGAGCCTTGTGATGTAACTTGTGACGTCTTCTCCCTGATTCATCCAAGTATTCTTTAGCTTCTCTCTGAGAATCAACTTCCTATTGGTGGTAGCATTCTGGTACAGATTTAGAATGGCGTCCCACATCTTCTTTGTTGTATCTAGCTCCAAGATATGTGGAACAATATGATCCTTGACACCATCAAGGATAATCCTCCTCACTTTGGCATCGTCCTTCCTATATGCTGCAAGCTGTGTTGCATCCATTGGTATAGGTACACCACTGGTAGCATAATCCTTGATACCATTCTCTTCCAACAATAAAGAAATTTTGGCCTTCCAGACACCAAAATTTGAGGCACCATCCAATCTGTCCTGATCTCTGAAACTAGCCGAAGCCATCTCAAGGGTTTAAAGCAATAATAAATCTAAAGAGATCAAAATTTCTTTCCTAGGGAAAAACTCTTCTACCCTTAATAATGCTCTGATACCATGTGAAAAATTAAACTATTGCAGTCACTGATTATTAATCTCCTATCGTAAACGATTATTAAACTGCTGAAAACAAATTTCCAGCTAATATTGAAAAATAACACAACTGCAACATCACTTAAAATATGAAAAGAAATGTGCAACACAATGAACACAATATTTTCGGACAAATTGTCCCGAGAAAAACCCCTAAGGGAAAACCAGTTCTACAAAATGAGGAATTATATTAAACTTCAGCAAATCAAGAGATACAAAATTCCTTGCCTCTCACTAGCAGAACTCTGACAACCTCCTAATTTCTCCCACTGATATTCCTCACTGTTATCCCTGCGCTAACACTGTGCCCTTGCTAACACTACAAGACTGTTTTCTAACACTGCCAACGTTTCTTCCAAAGCTTCACATCCAAATGACCCAATGACCCCTTTCTATACTACTCCTATTGGTAAACCAACGACCGAGATTAAATCTAACCAACGGCTGAGATTAAGACAACTCGACAGCCAATAATAGAATTGGTTGCAAAGTGTCCAAAAGGAATCACTAAAATTAGTAAATAATAACCATTTACTAATTTTTGGCAAGTGGACAAATAGTTGTCCAAACCACCCATATATACAACCGCTATTCATAGATAAGGACGAACAGCTATCCAACCTACCCATAAATAGTGCTGCTATTTCTGGGTCAGAAATAACAGTTGTCCAACTAACAATAATTAAGAGGGGGTGTTTTTCTGTGGTGTGGGGGTATTTTGGGGGGATTTGGGGGTTCTGTTGAAGCATGGATTTAGGGTAGGCTGGGTTTTTTTTGGAGTCTGCGGCCTCTTTTTTCTATTTCAACTTTGTGCTTTGATCTCCCAAAGCTATTAAACTTTTTCTTCAAAGACCTGATGCTCTGATACAAATATTTAGAAACAATAGTCCACCAAGATACCTGAGAGGTATGGGGTGAATCAATTATCTAAAAATTAAAATAATTATCACTTTTAATCAAGCTCAAAACATTCAACCAAAGTGAACAATAACCATATAAAGATGCACATAGACAATTACACCAATAAGTTGACTAGGGAAACCCTTGATCAGAAGGAAACCTCAATGGGAATGATTCCCACAAGATGATGTACTAATATAAATATTCCTTGTTAGAGGATGCACCTTGTTAGGAGTGTATTACAACATTCAGTATAATGAGCTCCTATTAGGAGAATTTGAATCACTAAATTAGAAGTTGTACGAACCCTATTAGGAATTGTGGTATAATTGGTATAATGTATGCAAGATTAGCCCACTTCCCAAACATGCAATTTCAACTACAAGAAGAGCTCATTGCTCAAACAAGTAATTTACTATTATCTTCCTCTCTCCTCTATCCTTTCCCCTATCCTATCAACTAGACCAATCATTGTTAGACATTGTAGATCACGTCACAAACCTCAAATCCAAATACCAAACCTTGAATCACTCAGCCAAACCTCACTAACAAAGTTTCCTTCACTTCCATATAGCTCTGCTCAACTTCACATTTTTTACTCTCTACTACTTAAAATTCCCATTCATCCATATCATGATAAAGGAAGATGTCCTTCCTTATATCAAGTCCATAAAAAAATTCCCTAAGTCATTTTTTATTCCTTCTCAATTAATTATTATAGGACCACATTAAGAACATGTTACACCTAGCGATAACCTTAATCTTCCACCTTGCAACTTGAATAATTTTCTGTACACATAATATTATGATGAGCAAGCTTAGCCATGTCATCACCAACATGTCTCCTCCATGTCCTCAATCTTGACCCTTAAGATATCAAATCTACTAAGAGATAGAACAATTTTTTCAGAATATACCTTTATAAAATCTATCTCGGAACAAACATCACCAAAACTTACATAACTTCTTCTAGACTTATGCTTTCTACTTCTGACATTAACTACATATAATAGTTACTTAGAAGAATCTCCCAAAACCTCAGGTGGTTATTGGTAATATCCCCATCTTTTTAGCCTCTCAACATAATTCTTAGCCTTTCATTCTTTGAAGGCTAATTGGAGAAATAAGGTGAAATAATTAAATTAATTTATGATCAAGTCATCAAATAATTTAAAAAACTAAAAGTTGACTTTATATTTAATTAATTTAATTAAAAAAGTGACTCAAATAAATATTAAATCATAAGTCACTAAAATAACATTATATTATAAAAAGGGAATCTCCTAGAAGCACAACTAATTATTGTTGGATAGGAGGAAGCTTCTACAAAAGTGCAATAAAATAATATTTATGATTCTTCTAGAAGGGGAGAAGAAATGGAATAAATAGAGGAGAGAGCCTCATTATAGGGCATCCAGATTTGATATTGACATTTTTTTGTGCACTTGTGGAGCCAAGGGTTTCTACAGGACATTCCAGTCATTGAGAATGATAACTCTCTTTGATTGGCAACTTTGAGGCTGTGAAACTATCAGCTGATATTGTTGCATTTGCTAGAAGTGATATATCAGTCATCTCATTGAAGCTTATTGAGTTTTTGCAGCAATTCATGAAGAAGATACACGTCAAATTTAAGGCACATTTGATGCCCTCATTTTATCTACACTTTAGAAGGAGTTAAGCAGCAAATTTAGAGGCATATTAGGAAGTTCATACCGATCTGCTACAATGCCATCGCTATAGGGGACATGAACAGTATTGCTATAGTGCTATGAACAATACTGCAATAGTGCATGACCAAATCTAATCAGTTCTAAAGCTACCTACCAATCTTAGGTTCCCTCATTTTATCTTCATGTTTATGCATTATCTAAAAGTACATCTACATGGCTTTGTATGGATAGTCTAGTTAGATTGTTGAAGGCATTGTAACCTAATTTAATATAAGAATTTTTATATCAATAAAATATCAATTTTCAAGTTTGAAATATAATGTTAGTTTGGATGCCCACTATTTGACAAAATGTCACTTGGCTATAAGTGTTAATTTGCATTGAATAGATGTCATATATTACGTCAAGAAAAAACAAAAAAGAGTTGTATTTCATGTTAGGTGTAGACTGAGAGGAAGAGAAGTCATTTTTTAGTTATCCTATGATATTAGAAATCATTCTAAAAACAAACTGAAAATAAAATTAGTCATATATCCCTTTGCTATACAAGTGTTTGAAAAAATTCCTAAAAGAAAATATAGTGAGTTTGAATCAAATTTGGACAGGGATTTTACATTATCATCCTCAACTAGCTGTTCATACCAACTTAATTTTTTTTTTGCTATTTTTCTTTCAAATACCATAGAAAACATCAAACATGCTATGTTGACATCAATGACAAACTCAGTCATAAATATAACATATCATCAACATTTATGCTTCCAACAAATCTTCCAACAATCTCTCCAATCTTCTAACAAAGAAGAAACTTGGGAAATTTCCAAAAACATTGAAGATCTGAAGAAGACAGAGTAAGTTGAATCTTTGGTCTTATGGTAATACTAATGTTTCAACTATATTTTGTTGTTCTATACTTTTTTTTAAAGTATTATTATAATGTGAAGTAGTATTATGTAATTGGAGTACTCACATTCATTTATTTTGCATCAAGAGTCCTATATGAGCAAAAAGAGGTAGAAATTCTAATAGATGAAAGATATGTTAATTCAATAGGAAGTCTAAATAGTAACAAAAGTTTTCTGATTTTCTTAGAAACATTGCCAAGCCCTACCCACTTACTCACCCATATCACTAAATTCTTAATGCTTTAACACTTATGATTGTGACATTATGCAAAGTTTTCATAGTTGCAAATGTATAGACCAAAAGTACATAAAGTTATTTCTCACAAAGAATGGATTAATAGTTCACTAAAGGTTAAGTGTTAGAAAAGCTCACTCGATTAATGAAGGACAAGTTGGATGGAACTAGTCTTAACCAAGCTCACTCGATTACAAAAGGAACTTTATGGAAATTCAGCATTAATCGAGTCCACTCGGTTAACATAGCAAATTCATTTCTGAGTTAGTGTTTACCGAGCAAGGTTAGCTAACAAAGTATTTTCTTGTTTTTGCATATTGAGTTTAATAGTTTTCTTTGCTGGTTCTAGCTGACTAAGGAGATGAATATTAATTATTCCAAATTGTATTCAAGGCAACTTGATAATGTGTAAGATATAAATATAAGGTCAAGTTAAGGATTGAATTTGTGGAAGAGAATAGAAGATTTGAAGATGCTTAAAGGAAGTCAATTAGAAGGATAAGTAGAATATTCTTTTAGAGAAAAAAAAAATACATTCGATCATAAAGGATCAAGTATACAAGCTAGAATTGAGATCCATAATCAGCAATTCAATTGCATCTGAAATTAGATCATCTCACTGTTACTTTCTAACTATTGTAGCAGTGATCTAAATCTCTTAATAGAGTTGGCTTAACAACTATTTATAAATCCTCTAACAAGGTGGCATTTATTGATTGAAGTCTCTAAAGACCTCTAACAAGACCACTCCTAATAGGGTGATTAAATCCTCTAATAGGTTCACACCTAAGAGTTTTTTTTGTAACCTTTAATAGGGTTGGCTTGTAATAGGACTCACTTCAGAAGAGTGAAAATTAGTAAGTAGCTGCAATTGGTTATTTTTCCAAATTGGGTTTACACATTAAATCTTGGTGTCACTTGTGTTCATGTCATTTCTTTCATGTGCATGGAACTAAGTTAAGTAAGTTTAATCACTGATAATATCTTAAGATTTACATGTTAATGATTTTCTGAGTTAGTATTGCCATTTTAGTTTTTTCTGAGTTACAACCATTTCTAGTGTAAACTGAGTGCCTATGTATTTACCATGAATAGGTAGTTTCAATGAATTTTATGTTGACATCTAAGGGATCTAGGACTTATTTTTGCATAACTAATTCATCCCTCCCCTCTCAATTACTCCTCTTATATTTCCAACAATTGGTATTAGAGCTTCTTGGTGCTTGCAATGAAAGGTTTCAAGGACCTAAGCCAAAGATCAGGATGTCTTATAGGAGAGAGATTCCCAAGATGAACAAAGATAACTTCTAGTCATGACAAGAACTTATGAAGTTTCTCTTGGTAACCATTAATGATTTAGGTTTGAAATACTTGGGAAATGGTTACAAAGCTCCTACTAGAACATTGACTATATAAGAGATTTCTAAAGAAAAATCATAACATCACTATGATTGATATTGCATCAACTCTCAACTATGCTAAGTTGGGTGAGGTAAAAAGATGGGCTACTACTCATGACATGTAGACCAAATTGAAGGATATCTATGGAGGTGATGATAATTTAAAAAGAGCCAAGGCAGAAAGCTTGAGAGGTCAGTTTGATCAGATGAAAATGGGAGAGGATAAAAACATTGCAAAATATGTTGAGAGAATCAAAGCTAGTGTTAGTGCTATCAAAGTCTCGAGAGGAATAATTGTTGGAAATATAAGAGGAGTAATTTAGTGAAAGTGACTGAGGTTCTATAGTCCTCCTAAAGCTATGCTTCAAGAATGGGTTAACAAGAGCTAGACTCCTCATGGAGTCTGCCTTGGTGTTGTGCAAAACCTTACCAAAGGTTTTTTTTTTTTCGCTTCACTAACCCATTGCTAGAAAACGTCATCTTTAACAATAGACCTTGGTCTATGCATTCATCTCTACTTGTTTTTCAAAAATGGTTATGAGACTCCACAATTTTTTATGATAAAGAGCTTAAGGTTCCTATGTGGGTCGAGTTCCCAGGTTTACCCTTGCCATGCTGGCCTTTCATTGAGTCCATTGCCAAAACCTTTAGCAAAGTTGTCACAAAGGAGCCTGAGAAAATTTTTAATGCACACCCATAGAGATGCATTTGCATCAAGGTTGATCTTTCCAAGATCTTAAGCATTCTATGGAAATCCAGATTGGGGCTCAAACCTTCTCTCAGAAGGTGCTTTATTTGAAACTCCCCAACACCTCTTATAGGTGCCAGTCTGTGGAACACAAGATTAGGGATTTCCCTTTGGCTATGCATAGGGTTAAATCCACACCTAAAAAAGTGGCTCCCAAACTAGGCGAAGGGAAAAAAGAAGAATGGGTTACTATTGGGTGCAATGGCAAGGTTACCTTGAACCCCTTGGCCCCCAAATAGTCCTATGCAATAGTTGCCATGGATCCTCCTATCCCCATAGGAGCGACAATTCTAGCCAACATACGGATGCAAGAAGCTTCCATAGCACCCAATTCGGGGGCTTTCATAGGTGTCAAACCCTACTGGTAAGCAAGGGATTAAGGTGGCATCTAAGGCTTCTACCTTGGCTATGGTTTGTACCACTCTTTCTACTTCTTCCATAGCACTACTAGCGACACAACATTCTCACAGTCCTCTTGGATGTGCCAAGATACCAGAGGTGAAATGGCAGGCTATTAGCCCAAAGGGTTTTCCTTTTGACTTCAACTAGGTTTCTACCTTCTTTCAGAATAGCTACTCCTCTCTTGAGGACGAGGATGATATGGAACAATTTTCATTAATTTCCTTTCATGGAATGTTTGAGGTCTTATAGACCTCTTTAGAAAGTACTACATGCACAATAAATTGGGCCTTTTTATCCCAATATCAACTGCCTCTAGGATAGTGGGGTTTGGCACACTTGGTCCAACTTTCGAGCTAGCTCTGACAACATTTTAAAGCATCTCGATCATGCTATGATTACTGCACAATCTTTTTTCTCATTTTCTAAGCATTGAGAACTACCTATCATTCCCCTACTAGATGTGATGTTATCTGAGTACTATCCCATTTATTTTGTCATTTCTTGGCAAATAGTTGTCCTGAAAGTGGCCAAGTCTCAGTTCTTCCTCAACACATCTATGCCGATGGATGCTTCCACCATCTCACATATCTTATGTTTCTAGAACTTGAAGCCACATCCACATTCTCAAAAGGGATGGATCCAATCATGGAATGATGCCATTACAAAAACTATTAGGTTTCTATGCATCTATGGGAATTAGTTGGCACTTTTACGAAAATAATTATAGGCTGCCAACACTTTTGCTCTCAAAAAAGCCTCTGAGGCTCTCACCCTCAATCCCTTTGATGTGAATTTGCAAATTTGGCTTGCCAGGAATCACCATGAAAAACAAGTTGCTAATAACTATACCACTCGAGGAGCCCAAATCAAAGTCCATATCCACTAGTTGGAGGTTGGTGATAAAGCCTCGAAGGAGTTCTTTCAAGCTCTTTGAGCTCGTCACACCAATGTTGGGATTAAAAAGATCAAACAAGGATCTATTGTTCTTTCTAGTCTCCCTGACATCTTGCAAGGATTTTTTCATCATAATGAGAATGTGTTTGCTTCATAAGGAAATTCGATTGCTCAAGAGGTTGCTCTCAGAAAATGTATCTCTGTTACTCCAAACTGCCTAGCAATTGAGCAATGTGCTTTTTGTGAGAAAATTCTTTCCCTCTGAGACCTTAAGGAGGCAGTCTACTCCATGGCTGATGAAAAATCCCGTAGGTGTGATGGGTCTTCTAATGAAATTTATAAACACCTCTTGAATCATATAGGTCCTAATCTGCACAAAGTTTATCTTGAAGCCTATCATTCTAAAAGCTTAGGAGCCATTATAAATAAAGGAAATATTGAATTCATACCTAAAACTGGTGATCCAGAGGATATTTACAATTGGAGGCCCATTATCCTCCTGAATGTGTCTTATAAGATTATTCCCAAGGCACTCTCTCTCAAAATCAGGCACATTTTGTCTTTAATTGTGTGGTCTGAGCAAACTAGCTTTATCAAGTCTAGATATATTCTTGACAACATTATTCCTATCTAGGAAGGCATGGAATGGGCTTGTAAGTCCAATCAGAAGGCTATCTTTTGGGTATGCTCCAGGCTCTAGGTTTTGGTCCCAATTTCTTACAATCCATGGAGATGCTCTTTGGTGATGGTAATGCTTGCATTACCATCAATAATTCACAATCAAAGGCTTTTGGCCTTTTTTGTTCAATTAGGCAAGGTTGCTCTTTGGCTCTAGGACTTTATGTCCTTGCTACTGAAGGTTTTGGCTATTTGCTAGCTCATTCTATGTCTTCTAGACTGGTTCATGGCATTTCCTTTCCTGAATCATCCTCCCACTTAGTCAATGGTCACTTTGTGGATGATTCCTTTCTCACTCTTTTAGAGGATGAAGAAAACATTAATAATGCTTTATGTTGCCGAGACACCTTTTGTCAAGCCTCAAGATCTGCCTTTCAATGGCATAAAATGCTTTGTTTCTACCAGTCATTCTTGCCAGCTCCACCTTGGCTCTGCTAGTTTCATTGGAAATAGGTTATGTATGGGGAGATTTTTTGCTTTCTCGGCATTCCTTTTACTTTCCATTCCTGTTCACTTAATTCATAAAGTGGGTATTCAGTTTGTTCAACCTTGGTGGCATGATTGGAAGTGGTAACCTGCCACTCCATTTTTTAATTATAATCCAAGGCTGAGATATAGATGGTTTTCGCCTAATCTTCCAATGGTGGGCAGGCTCAACTAGAGATGGCATTTGCAATCTTTTCTTTCTCAATAGACAAAGTTCTTTGATATGATTTGGATGCTATAACTAAACCCAAGATTGCCCATTTTTCTTGGTGTGTTGCCTTCCAAGGTCTTCCCCTAGGGCCTTGGCTCAAGCACATTGGGGTTCTAGATCCCATATGCCTTTTTTACGGTCAACTAGAGTCTTCCTTGCATATTTTTTAATTTTGTAGGCTTGCCCAAAATTATTGGCACTGGATTCATGATTTTTTCAAGCCGTTCAAGCCTGAACCCTTTTATTGGCACATGATCCTAATTGATGATTCCCCTAGAATCCCACCAAAGCTTACCTAGATTTGGCATACTTTTAGGATGGAAATTTTGTTTACACTATGGAAAGATAGGAATGTTTTTCTTTTCACTCACAGCATTATGGTTATTAATATTGCCATGTATACTAAGGCATGCATTTGTAATAATGTTATTATGCAGATTTAGGTGCAAGCTAACAAAGTTTCCCTTGAGTTAGCTCATCTACAGGAGCTGCTAAACTACTGGGGCAATTCTCCCTGCATAATCTCCAAAGTTTCTCCTGATGCCTCAGCAGATACCTCGATGCCTCATGGTCGCCATCCATGGTGCCATTCATCAGACCACCACTTCCACATCCTGCACTCCCAGGCTTCCCACCACCACTCTCTTAGTGGTGGTCATGGTAGATGGATATGCCAGTCAGTTTCTCCACCCTATGGTGGCTTTGGTTGGCCCCCGGCTCCTCCTCCTGGTACTCATTGGGCACTTTCTGAGAAGTAGCCTTGCTTAGACTTGACAATTTTTCCTCTACAGCTAGAGGTCAAAGATGCAGAGGTTGCCATTGATCCTCTTGCTACCACTGTTGTTGATGATGGCTAGACTATTCCCAACCCACCCCCCAATCCAACTAATAATTGAGGTTTTCATGACAAAGATGATCCACCACACTTGGCTGGCACTACTTTGGCTGCCTGAGGCTACCTATTATATGTCTTTTTTTTTAATGAATAATTTATGTTTCTAGCTAAGGCCATGTTTTTAATCTAGCTTTGGCCATGTGAACTCATTCATGGGATGATCTTGTATCCCTTTGCCCTTTTTTGTTAATTTTAATCTTTGTATATTTTTATTAATAGAAAATGACTATTCATAAAAATAAAAATAAAAAGATTTAAAGGGTTTTGAATTTAAACAAAATAAAACAAAATATAAATAACTAAGATAAATTAATTTTAAACTTATAAATTATTTTTAGCACAATACCATTACATGTATATTATATATTATTAAAAAAAATTAGTCATAAATATTTTGAATATAAAAATATTTTATATTTAAATTTTTTAAACATAAAATAATTTCTAAAACTTAGATATTAAATATTACAACAATTTAAATTCATTTATATTAAATACTATGATTACCATCAACTAAAATGATTATTTTATAATTATTTAGTTGAATATACTATTCTTTTTAATTAAACTATTAAACTACTCTAGCTTATAGAAAATACAAGTTCCTACATGACACTTGTAAAATGATGTCCACTTGGTGAAGGTTTTCAAAATCAAGTTGCAAGTAGAATGGATTTACCCATGAAGGAGAATATGTAGTTAAGTGTGCTCAAGTTGGAGTATTTGGGATGGGTAACATCTTGAGAAGTACCTCTATGAGAATTAGAGAGATCTAATTTGTGTTAATTGTTCCATTAGCTCTCATGATAGATGGTTTATCTAATAGGGAGACTCTAGTACTCTATTATTTATTTGGTTTCCTTGAGAATTTCTTTGATCTTGGACTCATCAATATTTTCCTAAGGTAATATCCTACAAGATTATTATAGTTAGATTGAAAATAAATAAATAAATTCTATTAGAGCTCCTCATTAATTCAAAATGGTGTTGAATCTTGTCTGCTAACCCATCCTCACAAGCTTGATATTCAACCGTCCAATTCTTTTCTGACTAATTTATAGTACTGTAAGGACTTCAAAAACTATAAGGATTCCTTGGAAATAAACTAAACTACTTGGCCTCAATTTCATTTCTCTACTAATTTCAAATATTGCACTTTATAAGCCTACTAGCCTTTAAGGACCCAATTAGCCCTCTATTTTGGTGTTTACAGTTGTAGTTAAAAAACTTGTCAATAGACCTCAAGAAAAAATTACCATTTTGAGTACCCATTTGGAAGACCTAAAATATTTTTTTGTTCTTGAGCCTCCACTCGTCAATAATGTACCAAACCATAAATTGAGTCCTTTAAACCTTACCTAGTCTAGAGATTGACCAAAGTACTCAAAAATTGCTCCAATGGATTCAACAAAATTTGTTCTTTTAACTATTGTTTGAATTGTTCTTTTCACACGCCTTTGCATCTAGATCATGAAATTTTAATGCACTCCTACAAGTATTTTTAAATTCTTACTGACAATTCCTAGCTAGTCTATAACATAGATCACCTAGGCATTAGATTAAAATTCATTATTTGAGTTTTTTTAGCCTATGACCAAATAGAAAATAATTTTCATAACCTTAAGTTGAAGACCTCCAAAGGTGATGAAAATACCACAATGGAGATTCAAGATTGAGGTATGGTTTCCTTCAAAAGCCTGACTTTGTTAGTGATCAACACACTTGGTTTTTGATTTTAATTAACAAGGAAAAATTGTTTAAAATTTAAAACTAAAGAATATAATGAAATTAACTTGTCTACCTTAATTTTTTATATAAAAATAAATCCATTTTCAATACATGAAACATGATTTTCTCATGTTCAAAATTGACTGTGCAAAATTTACTAAAAAATTGTCAACTATTTACTATTGTAAATTGCACAAAATTGCATCTAACCTCACTAAAATCCATTGCAAGATATTTTATATTTTTTTACAACATGTTTCAACCTGACATGAGGTATGGTTGGTAAAATGATCCAAAAGAACTAGGAAGCATTTTCCAACCATCTTGCTAGAGTTAAAAAATGGAAGCACAACAAAAAATATGGAAAAACAACAAATATCACTATTCCAATGCAGATATGTTGAGACAATTTCACTATAATATTATAAGCATAAGGCCTACCTAGTTGCATAAAATTTAAAATTAGCAATCATGAGCTTAGGATCTCATATTCTGAGATGCAATATATTTATATATTTCTTCTTACTAACACCTTGTTTTCTACTCTTATTCTAGATCTTGAATATATAGCCATCAAGACCAAAAGACATCTTGGCATATACAATTATTAAAAACTACTATTCCTTTAACAGAGGGGAAACTTGTGACCTCATAACTATGCAAAATAATATTTTTTAGTACCAAGATAGGTCCGCACATGATCCAAGATTGTATCCCCAATTCCATGGAATGCCTTGAAATTACAAGAATGCCATAGAATCCAATTACCACACATTACTCAATATTCTAGGAAAGAATGCACCTCAAGGAAGGAAGAAGGGTAACTCTTAAATAAGGTAGAATTAAGTTTCATAGACATAAAGGAATGATGCATCATAGGTCCACATAAAGTAACCAACTACATGGAAATAAATAAAATTAACAACAAGGGTTGTCCTACATATAGAAGATTAGTGTAGGAAAATAGGAAATATTTTTGTTTGGTGAAAGATTTCTGAAGAACCCAAGATTCTCTCACATTAGACACCTAGGGTAAATAAATATTGATTTCCATATTAGGAATCCTTGATGTTATAAGATGAATCATAAAGATCTAACTCATTTTGAGATATCCAAAAAAATCCCTCAACTTGTTTACTCTACCACTAAACTTGATATTCCTTGTAGTCTTTTCCTTTAGTGCTATTTCTTAGTCTAGTATCCAAGATTCATTCAATTTTCTCTATTTTCTTCTTAGGATAATTAGGATTCTCAATTGTCTCTTCATCAGACTAAAAATACTCACACATGTCTAAAATGTTGAATATAGGTGAAATACCCATGTCCTTTGGTAATTTGACTTCAATGATATTTTAACTATCACATTTCGTTAAGATCTTACAAGACCAAACAATCCTCATCTTTATCTTATTGTAGGTGCCAGCTAGAAATATTTATCATTTATAGATACCATTAATTCATCTCCAACATCAGAAGTTTTATGTCTTCTCTTCTTATCTTTTCCTTCTTTATATCCTAGATTATTGTTTACTTCCTCTTATAAATTCTTCTTTAAGTCTACAAAATCCTCTGCTTTAACATTTCTCTTTTTTTTTATATTCAACTTCCTCAATTCAATATTACTATATGATGCATGCCATTTACAATCTTAAAAGGTGTCTTCTTAGTACCTTTTTTCAACAAATTTTTATATGCAAACTCTTCTTGCAATAAAATCAAGTCCTAATTAGTACTCTTATCTCCAATCAAACATCTTAACAAGTTATCCAAACTATTATTCATAAATTTATTTTGTCCATCTATTTTTTGATGAATTGTAGAACTAAAATTAAGCTCATTATTCTACATCTTCCAAACTATCCTCCAAACTAACCAATAAATATAGTATATTTTCCTAAAACAATAGTCTTTCGTAATCCATGTAATCTCATAATTTATTTGAAAATCATATCTTCCATGTGTAGTGAATCTAATGTCTTCTTATTAGTTATGGAATGTGTAATATTTGAAAAGTGATCAAATACAAAAAAAAAATATAAGATCATTATCTCTTTGAGTTCTGGGTAATCCAAGAAAAAAATCCATACAAATATCTTCCCACTGTCTACTAGGAACATGTAAAGGTGTATGCAAGACCACATTTTGGCTAGTTCTTAAGTAGCAACTTGAGAAATTCTCCATGTCTTTACTTGTTTCAAAACAGCCTTATACATTTGTGGCTAAAAGTCTTTTTTTCATAAATTAATTTCATTGCCTTAACAATCCAAAAATGTCTTGCAAGTACACCACTAAGTTTCTCCTTAATGATGTTATTTCTCATAGATCCTCTTGTTATACATAATTTAATTGTATTGAAAAACATATCTTCCTAAATAAAACAATTAGCCCATTTGTTCACCCCATCGAGTATGTATGGTGTTGTCTTAGCATCATTTGAGTTGATTTTAATTCATGTTCTTATCATACTCATGTAGGTACTCACCATATCATTAGTTTGATTCTATATTGATATCTTCATTTAAGAGGATTTTTAGGGTTCAAGGATTGAAAGTAAGATAAGCATTCCTAATTGAAATTCCTCAACTAACAAGTTCTTGATCTTAATTTAAATCGCTTATACAGACTATTTGGCATAAGGCACTTATTAATGGGTAGATCATCCTAGTAAACTTACAAATAACCTGAAAAATATTATTAGATCCATTTTTTTCCATTTATGTAATCTCGGCCTCTTTGCCCATCTTATCACAATAGTATTTCATTATAATAATCATTTCATGATCGAATATACACTTCATCTCCAAAGCAATATACAATAGCTCAATATATAAAGTCAACATTGCATGTGTATTATACATGTATAGTAGTGTGTAGAAGGGTATAAGCATGATATACTATGGAAGATCATTATACATCTAATAAAGATCATAAGCATCTGAAACAATTCATAAAATTCTCATGAGTAACTCATCATTCATCTATAATTATCTGGAAGTTTTTCTTTTTCGTTTGTATGACTTAGGCTTCCATGCCCATCTCGTCAAAGCTTACATCTATAAACAAGCATTGATAGTTCCATTTATGCAAGTCCGTTTACTCAATATTGGAGCACATAATGAGCCATCGTGATAGATTTTGATAAATTTTTATCAAGATTAAATAAACTGTGTTTGGATTGTGCAAGCCTTGGCATCAAAACCCAGTTTAATCTTCTCATTCTCTACTAAGAATTGCCCTCCCTCCAGGGATAAGGCACATGTATCATTTTGGTGTTTCCATCTGAGTAATTAGGTGGGTTAAAGTCCCAATAGTTATTCTCCAAAATAACTGACGCATTTGGACAATCAACAAAGATCACATGTTCAACATATATACCCATATCTACCCTAGCCAAGGATTTCAAATTGGGTTAAAAAACCTGATCTCCACCAAATTGACCTGCCAATCATTTTTAACTTCTTAATTAGGTTTCATCTTTATGATATTATAGATCATACATTTTTCCATTTTATATCAAGGTATGTGCATGATCATGGTCAACCAAACTATGCTCTTAAGTGGAAATAAAAAATTAGAAAATCAGGGTTATGTCAACTTGACATGCAATTTTCTACTTGTTATTAGCTTTATATCAAAAAGTTGAGAGAAAAGAATCTCTAACAAATTGGATCTAGTTTCTAAACTACTAGGACTTATTTCAAAAAGAAAAATATTGATTGGTCAAAATTTTGACTTTTAATGCAATATTACAAAAAATTTAGAACAAAAATAAGAAGTAGATTTATGTCTAACCACCTTAATCAAAATCAAATGATAATATTTTTTAATAATATTCTACATATAAGTAGTAGACTCATGCATGAATGTGACACATATTTTTGGGTATTTTTATTCTAAATAAATAATAAATAAATAATTTTTTATTTTAGTATTTTTGGAATGAAAAAACTCTTGTGTCTGACCACCTTAACTAATTCAAAACTCTAAAAAATTCAATTTTTAATTTCTTTTCCTCATAGTAGAATAAACAGAGAATGTGATGCATCTTTTGGATTTAAAAAATATTGTACCATTTGAAAGTTATAGTTGTTTTTCAAGTAGTGTGTCATTCAGCATTTTATACACAACTCCATTAGAAAATAAGTAATTTGAAAAACCTTACATTTATGGAAAGATAAGAACTTTCTTAAGAAACCCTTTTCATTTCATCAAAATTTGGTGAGAAAAAAGTTGCTAGCTACATGTTTGAAATAAAAATCACATAAAAATAGACCAAAAGCACATTTTTAGGATGTTTTTAAAGTTGACCATATAGGTTTGGTATCAAAAGATATAGTAGACCTTATAAAGATATTAATTGTTTTCATTTAGTATCAAGGTGGGTGGGAAAAAAATTGGAATAGATTTTGAAATGGTTTGAGATATTTCAGAACTACAAAAATTTTAGATTGCCACTTTTTGGCACACCATGATCCTACACATACCCATCATCTCGGCCTTCCTAACTATTTTGAATATTTTCCAGTGTGATTTCCCAAGTTTTCATTGGAATAGGACATCTGTAAGAAATCTGGCAGAACACAAGTTTGAGGTACTAGATAAAGAAGATAGACTGAGTATTGGCTAGCTAGATATGTGGAACCTAAGAAAAAATTGACATGGCATCAAGTAGATGATGATGGTTTTGAGTATCCAATCGGGTCTGTCATTGTAGCTGGCACCTAGCTACATAGATACCTAATAAGAAGAAATGGTTTGCCAGCATTTGAAGACTACCAAACCAAAAAGAAGATTTTACACTATTGTCATTTGGTTGTGGCAAAAAATATCAAATTAGAAAGATACAAAGGGAGACCCGCCAATAAGGTATTATGGACAATTTCAATGGATGAGCACGAGACAATCATAGATGCATTGCAAAAGAGAGAGGATGCAGATGGTACAGTGGGATGACTACATTTAAATCAAACACATGTAATTTTTTTCATTATTGTATTATTTCTATATATATGTACTTATGTAATTTAATTACATATATGTTTGTGTTGTTAATACCAATTTAGAGAACTTATATACCTCTTATTCTGGTCTCAATTACAATTTATGCAAATTTAAATGTTAAAGTGGATCGAACATCAACATCTTGCGCAATTTCAAATAACAAGTACATGCAAATTACACATATATTTACATAGTTCAGATACCTTGAATATTAATTTATGTGTTTATTAACATGTGTGTTTTTGTTTTTACATTTTTATTTTACAGGACCTCATTTGAAGAGATGTGTTGAACCAATTTTATGTTTCAAATGAGTTCAGTGAACTATAAATATATCATTGACATTGTCTTACATATATTATGAAATTATGTTGTATAAAATAATTCAAAAATGAGAGTTTACTTCTATTTGAAAGCTAAAGGTATGCATTTGATAAATTATAAATTAATTATCAATTTAAGTAATGACCTCCTATTTTGTTCCATTACTTTTACATTCAAGCATGTTTAAATTAATGTTTGTTTGAAGTTTCAAATTACTATTGATTGTAATATTAAAAACAAGTCACTTGCACATGATAATTTAAAGATCATTACTCATTTTATTCATTGTATTGATTATATCTTACATTACCAAACAACACATTAAGATCACTTATGATACATTGCTAGGTACGTTATCCATACATGTGTGTCTTAAGAGGACATGGGAAACCTAATAGATCATTATGTCTATTATAGGTTATGATAGGTATTCATATGTTTACTACCACATAATATGCATATGCCAGAGATATGGTTTCAAGACCCAAAATGTATTGAACAAACTAGGATATGGCAATCTCAAGTGAGCTTCGAAGGTTCTAAAATGTTCATTTTTGTCTCTAAGCTCAAAATGTTAAAAGAAAACATTTTAAGATGGAATAGAGAGCACTTTAACAATATATTCAAAGGAAAATTTGAGATTGAAGCAAAACTAAAAAATTTAAATTAGGAAATTATTAGATTTGGCATGGATTATGAGAAATACCTTCTAGAAAAAGAACTTCTTGTGAAACAAGAAGATATCCTTTCAAAAGAGGAAACCTTCTAGAGACAAAAGTATAGGGATAAATGGTTGGATGAGGGAGATCGTAACACAATTTTTTTTCATAACTCAACCATTTACAATAGATCCCAAAATCGCATAACTAGTATTACTAATACGTTGGGTTCACACTCAAAAAATCGACAAGAAATAGTACACACATTAGTCTCCCATTTTGAAAATTTACTCAACAACCACGAGGGATTGAATAGGGAGGCCTAGTCTAATTTGCTCAAATTTATCCCAAAACTGATTACACCTGAAGAAAATAAAAATCTCAATAGACCAATTACTCTAGAGGAAGTTCAATATGCAGTCTTTTATATGAATCCTGACAAGTTGCTAGGACCTGATGGTTTTCAGGGCTTTTCCTTCCAAAAGTGCTAGGATATTTTAGGGATAGACTTATGGGAAGCCATTGAAGCATCACAAAATGGTGGATCACTATTGGTAGAAATTAATTACTCTTTCATTACCTTGATCCCTATGAAGGATGGGCTGGAACATCCTGGCGACTTTCGCTTGATAGCACTGTGTAATACAATTTAAAAAATCTTCTCAAAAGTTCTGGCTAATAGACTCAAGGACTTCTTGCCAAAACTGATCTCTAAAGAACAAACAGGTTTTGTCCCAGGGAGATCTATTTTGGATAGTATTCTTATTATTCAGGAAACTATTCATTCAATAACCAAAAACAAGGAACCATGCATGTTGATGAAACTGGATATACAGAAGGCTTATGACATGGTAGATTGTCTTTTTCTGTGCAAGGTCTTAGAAGCTTTTGGCTTTTCTCATCAATGGATTAACTTAATTTTCAAGTTCATTTCCATGCCTAAGATTTGTGTTCCTATCAATGGCACTCCTAAAGGCTTTTTCAAAATCTCTAGAGGTATTAGACAAGGAGATCCTCTATCACCTTCCCTCTTTATTATAATGGTTGAAGCTTTTGGAAGGGTAGTTTCAGATGCATATATGAAATGAAGGATCTCGTCTATCACTATAACTAGAAATGTTCCTAACATAACCCACCAACAATATGCAGATGATACCATTTTACAAGGTAAGAGCTTGGTCCAAGAGGCTTTGGGTTATAAAAGTATTTTATAGATCTATCTAATTGGATGTCCTCGAGATTTGAATCCAAACTCAAAAACTTTTTATGGAAAGATAAAGAAGAGATAAGAAACTTGCCCTTATAAAATGAGATAATCTATGAAAATCAAAAGAATGTGGGGGTCTAGGGATTAAAAAGCCCCAATGGTGAAACGAGGATTTGGGAGAAAAACTAATTTGGAGGTTATATAAAGAATTTGATCAAAAATAGACTAAGATCATATATAATAAATATCTTAATCTGACAGATCCAGAGTCATTGTTTAGAATGAAAAGACTTCCTAAAGGATCAGAATGTTGGAACTTTATGTCTAAGTGTCCGAAACTCAATAGTAAATTTTTAACTTGAGATGTGGGGTTGGGCAATAAAGCTCTATTTTGGGAAGACTCATGGGACAGGCTTCCCCCAATTGAGTCCTCCCCCAGCAATGATATCCTTAAACAAAGGCTAACATCATTGTGGGGTAGTAAAGTAAAGGACTATAAAATCAAAGAGGACTCGGATGGGGTCTTGAAATGGAAGTGGCGTTCTTTGGATGAGTTAGATGTTGATCTAGACTCAATCAAGGCATATGAGAAGATCATATCCAGCAGAAATATAAAACAATCTAAAAGGTTGGACAACCTTATCAGGGCTGGATCAAAGGATGGTTCATATAGTTTAAAACAAGGATATAAGACTATCATTCAATCTTAGAAATGGAGTAAGATTGAAATTCTGCTAAATCTATGTTGGGATGATGCATGTCTTCCAAAGGTCGGCTTCTTTTTATGACTAGTTCTGCAAATTAGGGTTCTAACTATAGATAGATTATTAAGATTTGGCATTACAGGTCCCCATTGGTGTGTTTTATGTAAGCAAAGTGATGAAAATTTAGATCACTTATTCCTCAATTGTCCTTCTGTACACAATTGCTGGGAATGGCTTAGGGCTCGTCTTGGCTAGGTTACCCCTTTGTAGAACTTTGTCAAAGGGCTTCTCTACTCATGGCCTACAAACTTGGTTTGTGGGGTCTATAACAAGCTTTGGAATATCTGCCCCTCAATTGTGGTTTAGGAATTGTGGAAGGAGAGAAATTGCCATATCTTTTGGGAAAAGGTGCTAAACATAGATGGGTTTTTATTAAAATTAGAAGCATCAATAGTGGAAGTGCTAAATGCTCATCTCAAGAAATCAACTAAAGAAGAAGGCTCATTCTTCGTTTGGGATGGACTTATGAAGAAGAATTGGTCCAATATTATCAATCCACCATTGGTTTACTCGTCTAGCAATAAGGAGACAAGGGCTAATTGCAAGTGGCCCCCCCCTCCTTAAAGATGGGATAAGTAGAATTTTGATGGTGCAGCCCGAGGTAATCTAGGTATAGCAAGAATTGGTTGCATAATCAATGATGATAGTGGAAAATGGATAGCAAAGCTAGCTTTGTCGTTACCTCCTTCATCTAAGAACATGACATAACTAGAAGCTCTAGAGAAAGGTTTACAACTCTGTGATAAACTAGGCTTATTCAAGATCATCGTTGAAGGAAATTATCAAATTGTCCTCAATGCAGTTAGAAAGAAAAAGACTTTGAATTGGGTCCTAAAATTAAAGCTTCAAGATGTCCTTGTGCTATTAGATAATTTTGAGGAAATTTAAATTGTTCATATTTTCAGAGAAGGTAACATGAAAGAAGATGGGTTAGCAGAAAAGGGCGTGGATGGTGAAATAATATTAACATATAATATATAATATATAAATTAGAGTATACCACCTGTAATGGATAGCTATACTAGTAGTTGAAGACCTATTGAGTTTTAATATAATCATAAACAATTATAATAAAATAGAAATATAAAGATTTTATTCAATTTGGCATCTCATTTGCCATAATCCTTCTACAATCTTCTTTAGATTCTTTCCACCTTCCTAAATCGATTATTCCTATCCAAAGAGGATGAATTTGTTTAACCATTTGATAAATCTACACCTTAGCATTTTGTGCAATTCCCATCATTGGGAGGCACTGAAGTATCCCACTATTGTTACTTCTATCCCAAACATCATGATGCTCGAGTATGATTAGTTAAAGGATCCTCACATGTGAGGCCTCATTAATAGTTGGCATGAGTGTAAACCATCATGGCTGAAGCAAAACATTTACCTCAATTAAAGAGAACATAAGACAAGATTAATATTTGCAGAGATGCAGTTAGAGTTCAGTCAGTGAATTCACTGGTGGATTCTTTTCAATAGTAGCATTTGATATCGCTATCCTTGGGCATTCTATTCTCAGCTCGGATGGAGACAAATATTCATGTTTTTCACTCGACTAAAAATAGGACTATGGCTTTTCTGGGGCAGGTTAAACCTGAGAGATGGAGTCACCTTCTAAGGTTTGTAGATAATATGACATGCTTTGCAATAACCAGGTCCATAGGCGAAGGTGTTTTTGACTACAATGCTACTTGGAGAACCAACAATACCATAATTGGCTCCTTCATTGGGGTGATGATAAGGGAGAAGATCCAGAAAGAAGACATAGTGAGGCTCTGTTTCGATTTATTTAATCCTATTTGGAGGAAAGGAATTGAGAAGGAAGTACATAGCATTGATGATAAATTCAGAATCCCATTACTTGAAAGATATATGGGATTACTCTTGGGAGCAGTAGATCTAGAGATAGCCCCTCGTTGGCAATCCCTCATTATCAGGGAAAGCCTAGACCTCTACAAGGAATGGCTGCACATGAAGGCTAGTGTAAACTTTCTCTTATGCTAGCGAAGGATAATTGTAGAAGGAAATAACAAGTGGGTCACAAATTACCTTAAACTATTCAATATATACGTGCAGCCAGGAGTGGTCTTTGATGACCTCAATGCTCTGGAATTCCGCACCATTAACTTGAAAAAGACAAGTAGAACCAAGGTCACTTTCAAATTACCTCCGTATCTTGCCATGGATGAATCTAATGACGTCCTCGAGGTGATCATGGTTTCATGGAAGAAGCAGGAGAGGAATCGGGTTGAGGAGGATTGAAATCATATTAGGGTTTGAATTATATTTACCTTTATAATACTATAAGTAACTCCTTGGGTTTTTGTTCTGGTTCTAGGAATTTTGTAATAATTAGATATGGGAAGGAAACTAGTAGATTGGAATATCAAAACTTACAAAGATATACTATAGATAATTTTTAGCTATTGACTTTCTTGACCCGTTATGGGGTTTTTCATAATTGGTTATTTGCTATTTTAATAGAATGCTCAGATTAATTTAAAGGAAAGAAGGAGATGGTTTTATAGAATAGGACTACATATGACATGGTGTGATCTTTCGTGTGTGCAAATAATGTGTATGGATTCTATTGGAACGTTTTCTAGAATTATTGCACACTTTTTTTTTATTTGCCAAGCTTTTTATGGGATCTCCACTATAAATAACTAGTAGTTTTGAATATATTTCATGTTTTGGGTCTAATTAAGTAAGAATTGCAATTATATGAAGGATAGTTTATTTGTTAGCAGAAGGTCATTATGCATTTAGTATGGTAATCAGATATGAATATAAGTTGAATCTTTATAGAACTTAATGGGACAATGTTTGTCACATATTTTGAATTTTGATGATGTAAACTAAAGCTAGGATCAACACTGTTTCTGTGAATAACGTTCTGGTGTTTTAGGATTCAGTAAAATTTTATTATTTAAGAATGATTTGAAAAGATGATAACATGAATTGATGTGGTGATTTACTTTGGTATGTTCCATCACAGATGCAATATCGACATTGTCATTTTATTCTAATGATTTCTCTTGTATATACATATCTAAAGCTGTTTAGGGTCCGATTTTGTTATTTTTATCAGGTTATATTTAAAGTTTGTTTCATTTCCTTTCATTTAAGCTTTTAGAAGCTTTTTTAGTATAAGGATATGGACTTCGAACGGACTCTCTTTTAGCCATCCTAGTCCATGATCTATTTGTAATAAACTAGGATGTAATAGTTCAGATCTCAAGATCAAAAGATTTATTGCAGAATTGGTCTAGCCAACCGGTAAGGGCTTCCAAGCCTTGGCAGTGCTCTGTATCAACACTCTTAGGGAGAATCTCATCGCAACACTCTAAAAATGGGTTTTTATTTGCTGCCCTATTTATTACCTTGTGTTTCTCCTATTTCTTTACAAGGATGGCTTCATCTCTATAGCTTTTAAAGTCTTTGCTAGGATATCATGGGATCCCTGCTAGTTTAGCTTTTAAATTGCTTTTAAATTTTTGGATTATTGTTTCTTTTTGCTAGGTGTTGGCTTCTGAAATCATTACTATAATTTTTGGATGGGTTGGTATGTTATCTTGGTTACATGATTTGTTGGAATCACTATAATTTTATATAATGGGTTATTCAAGATAGGGGCTTCTTCAAGGGTTGGCCTGATCAAACCCATCATGTTTCTTACTTTTGAATATAAGGATTGATTATGCCACATCTTTTACTATGCTTTTGGTTTGAATACACAAAGGAATGGGTAATGTTTGAAGACATCAGATTTAGATCTACAGGTGGTTTGCAGGTTATGGTGATATTTGATCTTAATCATATGGTGTAGAAGAGTATGGTTTAAGTTGAAATCATTTTTGGTTCAGATATCCAAATTTTATGATTATTGATTTCCTAACTCATAATGTGGATAATGCTAGATGCCACAATTCTCTTAATGATCTTGATAGGTGAAGTATAGATAGTAGAGCCAACTTTTCTTTTGACTACATTTCTTACTTTGGAAGCTTAAGGTAACAATTTAAGTATTTTAGTTCCTTCACGTCCTTACTGTTTATTTCGGTTTTTGATCTATTTATAGAAATTTATATGTTAGGATTGATTTTTAGATCTCTCAAAATAAGGTGCATTTTCCTTTGTTTGTTCACTAACCTCTTCTAGTGTTTAGCTAGCTGGATAGCTTCTATGTTTGGTAGATTCATATTGATGCAGGTTGAGGTTAATTCTAGTCTTCTTTTATTCAGTAGCACCTCTCTAGAGACCAAATGAAATGAATTGTAAGGGGTGTACCCCAGCAATGATCGCAATGTAATCATATCACAAACTAGGAATTACGTCAGTAGGGTATGCCCCTTTCATGATATGTAATAATATAGGACTTCTTTCCTGGGCTAGAGTGGAGGTTTTCTTCTCTGTTCTTTCCTACCAGTGTCTGTTTGAACAGAGGAAGCTTTTGTAACTCTTTTTTTTTTAATTAATAAAATTTACCATGGCCTTGGCTATTTACCGATCAAAAAAATATTAACAATTAAATGAAAAAAAATATAAATATTAGGTTGAAGATGATCAAATTATTGTTTTAGCATAATAAAATATTTAATTTAAGAATACATTTTTTCTTTTTAAAATTTACTCCAATACAAATGGAACTCGGATTCACATTGAAATGAAATGCCCCTTATAGGGACAATTTGGATCTACGATGGGCTAGTTATGAAATCAAGAAATTAATGTCAAATTTGATTGGAATGACCTCAAAAGAAATTCCAACATCGACCAGATCCCCCGCGACTAATTTTACGTGCATGACCATTCACTAAAGTGGAATTAAACAATGTTTATATGATTTTTGATTTCATTTCACCATTTAACATCAACTTATTTTATGAGAAAGGTGCTAGCCAACTTCTGTGACAATGGAGTCATAGAAGAACTGGAATGGCGACTTAAGGAAAAAGTCATTTTATGTACAAGATCAATATATGTAAATGAAGGAGGGTTTCATTTTTATGGAGTTAATTCAGAAGGTTCTAAGACAGTTTCTATTTTCAAACATTTTGTTCTCTATTGTTGAATTTTTAAACAGTTTAATCCTCTAGCTAGGATTAACAATCTTGCTGTAGTCGAAATATTTGAAACAGTTTAATCCTCTATCTAGAATTAACAATTTTGGTATGGGTACTAAGAGTTGATTCTCAAATTAAATTAATTATTTATGTTTAAAATTTATATAGGGGAGAGGATCTAGTACTTGAACACGCTTATCAAAATCTTATGTGAAAGTTTCTAATCACTCCCAACATTTTATAGCAGCTTATTTGGTGAGTCATCTACTTATAACTAAGGTTTGAAGTCCACATCACCCATTATGCTGCCACATCAATATGCTTTTTGCTAAGTTGTCTTAAACAACCCAAATAAAAAATGAGACCAATGGTGGTGCATAAAGGGTAACCATACTTGCACCTTTGCACAGCTGATGTGGCATCACATCATTGGTTAATTTTTATACTTAAGGGTACATTTTATCCAATTTTAGGTAGTAATCATTGCACTAACAACTTTATAGTCACAAGTATTGATACAATGTTGTCAAAAAAATTGAGTATTAAGTCAATAACTCCTACCACAACTATTGAAACACATTCAAGTAATTGTCCTCTCCCCAATATATATATATATATATATATATATATATATATAATTAATTAATTATATAATATTGTCGTATTGTTATATAAGATAAAAATTTCATTGAAGATAAGGAGTCATTTATGATCTCAATTTCTAACTCGGGATTAAAGTTACTACAAAGAAATAGAGTGGGCAAGTATTAAGCACTATATATATTATTAATAATATATTTGACATAAAACACACATGGTAGGTGTAAAAACAGAGTACACCACTGTTTAGTCTTGTCATTAAAGATTTCTGGCAAACTCATTGTAATATGTGAGTCACTGAAACATTTTATTCGTGCGTATAACAAACTCGATGAAATTTGTTTTTTCATAACTCATTCGTGGTTGTGAAATAGAGTACAATACATAAAGTTGTATCCCCACTTCTGATTGAGAAATTCAGCACGACTTGTCTCCAATTAAGCAGAAATAGTCAATAGAACCGGCTGCTGAGAGTTAACGACTGCCATACATTAATAAATCTTATCTAGAAATTCATCTTACAGATTTTCAAGTGAGTTAATAAATGAATAAATTTTAACAAGGGCTGCGTTGATGGAGCTCGAGTCCCTGCCTAATGCAAGGGATAGAAAAAGGTTAGGAAAAGGATAGGGAAAAGCTTGATACTACTGTCAAAGATATAGTACGGAGTGGATATGGCAAATATATAGTATAGAGATGTAAGATTAATTAATTTTTTAAACATGTCAATTGAAATCTAAGTGAAATCTTGGTGCAATTCAATAACATAATTCTAGATTGTTCAAAATGAAGCAAGTGAGAAAACATGTCCTTGTTGACTTTTAAGGACGGTTCAGGGAAAGTTTGTAAAACAAATGTAAACAAATCTGTTTGGATAACCAATGAATTAATAAGTTTGTGAAAACTAGAGTTGAACTCTAAATACAATACTTAATAAATAATTTGAGATAATTAGATGCTTCATTAATAGTGTTAATAGTGTGAAACATAAATTTGTCATTTTATCCTAAATGTACACTATACTATCCTATTTTGTTTTCCCTCTAAAAAAGTAGGCAGAAGATTTAGAAGAATGTTAGCAAAGTTAAAACATGCCAACTTGGAAGATCATTCACACGGTTTATCTAGACTCTAGAGTACTCCACAACATATGTATTGTGCTTCCATATATTATGCCTGCATGTCATCCCCTTGACTGCTACTATTACCTTAAATTTGATATTACTTTTCACAGTTGCAGTCTCATTTGGGCAAAGCAGCCTTATTGAGAGAGTGTGATTCTTTTGCCTAAAAAATATAAACCCATGAATTCAATGGATGCCATTAATAATTTTGAAAGATATTTTCTTTAAAAAATTTCAAGCACCTAATTCCATTATTTTGGAGCCCACACTAGCCATTCATCTATGGGTTTTTTTCCCCCCTTAAGGTATATTCTAGCATTATCATTTCTATGGTTTAATAGATCTTTATTGATTCAAGGGCTTACTCTACTATTTAGTGCAAGTTATCTCTCTTCTATGCAAGAATTGATTTTTTATTTAAGTACTTAAATGTCTTTGTTACACAATTGGATATATAAGGTTCATTACAAAAGCAATGTAATTTTTTTAAAGGTTTATCCAGCTAAATAAGCCATCTTGTTTATAGTGCTAGCCTTGTTCATTGTAAGAACTAGGTATCAAGAACTATTTTTCCTTATTTTTCCTTAAATCCATGTTGTAGAAAATAAATAAGCATCCCCATTATCAAAGACTATTCTGCAATAGTCATCTATGATTGTACTTCATGTGATATTCTATATCTTTGACAAAAAAGAGTCTTTTGGTTATCTGCTGATTCATTCATTCAATAAAAGAATGCTTCCATGTGAAACCAATGTCCATTAGGAAAAAACAATTTCCTTAAATACTGTACTGTATAGCTATCTTTTTGTTTGCTAAGTTTCACTCATTGAATTCCATTTTTCTCCTCCATCTTTTGCAACCTATTAAAAAATAAACGTAGTTTTTCAGTTTGTAGAATAATCAAATAAAATAAAATTGATTGCAAATTATATGAAAAACTTAAGAATTCTAAATTTGGATACCCTCTTTCTTTTCTATATGCACCTCTTCAAAAGAAACTACATTGTTACTTTGAATTTACAATAATAACAAATCTCACATACATTGTCTTCAACAAACAAGTTGGCAACTCTATATGCCTCTCTTCAAAAAAAATTACATTGTTACTTTGAATTTACAATAATAATAAATTATGTGTACATTGTCTTCAACAAGACAAGTTGGGAAAGAGAATAAATATGCAAGGCAAAAAAAGACTAATTTGTTAATAAATCTCAACCTATGTTCCAAGATTGATAAACATCTTAAGGTACAAAGATGTCATTTGATGGTCTCTTTGGTTTGTTGAGGCCAAGTAAAATTATAGAATTATGCATTCATTTAGGTTCTATTTCTGCAAACTATATAGCCATAGAAACATAACCAATTGGAAAATCTATTTTTGAGGAAGAATTAGGTTAGCTTTGTTTCAGTAGTTTGAATTACAAGAAAGGGAAATTGGTAGTATGTTTAGGGAAATTGGTAGTATGTTTGTTATTAAAGGTTTAGGGCTAAAAAAAGAGTTGTTCCTCTAGATACATTAATTTCTCTTACAACAATCTTAATACTAGTTAAATATATGACATGGAATTAATGAGAAGAGGTAGGGAATGCCATGCTCTATTCTCTGTACATAACTCCCTCTAGTTGTCACATTCTGCCACTATTACCACCAATTTTTGTGATTCTTTTTATTTTCTGGCAAAATATTCATTTAGCAAATTTGAAAGATCGAGGGTTACACAGGAAACGCATCTGCTACTACTTTCCACAATGTGTGAAAACTTTTTTTTAAAGAATTTTGTGGGAACGAAAAACAAAAGGTAGTTAGGAAAAAGGTTGTAAGAGATACACAGTGAATGAAGTCTTCAACACAAAGATACACAAAACAAGTAGAAGATTTAAGAAGAATAGAATAAAATCCTATATTTAAGGGTAAATCACATCAAATACAAATAGAGATTCTACATAGTTATATAGTTAAACATGTCAAGCTTTAAGCTCAGACCATGTCAAGGAAACCCGATTTCTAGATGAAGCACTATTTCTTGGAATAGGGTAGACGAAATGAGGGAAGATAAATTGGAAATAAACCCTAAGAAAACCCTAATATTAGAGAATGCCTCCTTTATTGGAAGAGCTCTACAATGTAAATAAATGGAAAATTTTGAACATAAGGGTTACATACCTATCCAATTTTGTATGTAGGAAACTCATGGTCCTCCTCTAGATTCAAATGGCTTTGCAAATACAAAGGACAAAAGATCGACATAGAGTGCATAAAATCTACAGGGAAAACTATATTTAGCTTTAAATTGAAAACATAGATTCGCTATTCTCTATGCCCTTACGTAACAATTACATGCTAATGCCACATCTATCACTATAACCAAGTCTCCTCACCTCTTGCCATGATGTCCTACCATTAACATCACTTGTCATGAATTTTTCACGCCAATTGTCATGGCATTTTCAATAAATTTTCTCCCAAGAAAATGGAAAAGATCCCTGAAAAAAATCAAATTGGCCAATGAGAAGGCTGAAAATTAGCAATAGAAAATTCAATTTAATAAATAGTAATTTGTTAACTTTAGTATATGGGCATATTTTTCAATTTGTATAGAGCCCAACAAAAGAACTAATGTAAAACAAAGCATCGATAACTTTAGTCTCCTGCCTTAATGATAGAAACTAATAATGTACAAGAGCCATCATTTTTCTTCTTTGAGTTTATATAATATGTACGATATATTTTTGCTAACTTTATTTTTCAAGTGACTGGATAAATTAAGAAATGAAGTACAGTTCGTCGCCTTTTAGCCACATGCAATGGAATAATAGATTAGTTAACGCCTAATAGAATAATAGCTACTGTGAGTTAACGCCTGCCATAAACTTTAAAGACGTGCAACAGATTCCTTTTTCTTGTTTACTATTATTCATCAAATGAATGAATGAATTTAAATGATGCGTATGACATATATTTTTTATCTTTACTTTTCAAATCAATAGACGAATTATTTATTATCTATACCTTGGGTGCCCTTGTTTACCAAGTAAATGAATGTATGCATGAGTTTTAACGATGTGTAAAAGATAATTTATTTATATAATTCCATATTAAATCTTATCCTCAAGTTCATCTCAAGTACTAATTCATTAACTTGTTTTCACGTGAATGAAAAAATAAATAGGTTGTATAAAGGATGTCTAAGAATTTTTAGTCTTGATTACGTTCATTTAACATCTTTTTTACAAGTTGATTACCTTCACTTTTGAAGTGAATGAATGTATGATTGAGTTTTAATGAAGTAAAAGAGACATTTTTTTAAGATAATTGTATATGTTATGTTATCTTTAAGTTGACACTCTGTGTTTCTCAAGTAAGGTAATAATGATTGAATGAATGTTAAAGATGTCCACAAGACAATCAATGTTTTGAATCAAGAGTATCATTGTCAACAAAATTTGAAGTTATCTTCTCTAAAATTTGTATAAAATATATCATTATTCTTTCTTAAATAATATACACACTAATATATCTTTTAATTACATAAACATTAATAGTAATTTCATGAAGTATTAATATGTAGATTATTCATATAAACTATATCATATTAAATTGATGTTTCAAAAATCTTTTTCAATAAAATACAAAATATGTTGATTACTTATTGTACTTGTTGTAGGCAAATATTGTACTTGCCATAACAAATACTATGTACTTGCCATAAAAAATACTATTGTATTCACTTCTAACAATTAGTAAATTAGTACTATGTCAATCCACCAATGATCTTTAATATTTTTTCTATTAAACAAATCTCTAAAGTTTATCTATATATTTATAATTCAATATAGTATATAATTTCTTTTATCTCAATTATGATGGGCTAATTAGAATTGGTGTTATAGGAGCCATTTTTTCAGAAGTTTCCTATAAATTTTTTTGCAGCAAAATAATAGTTGTATAATTTAGTAAAGTGTATTTTGAATTTACAGATAAAAAAATATTAAATTCTCATTTTTTTAATTTTTTTTTAATATTACATGCATTATATTATTATTAATAGTAATAGTATAAAGAGTATTATCAAAAAATTTAATATATAGTTCTAAAAAATATTAACAAAATATATAGAGTTTTTTTGTGGATATGTATCTTTAATATTTAATTAATAGAAAAGGTCTATTCATAAATTAAAAAAATTAGTTTTACATTGACTTGGATGAAGATTATATAATATTTCATTATACTAATTGTACAAAAAGGTTAGGATACAGATTATTTACTATTAACATAATAAAATAATCCTAATTCATTTAGATAAAGATTTGTTGTAAATTTTATTAGATTTAATTCATTTAGGTGGAGATTTTATAACATTTAAATAATACTTAGTGAGCTGTAGATTATATGATATTTAAGTAAAACTTATTATAGATTCATATATATATAAGAATAATTGAAATTTGATAAAGTAGTTGGGTTTTTTTCAACTCTTTGAAAACTATAATATCTTTTTCAATAAAGAAAATAATGTATCAAAATAATTTATAATTTATCCTTTATATTGAAGAAAAATATAGATTGGTTTAATAAGAGATTATTTAAAAATTCTCTCAATTGATTGGTTTAGCAAGAGATTAGTTGTAAATTATCATAATTGTTGAATCATGTGGTATTTTAAGTACAATAGTTCTAAGCTTTGGTAAAAATTTAAATTAATTTTAGAACTAAAATTATATTTTAATTAACTTTAGACTATTATGACAAGTAGACACCACTGTGTGGCACTTTTTTTTGTTTTTTTTTTCTATTGCTCATAAATCAAAAAGGTATAACAATACTTTTTATGATTTAGCATTTGTGCCTGATAAATAAAACTAATACTATAAGTAATAATGAATATAAGAAAATATATGAACATCTAATGCAAAAAAGTGTCAAACTGCAATACAAGTCCATAGTATTATTATACATAAGATATACGATTCAATTACAAGATAAAAGACTGCATTCTTGATTTTTTTCATTTAGTTTTTTTATCCATCCATGTGTTGTAACCTTTAGCTCCTTCCATCTAGCTGAAAATCTTGACATCTTGAATAAATTATCTATAGCTCAATGATCTATAACTTCTGCAACTAGTAATGTAGGAATGTTCGTAAGTGGTATTTATAACACTAGATCTTTCCTATGTCATACAAGAACAACATGGTTTATCGTAACCATTTGGACCTACAAATTATGGTTTGGGGTAAATTTTGTGATTTTAGTTTAGGTTAGAAGTATATTAAGGTAATGTAGTAATGAGTTGTAGTCATTTGCCCATGCTTTTGGTGCAATAAACACTCGTCAAAAGGTCAGTTAAGGTTGAAATTTGAACTGTGATAGAAATAATAATTTCTTGGTAGGATTTGGGACCCATTGTTCATTTTTGGTTGGGTCATAGGTTTTGTATGAGTGAAAATGCTCAAATGTTGTTGTTTTGCAAAAAAAAAAAAATTGTAACTTTTTGCATTTTCAGTGAAGGTAAATAGATACCATCAAGGAAGATATAAATTCATCTTCAAAACTTGTATAAGGACCATGGATGAAATTTTTAATTGTTAATTAACATAGAATTTGGATTCAGTGTACAATTTTCATATTCTAGTACATAGTTTGTTCATTTTTTATTATATATTTATTCATACTTATCTACATAACACAATGAATGGATTGAAGATGTTTGGTAATGTATTTTATTTATATTGGATAGATTAGTGAATGGTTGAGGTTAGTTTTAAGGGCTTAAACTTCAATTCATTAATCTTTATTACCAATAAACTTGCAACTAGGGTTTTGGAAAAGAATGGGCTATGTCTCTTGATTACACATTGAAAAGTTGGGACATTTTATAAAACCAAAGGTAGTCCAATGCACCATAAGGTCTTGTACAAAAAATTCATAACGTGCTCACCATATCCATTCAAGATTTAGTTTGTTAAGTAGGGAATCACTATGTGACTAACTTGGGTTAAGAGTAACATGTTGTACTACTATTTGAAAGGTATTTGATATAGTGAAAGAGGTAAATTTGGCTATGTACAAGGTGATCATATCAATTTTGTGTGAATTTTCTAGCTGGGTATTAACAAAAAACTACAATTTGTATGGAACATACTTTTCTCAGGTTTAAACACTTAATCCTTGGGTTTTGTCATACTATGACTTCACAATAACTTGAAGACATAAAAATTTGGAATCCTAGAAAACTCCCAAATGGGTATCATAGTCTCAATTCTTTTAGAGCACTTTGGAGAAATTTAATTTTTTGTGTAGGACAACATAAGAAGACAAGAATATTAGAGGCAAAAATTCATAATATAATAAATTATAGTTCAGTTTAGTCCTTGATAATGTATGAAATTAATTTGAGTAATTTGGAACAACAATGTAAAGTTGAAAGCCAAAATTGTAAAAGTTGTCCATTCAGGACCTATTGATGTGTGTTTTCTGACACACCAAATAGTAGAACAAAATAATGAAATATCGTATCCTCTCTTGAATAAAGTCTTGTGTATGCTAAGATTGCTAGAAGGTCATACAATGACTTCAAGGTTCCTTTAATGCTAGGTCTTGACTTTGGATTAGATCGGTGGTTGATGTGATTTGCTAAT
The DNA here is from genome assembly GCA_028749045.1 of Cupressus sempervirens. Classification (NCBI taxonomy): domain Eukaryota; kingdom Viridiplantae; phylum Streptophyta; class Pinopsida; order Cupressales; family Cupressaceae; genus Cupressus; species Cupressus sempervirens. The sequence continues at coordinate 250,030,945 of CM053787.1, forward strand.
GATCACAAGGGGCCTTACATGTTCATACATATTCATTTCAAGCCATATTGGATGTGGGAGCTATCTTAAGGTTTTTTAATGAAGTACTTTTTGGAGTTTTCACAAAATATGTAGAAATTCAATAAGACAGGATTTAGGAATTTTATTCTAATCCTAAGGGTAGTCATAACAACAAATAGTACTCTAGTGGACAAATTCCTCAATTTACCAAATTTTGCTTCACCAAGTTATACTACAACTACGCATGAACTAGTGCAATCTTCAAGGGTTATGCTAAAGATTTTCATATCACCGCATACAACATCATAAAGAACAATTTATACAAATGATAGAAGTTAAACATATGCATGAAAGGGGTTGAGGCTAACTTTGCACGATGAGTTAGAATCACTAAAATGTCAAAAGTATGAACTAAAGGAATTCATCAACACACCATCATATTCTTCATTGTAATCACCACACATTGAGTATGCTAAACTTAATCTAATTGAAGAAATTTAGGAGAACAAGCAAGCACTAAGACACATCAAGTATTCACCAAACTTCAATGAAAACTTTACTATCTCAGTAGCTCATAGCAACAATCTCATAAAAAATCTCTCTTTACAAATGATAAATGAGACCTTTATATAGGTCCTCAATTACAATATGTGGCCCAAATGATCATAATAATTGATGGCCAAGATTGTGCCACATCAGCCCTAATTAGGGTTAGGGCAAAGGAAAGGAATCTACATTAATGCAACAAGGAATCCATTACTATAGTGGGTAAAAAATGCCCACTATGCATGCTCATTTAGGAAGGAGTGGGGTGCAATAGATATCCACCATGCATGTCCATTACTCAATAAATACTCAGTCTTCCTTGAATAAATTATTCTTGATTCCATTCTCCGAATGCATAGAAATTTAACTTGGAGACCTCAATTCTTCATCAAAGATAATTGGATGCCATGAAATGATGATGGAGGCCATGTAAGCTCGAGTCTTTTCCAATTGCATCATTTTAACTAAGATCCAACTTTGACTGACTTTTTTGAAAATCTCTCTTTGAACATTCTCGTCTTCCATGTACTTGCTTGGAAATTTATCTCCCTAAAATGCATTGGAATCCCTTGCTGATGATTATGTTACTCGAGATTTTCTTCATATTGAACTTTCTTTGCCATGTTCTTGGATTTTTGGATTTGAACTTTGATGTTTGAACCTTGAATGTCTAGGACCAGATCACTTAGTACTTTGATCTTGGTACTAAAATTTTAGATTTGAGCGCCTTTCTTGAATTTCTAGAACTAGAGCTTTCTCCTCCTTTTTCTTCAAATGCCTTCAATTCATTGTTATGCCTTTTCTTACATTTTGAAGAATTCCCCCTTTTTTTATCATCATCAATCATTTTTCCAGTCTTGGGTACACACTTGAAGAGGGTGAAATTGAAGATCTGGAGGAGAAATTTCTAGCACTTAATCCTTTTTCATTTTTCCATTAAGGAGAAATTTTCCAACACTTAGCCATTTATTCTTCTATGAAGGAGGAATTGCCAACACTTAGCCATTTTTTCTTCCATGAAGGAGAAACTTCCAACACTAGCATTTTTTCTTCCATGAAGGAGGAATTTCTAACACTTCACCATTTTTGCTTCTATGAAGGACAAATCTCCAACACTTAGCCATTTTTGCTTCCATGAAGGAGAAATTTCCAACACTTAGCTATTTTTGCTTCCATGATTTCTAATTCTCTTGCTCGTGGAAATTTTGAGTGGTCATGGATTTTGTCCATGATGGAAGAATTCCGCAACAACCATTTTTCTCCAAGGCAAGATTTTTTGAGTGATCATGGATTTTGTCCATGATGGAAGAATTCTACAACAACCATTTTTCTCCAAGGCTAGATTTTTTGAGTGATCATGGATTTTTTCTACGATGAAAGAATTTCACAACAACCATTTTTATATAAGGTAGGATTTTTGAGAGATCATGGATTTTGTCCATGATGGAAGAATTTTGCAACCATTTTTCTCCAAGGTAGGATTTTTGAGTGATCTTGGATTTTGTCCATGGGTGAAGAATTTTGTGACAATGATTTTTCTTATTATTTTCATGCCTTTCTACATTTGGATATTTCATTGGTGATTCCAGACTTAACCATTTTTTTCTTGATTGACTATCATGCTTGCTCATTCTTTTGGATATAGACACATGTACCCGTTTTGCTCTTTATCAACCATAGCTCACTTGTTGTAGATATAGACCTACCAAAAATAGACATTCTAAAAATAGTAAGTTTTCCCAAAGTCAAAATAAGGCCAATCTGAGAGGCGGTGAAATTTACTAAAAATAGACTTGCTAAAAATAGACTTTTTAAAAATAGTAAGTTTTCCCAAAGGAAAAATAAGGTTAATATGAGAGCTAGTGACATTTACTAAAAATAGACTTACTAAAAATAGACTTTCTAAAAATAGTAAGTCAAGACAATCAATTCTCAAACAAGAAAACAATTTTCATTCTCAGAGCCACATGAACAACACTTTCTAGATCTAGCTAATTTTACCAATTCTCATTTGAAAGAGGGAACTTTAGAAGATTGAGCCCAATACTACCAAGAACTAAAGCCAAAAGGACAAGACCAAGAGACAAAAGGGGCCCCCCCATTTGCAATGGGGTGATGGTGTGTAAAGCCCACAACATCTAGCACCCATCCAAAGAAATGTTTTTGAACATTTAAAGAAATAAGTAACTTAGAACAAAAATCTTAGGATGGCCTATCCGAAAATCTACTTAAGGACAAGCACTCAACAAGGGAAAGAACTCTCAAGTTGACCATAAGTACCCTGACCATAAGTTACTCACGTGTGTGCAAATGATTTATTCCCTGCTCAACAAGAACTCTATAATCTCTCAAATTCATTAAACTTAGCTATTATAATATTCTTACTTCAAAAGCAACCTAGATAGAGCCCTACTGCCAGTCAGGCATCTAGAGCCCTGACAGAGTTATCGTTGTGGCACCACAATCATGGTTCTACCTTTAGTGATTATTTTTATAGCACTGGTAGAGATGATTGTACACCCTTGAAGCAAATTTCATCTTTATTTTCAGTTTGATACTGCCTTTCCTTTGCATAAATTCTCTTTTCTTTTCTCATGATATTTCTTTTTCTCATTCTTTTGTTTGGCTTGCAGGCAATGAAGCTTGTAGAGGGTTTGGAAGACCACAGTGGTGCTAAAGTAGGTGTAAGATCTTTGCTAAGTCCAATTTAACTTCAAGACACCAAGAACTCAAAGAAATTAAGTGTGAGTAGAATGTTGTAACCATGTCAAAGATAACTTAAGAACCTCCATTGAGTTTGACCCAAATTTAGTACAAGTCCTACCATAGACTAATGACTAAGCACATCCTTTAAACTCTGAACCTTGTCAAATGTATTCAAGAAATGTACAAAATAGACCTCATTTTGTCACCAAAAATGTGAAATCTACACACCTTGCCGATAAAGGGAAGCTAAAAGATTTCAAGTCAAATGATTGGATACAAATCAAACTCAAGCTCCCTCACAACATCTAAACTAAGCAACTAAAATAAAACTATTCTAACCAAATCTAAACTAAACAACAAAAAGAAAACTATTCTAACCAACTGAAAGGGAAACTAAACTACTCTCATGAACCAAAAGGTTCAAGAGAAATCTAACCTAACTATGTACAAGAATTCTGAAGGGATGACACAAACCAAACTAATATATACACCTCATGTAGCATGGCTTCTCAAGATGTTCAAGAGTATCAAGGATTGGGTAAAGGTTCTTAGTTTAGAATTTTTATCCTTGTACTTTGAGAAAATATTTATCACCCATTTTTCAAAATCAGGAAAACTACCATGCAAGACGAAAAGTTGAGGTAATTCATGTGGTCTGTGGTCAATCCAAATGCAAGTTTTATTTCCTAAACCTCCATAATCAAAATAATAATTATCAAAATTTTCAACATTAGAAGAAAGGAAAGAAATGACCTAGCATGTTTCAGGTAGTAGTTCATGTTGAAATCCTTGTTGATTATTCACATGTTCAGGAGGACGCAGTTGGTGGTGGATTCCCCCTCTGGTCGTAACATCAAACTCACAAGTGTTCAAGATAGGATAAATCTTGTGATCAAGCCCTTGGAATACTACTTTAGGTGGCTTGTCCTTACATAGTGTGAACCATGCATCCTTGTGTGTATTATTAAGTGCATCCTCAAAAATCAAGGATTCCTTAATGAGGTCTACTTCATATATATTCCCAACTTGTTCGAATACAATATTCAATTGTGACATCAACCGAGATTTCTCGTCATCATCCTCACCCATGGTGTTTCTTGTAGATTTGTCTTTAGGAACATCTTGCAATTCTCTATGTAGAATCTTATCAAGCATAGAATTCTCATGATTGTAAGGAAGATCATCAAATGACTTCATAAATTCAATAATAGGTGGTAATGTTTTAGGAAGTCAAAGTTGATGGTGAGCCATGCCACTTGTAGTAACTTTATCATCTTAAAATAAATTTGGAAATTAATCAAATTCCCTCATGATATCATTTAGAACCCCCCCAAAGGTTGTAGTGTCTCTTTTGGTTTTGTCAACTTGTTCCCTATACCTTGATTCATCTATGATAACTTTTAAATCGCATTCGTCATGTCCACCCAATTGCCTTCTATTTCATGGGTATGTGAAATTTCTTCCAAGTCATCCTCAAGAATTTGACTTTGTAGCATGTGGGAAAGTTTGCAAAGGACCATATCCTCAAACTTGGGGTGATTATTTTCTAGTTCTGGGTGATCCCACAATAATGGGTTCCACTTTTTGACCAATTTTGACATTGAATTCAATATTTTTGCAACAAACATCATGTTCAAATGACTATATCTCAAAAACTATAAATAATTTCAAGATGAAATAAACTAATGATTTTGGGTACTCTATTCCTACTTTGTAACCATATTTTTTAATCTGAAAAAAAAATTATTTAGGTCAATTTTTTCATCTATTTCGAAAAGTGGTACATAATAAAATTCAATATTTTTAAAGAGTGACAGTCTTTTTGACACACATAACTTTTTTTCTAGAAATAATAATGATGTAATTCTTTTGTTGTTAGATTCAAAACATCAATATCCAAAGGATGAATTTGGTTTGATTCATTTTGGTTGAATATTGTATAGTTTATGAAGTTTTGAAGTGACACGAATTATCATTCAGACATACGTTCTGTTTGACACAGATAATTTGAAGTCAATTGTTAAGAAACCTTTTTTTTTTTTGAATAGAAAGGTATCTCAATAAGCTAGTTCCTACATATCTTTCAAAAAAAATTTGACCTAATTTACTAATTTTCCTGAGGTGTTGAAGTCGGTTGATGCTGAATCGGTAATGAACCTATAATGAGTTAAACTCATATTTGAAAGTCTTAATGAATATAATATGTATTACAATTATAGTCATTGGAAAGCTTGCTCTGAGTAGTAGAAATTGGAATTTTTTATTTTACAATAGGAGATCATTCAATCTCAATTTTAGGGGTCAAAAGGGCCAATTTCATTTTTTCTCCTGAAAACAACACCAAAAATTTGTAAGTTGAGATGTTCACAGGAACACTATGTTCGTGCAAACTTGTCTAATATGTTCGTGCCAACAAATGTTCGCACAAACATATGAGGAAAATAATTCGGTAGCCACAAATTTAATTTAACGTGTTCATGCGAACATGTATAATAATTTGTGTTCACACAAACATACAAAAAAGTCAAATTTATCAAGATATGAAACGAAAAAGTGGAATTTTAATCACGAAATTGGCATTACTAATATGTTCACATGAACATATTAACAAGGTATGTTCATGTGAACATGCCTTATTTAAACTCAATATGTTCGTGCGAACATATAATTATTTTATGTTCGCACGAACATAGTTAGCACATTCGAGCGAACATACGTAAAATTCTATATGCAAATTTTTCATCATTTTGCGATTTCCTTCATCCCCCAAAAGTGGTAACCAATATTGTGGATTCACCCTTCTTCATTATGTAGATCTTTTTCTTCTCAGTTTCCCCTTCCTTTGATGAAATGAATTGTGTCCTTGATTTTATTTTCAACACCTTCTTGTGAAGTGACATGTGAAAGTTCTTCCTCTTGATTGTCATCATCATTATACTCAACCATGATTCCTTGATGCAACTGATTTCTTTCTTCAACATTTAGTTCCCAACATGAGTGACGACTACCACCTTCCTTCGACATTCAACTTGGAATTTGGAAGAAATACTTCTCACCCCCCACAGATATCTCCTTGTACCAACCCATTTGGAACTTGATCAAGTCAATGATATCCTGGCAAGATAGTCATCTAAATTTTGAATGTGAAAGACTATGCACACGGCACCAAGTATCTCCTCCATATTCACTTCTTGGTTTCTTATTGATATCTTCTTTGAACTCAACAAAGTATTCTTTTGAATTGACAAGCACCACAGAATCATACACTTGTGCAAAAGAAATCCTTCCTCGTAATGCCAAGTCTACCCTCAAAAGGAACACCAAACAATGCATCTCCTCATGCTCTGTGGTACCATGTATCCTACATTTGCCTAATGCTGCAAGTTAAGATAAATTACAAGGATTTAGTTATTTTTTCAACTCAAATCAAATTGGGAGAAGATCAATTTCCCTATCCATTGATAAATATTTTCTTCTTTTCTCAAGTTTTCCAATTTTTCACTATTCTAGTTTTTTCAAATTTTTTTTTTTTTCCCATTAAAGATATCTCATATCTTGGATATTCTTGAAAGCTCACTATTGTTGAAAATTCCATGGATACACTTTGTACAACCCTCCCTCTAGCACCAATTTATGTTGATGTGTGTTTTATGACTCACCAAATAGTAGAACAAAATATCAAAATATCTTATCCTCTCTTGAATAAAGTCTTGTGTATGCTAAGATTGGTAGAAGATCATACAAGGACTTCAAGGTTCGTTTAATGCCAGGTCTTGAATGTGGATAAGATCAGTGGTTGATGTGATTTACTGATGCTCAAAAGGGGCGTTGCATGTTTATATAGATTCATTTCAAGCCATACTAGATGTGGTAGCTATCTTAAGGTTTTGCAATGAAGTACTTTTTGGAGTTTTCACAAAATATGCAAAAATTCAATAAGACAGGGTTCAAGAATTCTATTCTAGTCCTAAGGGTAGTGATAACAACAAATAGTACTCTAGTGGACACGTTCCTCAATTTAACAAATTTTTCTTCGCCAAGTTATACTACAACTACGCATGAACTGGTTCAATCTTCAAGGGTTATGCCAAAGATTTTCATATCACCGCATACGCCATCATAAAGAACAATGTATACAAATGATAGAAGTTAAACATATGCATGAAAGGGGTTCAGGCTAACTTTTCATGACGAGTTAGAATCACTAAAATGTCAAAAGTATGAACCAAAGGAATTAATCAATACACCATCATATTCTTCATTGTAATCACCACACGTTGACTATGCTAAACTTAATCTAATTGAAGACATTTAGGAGAACAAGCAAGCACTAAGACACATCAAGTATTCACCAAACTCCAATGAAAACTTTAGTATCTCAGTAGCTCATAGCAACAATCTCATAAAAAATCTCTTCCTTTACAAATGAGAAATGAGGCCTTTGTATAGTTCATCAGTTACAATAGGTGGCCAGATGATCACAATAACCGATGGCAAAGATCATGCCACATTAGCCCTAATTAGGGTTAAGGAAAAGGAAAGGAATCTACATTAATGCCACAAGGAATCAACTACTATAGTGGGTAATAAATGCCCACTATGCATGCTTGTTTAGGAAGGAGTGGGGTGTAATAAATGATCCCTAAGCACACCCACTATGCATTTAATGTATCTATCCTTGATTTTTTTGCCTAAATGATCGAAATCAATCTAACACTATTTCCAACTCCTCTATACTAATGCTTGGTGTAGATTCTTGCTTGAATTCTAGAACTGCACTTGCTCTTTCTACTTTTCCCAAGCTTTCATCCTAATCTAGTAGTAAGTCCATAGTAGTGTTCATTGTATTTGAGAAGATGGAGAAGTTCCCAAAATCGTCTCTTCCATATACATTTAGTTGAAAGAATTCCTCTAACTTGACTTTTAGATTATTAGTTGTCATTTCTTCTTCCGCTAATCTTTGTGATAACAAGGATGCAACTACATTTGATATTCCTTGCTTGATGTTATCAACAATCTTCTTCCATTGACTGGATTTCCCAGTAAAGCTCTCAAACACTTCCTTAGCTATGATCACTGTACTGTACCATCAAAAAAATCATAGACATCCCCCTCGCTGATAAATCGACCATCAATCAATTCTTGCTTTGGGGTCTCCATCAAATTTTGAATGTCGGCAATTACCTCCTCTTGGTAAATATGCTCATCCACCCATGATTCCTCCATGCACTAGATCCTAGAGATTGCAGCCAATGCCCTATTGTGTACTTGCACTAATTCTTCTACATATTTGAAAGCTACCTCTTGAATTCCTTCAATCCAAATCTTTGCACCCTGAGCAATCCACTTGATTCTGTTAATATCACCTACCACTTCACTGGAAACACCTATTGGAGGAACAAATGATGGATCTTCCTCTCTTACTGGATGAGGCAAGTTATTGACGTACTGACATAAGGCCTGAATTTTTCTTTTCTACTGTTCATACCCTTCTTCTACTTTCTTTAGCCTATCCTTCAAAGCCTGAATGGATTCATCAAATTCTTCCAATATTTTCTCTCTGGAGGCCCAACCAAGATTTACTTTCGTAACATGATATTCATTTGGAGCAATCTAATTTTTTCCTTTGTCAACTATGGGAGTCACAATCTGCAAGATTCTTGATCCTGATTCTCCTCTAATGAATTTTGTATATCTTCTTGCTTTCTCTTGTTCTTCTGGTTAGTTTGATTGGTCCAAAATTTCCTATAATTCAATTTCTGGATCAACCTCCCTTTGTTGACACAATTGAATTCCTTGCCTCAACCATTCCGGAATGGGTATACTTTGGTCCCCTTGAATTTCCAATTGTTTTTTCCTTTGGACCACTAGAATGTCAATCTCCTTTTCACCTCCTGGACTATCCATTGTAACCTTAGGAACTACAGCTTCAACACTTGGAAGATGTATTGCTACTCCTAGCATTTCTTCCTTCGGTGGACCATCTCCATCATTAATCATTTCTTGGTCTAAGATCATAGCGAGACTTTCCTCTATAGAAATATCTTGATCTCTCCCTCTTTCTTGCATGGACTTTTCATAGGCATTTATACTCAACCTATCATGAACTGGCCTATCCAAATTCTCTTCTTGCTCAAATCTCCTTATACTTATCCCTACATCCTACCTTTCAAATGTTTCTGTCTCTTGGACACTTGGAGTTCAACTCAGAGAAGAGGGAGAATCTCCATGTTTCTACTTATTATTCTGAGGTTCTTGGATGACTTCCTCAATCCTAGGACACTTTTCTCAAGGTACCCCTTTCCCTTTCTTGGTTCCTACATCTTCGGATGGAGTTCCTCTTTCCTCAACAGTCCATTCAGATATTTGTCCTGATCTTTCATCCCTAAGTGGTCTATGACCAAGCAACCTATATGTGAATCCATTAGCTAGTGCAACTAATTTTTCAAGCTTATGCTCGATCCACCACTTCGTAAAATCTAAGATTGGTTTTGAAAGAGTTGCAAGATCTGTAATTTCTTTCTTCTTCCAATCATATGGTTGAGCTATCATTTCTGGATTGAATCCCTTTCGCATCATGTTTGGGTCCTCCTCCATTTGATTAGGAACCTTGAATATGTTGCATGTTCTAATAATGTTCAATGGTAGTCTTGAATGCAACCTTTTTCTAATCTCATTCTCATCTGTTACATTTGCCCAAAAGTCTTGAAGGTCAACCTTGTGTTGGTACTTTGATCCTCCTACTGATGAGATCCTATTGTAAGGATCAAAATCATTCCTTTTTGGATAAAGTGGAAGGTGAAAGAAGTGGAGCTCATCTAATGATTTTTCTGTAGCTTTTAGACATGGGCATACCTCAGTTTTCCCTTCTCCTATGGAAATTGGAAATTGCAACCCCAACTTCTTTTTCCCTTTTTGAATCTTGTCATAGGCTGTAAGTTGTCGAGTACGCTCTAACAAGACCATCTTATCCACATTTTATACCTGGGAAGTTTGTATGGCTCTGTGGAGAATCCTTGAACTCAGATGTATGAAAAGGCAGGAAATTGAATGAACCAGGCACCATATTCCTCGACCAACTTCATCGCACCCATTGGTATTCTTATATGTGGCCTCTAAATGTGGTTCTTGTTTGGTGTACAAAATTATGTGTTAAAAAAGATAAAAATGTGATCTTGTTGATATTTTTTTTGAATCTATGAAAATATTTTTTGAAGTAAAAAAAGAAAGACAATGTTTTATGATTTAATTGTATGCCTTACAATGTCAAATATGCTTTAAAAAGATTGCTAAACTGTATGGAACTACCTCAAACTTCTTGATGGGAATCCTAGAAACTAACTACATTGTCATTTTATTTTAATATAACTTAATACTAATTTCTTAATGAAATACTCAAACATTCCCTCCTTATTACATTAATCCGAACAAGAGTGGAAGTTGCAAAAAAAATTAATGAACCCTCTGAAGACTTTGATAAAGTGCCTTCACCAATCTGATGGCACAAGTGGATCTCCTAGATTTTCTAATGCCTCCTCAAGTATTGTAGAAATAATCACCACTGATATGTTTTCACATGCACACATTTCCTTGAAATTTGACATCTCCTCTGACTATTTGTAATGCCACTTAAGTACTCAAAAATCTTCTTCAAATCTTGGACTATCCTCACTCCTTGGAAGGACAATCACATAAGGAACAAAAATCTATCAAGTCTCCTCTTCTCTTTAGGGACAAGCTTTCCAAGCCTCTACTTTAGAGGGACATATATAGTTGTTTCCCATGCAATAATCATCTTTGGACAAGAAGTTATTTTGAGATGATAGATTTCATCCTACCTCCAGCTTCTTATTTTTATCTATTCTCTAAGGAAAAAATCATGTATAAATCCCTATATCATTAGGTGGACTATCACAGTCAAATGAGTAATTTTTAAGTTGTATCTTTCTTCAAATTTCCATCAATGGAATCTTTGGCCTATTGAATACAATTAATTTTCACATGCCCATTTTTATGACAATAAAAGCATTTGAATTCTCTACTATTTGAAATATTAGATTTATTTCTATCAATGAAAGCACAATCCTCAGTAATTTGATGATCTTTATTAACATTACTTACTTCATCAATTAGTGGGGAAATCACAGTTTCTATGCTTAGATTTATTTTGTTCAATATAAAAACAATATGATTAAAACTCTACAGACACCGAGCTACCTCGGCCTCACCTCTGCCTCCACTCGGACCATGCTCTCCTCCATCACCGCATTGAGCCACCCATGCTCTGCTACTCAGTGGTTATTTTTATTTTATTTTATTTTTTATTACTTTTGGGGGACCTTGTCACTTTTTTTCGATAACTCTCGCATAGAGGGGTCTTTTTTCTACAAGAAATCTAAAGCAGAACCAAAGCATAAGATAGATTCAGTAGGAAGTGAGAGTCCCTCCAAGCCTCCTCCCAAATCAAATGCTTGGATACCCTCTCAAAAGGGTTATACTTCTAAGTCTGGTGAGTCTTCCTCCAAAACTAAGAAGTATACAGGTGTACCTTGCAATTTTTGTGGCAAGGAAGGACATCAAATTTTTATGTGTTGGAAACATCTTGAGGCATTAGAGGAGGCCATGTAGTAGTCCAATATTGCTTCTCCAAATCCTCCACCTCCACCTACATGGAAAGGACATGCTCTTTTTGCACGCGCATTGTCTTCTCTAGCTCCTTGGATTCTTGATTCTGGAGCTTCCCATCATATGACACACTCACCTAATTTGGTTACCTCACTTGCTCAGAGTGCTACTATATAGATTATAATTGGTAATTCTTCTAAGCTTTCAATCACATATTCAAGAACTATCTCTTTAGATGGTGCTTTCCTACATGATGTTGTCTTGGTTCTAGCCATTTCTACGAACCTCTTGTTTGTCTTTCAAATTTGTCATTTAGGCTCTGCAAAGATAGCTGAGTTCTCGCCACATGATGTGGTTATTCAAAACCTCCATTATCCTAATTTGGTTATTTCTACAATGAGTGTTGATCTTTAGTTTCACTTATATCAGTTTGATGGCTTTGAGAGCTCTAATTCTACAAGTGTTTCTCTCATTGCTCATTCTGACACAGTGAGAGAACTTTGGCATGAGCATTTTGACCATGTCAACTATAGATATTTATATCAGATGAGTACAAAGGAGCTAGTGATTGAATTACCTTAGCTCTCTTTTACTAACGGTGTGTGTCAAGGTTGTGCACTTGGAAAACATCATAGAGAACCTTTTCCAATAGGTCAATCCACATGTGCTAAGACACCATTGGAGTTGATATGCAATGATCTTATGTCATTTCCCACTCCATCTTTTTCACACATCCAATATGTGCTCACCTTCATTGATGACTTCTCTAGATGCACATGGGTGTACATTTTGAAGTACAAGTCTGATGACTTTGATTCATTTCGAATCTTTAACACTTTTGTAAAGAAGCAGTTTGGTCTTTTAGTCAGACATATCTACACTAACAATGGGGGGAATATGTGAATCAGTCTTTCAAAGATTTTTGCACTGAGCATGGTTTATAGCATCAGTTCTCTATTCCCCATACACCTAAGTAGAATGGGGTTATTGAGAGGAAGAACAAGACATTATAAGAGACTACCAATTATATGATATAGTCCTATGCTATGAGTCCTTCATTTTGGGTTGAGGCTATCAATTGTGCCAACTATATTCAGAATTAGATGTCTCATAAGGCCTTGTGACACATGACTCCAGAGGAGGCATGGACTCATGTTAATCCTAATGTTTCTACTTTTTGCAGTTTTGGTAGTAAGGCTTTTGCATTTATTCTAGATGCTCAGCAAAAAGCCATGGAGAAGAAGAGCTGATCACTCATTTTTGTTGTCTACTATGAGGATGTGAAGGCTTATAGGTTGTTTGATCCTAATTACAGAGATGTCTTGTTTCAGTGGGATGTTTAGTTTGATGAGTGTTATCCTTCTATGGATCCTACATCTTTTGTTTCTTCTTCACTACCGAGTACTTTATCTACTTCTCTATAGAATTATGCCTCCTCTGAGGACGATCTTGAGATTGATCCCCCTTTGCCCATCCACCAAATGTTTCGTGAGTGCATAAGTGGGCTTGCGAGACAATAGAGAGTGGCCTTTTGAATCATGCCATTTTTTATGATCCTCACAATTTTTCACAAGCAATAGGACACTTAGATTGGGATAGGACTATGGATGAGGAGTATTCTTCTTTTTTTGTAAGTATTTTCACAATGCAAAGTTTCCACTTACATTAAACCTATGAAGGGTTTTAACAAGGAGCTTTTGTCAAGTTGTCCATCTCTTCACAGAGAGGCATTATGACTATAGACAACATTGAGTTTAGAAAAAGAAAGGTAAAGTATGGTGACTGGAAGAAAAAATTATTGGGCCACAATGAGAAGGTGTAATAGGTGAATTCCAAAAATATGTATGACAAAATTTCTCTCCCTCCTCCTTTCACTATTACATAAGTCAAAAGTTATGAAATATTTTATGTGTAAAGTGATATTTAACCCTTACCATGCCTATCACTTCCACCTATTGAGTTTCCTATGTCATGGGCAAATATTGATGTACTAGTGTTGTACCTGTACCAATGGATACAACACAGCTTGCAGCATATAGGAAGGACAATGCCAAGGCGAGGAGGATAATCCTTGATGGTGTCAAGGATCATATTGTTCCACATATCTTGGAGCTAGATACAGTGAAGAAGATGTGGGACGCCATTCTGAATCTATACTAGAATGCTACCACCAATAGGAAGTTGATTCTCAGAGAGAAGCTAAAGAATACCTGGATGAATTAGGGAGAAGATGTCACAAGTTACCTCACCAGGCTTAGATTTGTCAAGGATGAGTTAGCAGCTGTTGGAGATAGCCCTAGTGATGATGAGTTAGTGAGAATAGCCCTAAATGGGTTTACTAAACAATGGAGTGTCTTTGTTCAAGTTTTTAGTGGATGAGATACTTTACCGAGTTGGGATCGACTATGGACTGATTTCACTTAGGAGGAGTTTAGACTAAGTCTTGTCAATGGGGCCAACAAGAGTCATAAAAATGAGGTGGAAGAAGAGAATGTTGCCCTAGCGAGTAAAGGGAAAGCAAAGAAGGGATCTAGCAAAGGATCAAATTCACAAAGTGAGAAGAAGAAGAAGGACCTGTCTAAGGTCAAGTGCTTTGGATGTCACGAGTTTGGCCACTATATCAGTGATTGCCCAGAGAGGAAGAAGGGTAAGAAGTAGGTGGCAGCTTCAGCAACTGCAGAAGAACTCTCCAGTAGAATGGAAGATGAGTTTGCACTCATAGCTTGTATGGTTAGCTCAACCTCACAGTGTGTTTAGTATATAGATAGTGGGCCGTCATTTCATATGACAGGAGTTAGAGAGTACTTCTCTAGTTACAAGGAGGAGGACACCAACATCCAGATTTCTATGGGAAACTTGTCCAAACTCAATCCTGTTGGGAAAGAGACTGTTTAGTTTTAGAGGGAGAATGGAAAGATAATCCCACTTCATGATGTGTTATATGTGCTAGGCTTAGGTATGAATTTGATTTTTGTATCTGTTCTTAAGGATAGGGATAATTCCAATCATAGTTGCTGCTAAGGCCTATAGAAAAAAAGTAGAAAAGGGGAAGAGGTTGAAGAGATTCACACTTTCTATTGTAATTATTGTAATATGACAAACTGGAGTCTTGCCATTTGTCATTTTTGAGAGGATGAACTGATTGAACTTCTATTGTAATGGTCATCTCAAAATCCTATATTTATGATATTGAAAGATTAATAAAGGGTCAAAAATTTTTTGTTGTGAGATAATTGATGTTGTAGATACATTTGAATGGTATTTTGTATCACCTATTTTCTATTTCATTTTTGTTAATTGTAGTTTTGTGTTTTCTCTTTTGTCTGGATTGAAGCAAGGAAAGAACAGAGTTTTACTCCCCTATTTCAAGGCTGTTAAAATATGTGATAAGAAGTGTCACTGTTAGTTCAAAAAGAGATCTCTAGAGAATTTTCCCTTTACTAACTATAGTTTAGTTCCGAATTAACTAAGTTCAGTATTAGTGTGGTGCTGTTAAGCTTTGTGATTTCATAAGATGTGTGAGTTCATAAACTTAATCAAATATTCAGAAATCCTTATTTGCCTAAGTTAACATCCTGTTTAGGTTTGGCTTGGTTTTACCTCTTTTGTTCTCGGGCCAAGAACGTACCCCAAATTAGCTTTAGGAATAAAACATATTTCATTAAAAATCTGTCATAGGGAGTTGTACCTATCAATTCAGAGAAAAACCATTTTATTCATAAGTAGTTTTTCAAATGTTTGTAGCCAGATATTGTTCTAAACTTGGGTATTCAAGGGTCATAATAAAAAAGAACAAATCTTTTTACCAACAAGTAGTATATTATGCTTATACCCTTCGACACACTATTATACATGTATAATACACATGCAATGTTGACTTTATATATTGAGTTGTTGTATATTTCTTCGGAGATGAAGTGTATATTCGATCATGAAATGATTATTATAATGAAATGCTATTGTGATAAGATGGGCAAAGAGGCCGAGATTACATAAATGGAAAAGCATGGATCTGATAATCTTTTTTAGGAGATTTGTAAGTTTTCCAGGATGATCTACCCATTAATAAGTGCCTTATGCCAAATGGTATGTATAAGTGATTTAAATTAAGATCAAGAACTTGTTCACTAAGGAATTTCAATTTGGAATGTTTATCTTACTTTTAGTCCTTAAACCCTAAAAATTCTCTTAAATGAAGATACCAATATGGAATCAAACTAACAATATAATCTGTACCTACATGAATATGACAGGAACATGAAATAGAATCAACTCAAATGGTGCTAAGATAACCACAAGTACGATAAATTGAACTTAGGTGAGTATGTGCTTAATTTTATGTTACTGTGAAAATATCATTCTAGAAACTTTAAAGTAAGAATGGATCATGAGTTTGATTATGATTTTGATTCTGACCCAATTGAGAAAGAGATGATACAAAAATGTTATATATATATATATATATATATATATATATATATATATATATATATAGTATTTTGAATTTTCTTTTAGTGTCTAATTTGCAGAGATCATAGAGGATGATGAACCACAAGGGGAATGGTATGTTACATTTCAATTTTCAAATACTCCTATATAATATTCATTGCACTTTCAAGTTCATCAAGGACACTGAACCACAAGGGGAATGGTATGTTACATCCCAATTTTTGACCAAACTTGAAATATAGCTGTTGGCTTCGCATGAAGTTAGTTTGCTATTTAATTGGTTATAATCTAGCCACATATTAGTTGATCATTAATCATGAACTCATGGAATTGAGATGGTTAACAATTATGATTAATTAAGATTAAATAATTCATCATGATAATATAACTTAACTGTGGGGAATTTCCTTGTAAGAAACAAGTTGAAGGGGTGGAAGCATTGTTAGAAAAGAATTAGGTACGAGCATAACCTTCACTAGGTAGACGGGTAGAGGATATAGCAACTTGAAATAGGATACATATGTGGAACTGCATGAGTTATTTAAATAATTAATTTAACTAAAATAATTTAGTTTAAAATATAAAACATATCTCAAAGGATTTTAATTTATCTTTCAACATATTATTTTAATAATAATTTATATTCGTCCATATAATATAAAAATGATTTGGTATCATTATAATTTAATAATTTAATAAAGTAATCTCTTCGTGTACATATAAGTTTATAATAATGTTTGAAATAAAATAATTATTATAAATTTCAAATTTTAATCTTCCAATTCTTCTTTCCAACTTATTATTTTTCTTTTACTTTTTTCTCTTTTCATAGATGATTTAATAACTATTCAAATGGTCATCTTGAGAATTCAAATGGATTTCTTTTAAACTAAAGGTAGCCAAAAGCCAAGCAACCATTTTAATAGAGTTTGCTTGATCAAATTTGCAATAAATTTTTCCTTTCTGTACATGAAGGATATATATATAATTAATATTTGCTATCATTATTTGATTTATTCTCTGCAATATAATTTTTGTATCCTATTTCTTTGATAATTTTTGATAACCTAATAATATGTATAATTATATTAAGATTGGCATATAATTATGTGGATCTAGGATTCATTATTTGAACCCAACTGCTATATCATAAGTTTGGTCAAAAATTGGGATGTAACATACCCCTTGATGATGCTGAACCACAAGGGGAATGGTATGTTACATCCCAATTTTTGACAAACCTTGAAATATAGCCATTGGGTTCGCATGAAGTCAGTTTGTAGTTTAATTGGTTATAATCTGGCCACATGCTAGTTGATCATTAATCATGAACTCATGGAATTGAGATGGTTAACTGTTATGATTAATTAAGATTAAATAATTTGTTATGATAATATAATTTAACTGTGGAGAATTTCCTTGCAGGAAACAAGTTGAAGGGGTGGAAGCATTATTAGAAAAGAATTAGGTAGGAGCATCACCTTCACTGGGCAAACGGGTAGAGGATCTAGCGACTTGAAATAGGATACATATGTGGAACTGCGTGAGTTATTTAAATAATTAATTAAATTAAAATAATTGAGTTTAAAATATAAAACATATCTCAAAGGAGTTTAATTTATCTTTCATCATATTATTTTAATAATAATTTATATTCATGCATATAATATAAAACTGATTTGGTATCATTATAATTTAATAATTTAATAAAGTAATGTCTTCATGTACATATAAGTTTATAATAATGTTTGAATTATTATTTTGATAATAAATTATTAAAACATTCTTATGAAAGATGAATTAAAATCCTTTGAGTTAACATATATTATTATGATCTGGCCACCTATTATACATATTATATAAATAATTTAATTAAAATAATTGAGTTTAAAATATAAAACATATCTCAAAGGATTTTAATTCATCTTTCATCATATTATTTTAATAATTAAAAGATAAGTTAAAATCCTTTGAGATATGTTTTGTATTTTAAACTTAATTATTTTAATTTAGATTAACCTCATGACAATGCTTCCACCCCTTCAACTTGTTTCTTGCAAGGAAATTTTCCACAGTTAAATTATATTATCATAATGAATTATTTAATCTTAATTAATCATAATGGTTAACCATCTCAATTCCATGAGTTCATGATTAATAATCAACTAACATGTGGCTAGGTTATAACCAATTAAACTACAAACTTACTTCGTGTGAACCTATCAGCTATATTTCAAGTTTGGTCAAAAATTGGGATGTAACATACCCCTTGATGACACTGAACCACAAGGGATCACCTTCACTGGGCAGACGGGTAGAGGATCTAGTGACTAGAAATAGGATACATATGTGGAACCGCATGAGTTCTTTAAATAATTAATTTAATTAAAATAATTGAGTTTAAAATATAAAACATATCTCAAAGGATTTTAATTTATCTTTCATCATATTTTTTTAATAATAATTTATAGTTGCGCATATAATATAAAAATGATTTGGTATCATTATAATTTTATAATTTAATAAAGTAATGTCTTCATGTATATATAAGTTTATAATAATGTTTGAATTAGTATTTTGATAATAAATTATTAAAACATTCTCGACCTGAAATAACTCATGTTAAAAATTGTAGAATTATAAAACATTAGGATATAACATACATAAATATAATTATATGCACAAACATCATATTATTATATGTACATATTTACATATGTACTTATAATATGCCATTAGGTGCATATAAACTAACTCATAATAATTATACTATTTAAAATATGAGTATTAATTTATAACGGTTAAAAGATGGTTATCTTGAAATATATACAGTTAGGTGCATATAATAACTAACTCATAATAATTATTTTAATTTATCTTTCCATTATTAAAATAATATGATGAAAGATAAATTAAAATCCTCTGAGATATGTTTTATATTTTAAACTCAATTATTTTAAATAATTTATAATAATTTTTTTTAATTCAAACATTATTATAAACTTATATGTACATGAAGACATTATTTTAAATAATTTTAAATAATTTTTTTAATTCAAACATTATTATAAACTTATATGTACATGAAGACATTACTTTATTAAATTATTAAATTATAATGATAACAAATCATTTTTATATTATATGCATGAATATAAATTTTTATTTTTTATTTTTTCTGATAGGTAATTGGCCGAAGCCTTGATTATTTATTATTATTTGTGAATATTAATTATTATCATTCGTTAAGCTTGAGTAGTTTCAAACCCAAGACCTCCACGATGAGAGGCTCACAAGTTACCATTATGTTGTAGGATCTTGCCTATTAATATAAATTATTATTAAGATAATATGATGAAAGATAAATTGAAATCCTTTGAGATATGTTTTATATTTTAAACTCAATTATTCTAATTAAATTAATTATTCAAATAACTCATGTGATTTCACATATGTATCCTATTTCATGTCGCTAGATCCTCTACCCGTCTGCCCAGTCAAGGTTATGCTCCTACCTAATTCTTTCTGACAATACTTCCACCACTTCAACTTGTTTTCTACAAGGAAATTTCCTACAGTTAAATTATATTATCATAATGAATTATTTAGCCTTAATTAATCATAACAATTAAATACTAACATGTGGTATAATTATAACCAATTAAACTGCGAACTGACTTCATGTGAACCCAACAACTATATTTTATATTAGGTCAAAAATTGAGATGTAACATACCATTCCCCTTGTGGTTCAGCAACATCAAGGGGTATGTTACATCCCAATTTTTTACCAAACTTGAAATATAGTTGTTGGGTTCACAGGAAGTCATTTTATAGTTTAATTGGCTATAATCTAGCCACATGTTAGTTGATCATTAATCATGAACTCATGGAATTGAGATGGTTAACCATTATGATTAATTAAGATTAAATAATTCATCATGATAATATAATTTAACTGTGGGGAATTTCCTTGTAGGAAACAAGTTGAAGGGGTGGAAAAATTATTAGAAAAGAATTAGGTAGGAGCATCACCTTAACTGGGCAGACGGCTAGAGGATCTAGCGACTTGAAATAGGATACATATGTGGAACCGCATGAATTATTTAAATAATTAATTTAATTAAAATAATTGAGTTTAAAATATAAAACATATCTCAAAGGATTTTAATTTATCTTTCAACATATTATTTTAACAATAATTTATATTTGTGCATATAATATAAAAATGATTTGGTATCATTATAATTTAATAATTTAATAAAGTAATGTCTTCATGTACATATAAGTTTATAATAATGTTTGCAATAAAATAATTATCATAAAATATTTAAAATAATTGAGTTTAAAATATAAAACACATCTCAAAGGATTTAAATTTATCTTTCATCATATTATTTTAATAATAATTTATATTTGTGCATATAATATAAAAATGATTTGGTTTCATTATTTCATGTGGTAGTTTATTAAATTATTAAATTATAATGATACCAAATCATTTTCCTATTATATTCATGAATATAAATTATTATTAAAATAATATGCAGTGGAACTGCATGAGTTATTTAAATAACTCATTTAATTAAAATAATTGAGTTTAAAATATAAAACATATCTCAAGGATTTTAATTTATCTTTCATCATATTATTTTAATAATGGAAAGATAAATTTAATTCCTTCGAGATATGTTTTATATTTTAAACTCAATTATTTTAGTTAAATTAATTATTTAAATAACTCACGCTGTTCCACATATGTATCATATTTCAAGTCGCTAGATCCTCTACCCATCTACCCAGTGAAGGTGATGCTCCTACCTAATTATTTTCTAACAATGCTTCCACCCCTTCAACATGTAGCCTAATATGTATCCTATTTCTTTGATAATGTGGATCAATTGATTATTATCAAAAATAATAATTTATACGAACCCATAATTTATCAAAAATTAAATGATAATATATGCACGAATATAAATTATTATTAAAATAATATGATGAAAGATAAATTAAAATCCTTTGAGATATGTTTTATATTTTAAACTTAATTATTTTAATTAAATTAATTATTTAAATAAATCATGCAGTTCCACATATGTATGATCTTTCAAGTCCCTAGATCCTCTACATGTCTGCCCAGTGAAGGTGATGCTCCTACCTAATTCTTTTCTAACAATGCTTCCACCCCTTCAACTTGTTTCCTACAAGGAAATTCCTCACAATTAAATTATATTATCATAATGAATTATTTAATCTTAATTAATCATAATGGTTAACCTGGTTAACCGTTATGATTAATTAAGATTAAATAATTCATTATGTTTTATATTTTAAACTATGTGGTTAACAATTAACTTGGTTAACCTTTGTGTTAGTTATTATATGCACTTAATTAATCATAATACTTAACCATCTCAATTCCATGAGTTCATGATTAATGATCATAATTCATTAAGATAATATACATATTAGGCTACATGTGGAAGGGGTGGAAGCATTGTCAGAAAAGAATTAGGTAGGAGCATCACCTTCACTAGGTAGACAGGTAGAGGATCTCGCGACTTGAAATATTTAATTAAAATAATTGAGTTTAAAATATAAAACATATCTCAAAGGATTTTAATTTATCTTTCATCATATTATTTTAATAATAATTTATATTTGTGCATATAATAAAAAAATAATTTAGTATCATTATAATTTAATAATTTAATAAAGTAATGTCTTCATGTACATCTAAGTTTATAATAATGTTTGATTAATGATCAACTAACATGTGGCCAGATTATAACCAATTAAACTACAAACTGGCTTCATGCAAACCCAATGGCTATATTTCAAGTTTGGTAAAAAATTGGGATGTAACATACCATTCCCTATCATATCTCAATTATTTTAATTGAGATAAATTGAAATCCTTTGAGATATGTTTTATATTTTAAACTCATTATATATTTACATATGTACATATAATAATTGTATCCTATTTTATATTAAAAATTGGTATATAACATACCATTCCCCTTATGGTTCAACATCATCAAGGGCTATGTTACATGCCAATTTTTGACCAAACTTGAAATATAGCCATTGGGTTCGCATGAAGTCAATTTGCGGTTTAATTGGTTATAATATGGCCACATGTTAGTTGATCATTAATCATGAACTCATGGAATTGAGATGGTTAACCGTTATGATTAATTAAGATTAAATAATTCATTATGATAATATAATTTAATTGCTGGGAATTTCCTTGTAGGAAACAAGTTGAAGGGGTGGAAGCATTGTCAAAAAAGAATTAGGTAGGAGCATCACCTTCACTGGGCAGACGGGTAGAGGATCTAGCAACTTGAAATAGGATACATATATGGATTTGCATGAGTTATTTAAATAATTGAGTTTAAAATATAAAACATATCTCAAAGGATTTTAATTTATCTTTCATCATATTATTTTAATAATAATTTATATTCGTGCATATAATATAAAAATAATTTGGTATCATTATAATTTAATAATTTAATAAACTAATGTCTTCATGTACATATAAGTTTATAATAATGTTTGAATTAAAATAATTATTATAAATTTCAAATTTTAATCTTCCAATTCTTCTTTCCAACTTATTATTTTTCTTTTATTCTTTTCTCTTCTCATAGTTGATTTAATAACTATATGAGTGGTCATCTTGGGAATTCAAATGGATTTCTTTTAAACTAGAGGTAGCCAAAAGCTAAGCAACCATTTTAATAGAGTATGCTTGATCATATTTGCAATAACTTTTTCCTTTCTGTATTTCCATGACTCATCTACTCGTTTGCTCATACATTAAGGCAAGGAGAAAAGATTTGAATATTAATATTGACTATTTTAAACATGCCATTCCATTTTCCTTTCATCTTCATGTCTTTACCTATCCACGAGGACAAAGTAAGGGAATTACGGAGCCCATTATTTCCAATTGTGGGAATAGGATCAGTCTAATACATCTCATGTAAGATATGTTGTGTTTAGTTGAAAACATTTTGAATCCATTATTTCCTTTTATTCTTCATGTCATGCTAGGTGGTGTCCTATTATAATCCTCTTTCTATGTTTAAATAAAATACAATGCCAAAATTATATACAGTCTCATAGCTTCCTAGACAGAATTCATTGGGTCAAATATCTTGTCATCGACTATTCATTTTGTGATTGTCTTACCCGTAGATATGGAAGATGGAAAATTATAATGATAACTATGAACTAATGATCCTACCTTAATTTATTTTGTTCTTTTTTTATACATTACACAGAAATATAAATACTACCATGAAGTCCAAACACCGAGGAATTCACCAACAAAGATGCCATCAATGGTGAAGAGGTGTAAATCAAGATAGAGTAGTTTGTAGAAAGTTTCAACACTTAAAATGATCATATCTAATTTGATATCTTGTTGAATTTACAACTTTAATTTCTTAAATTCGGCCATGTGCATGGCAAGAGAAACCAAGAAAAATATAGCATGAATCCATAATCATTATGCCGAAGCATATTGGAATTTAAACAATCAAATTTTGGAATCTTTAAAGAACATAATAATGTAATCATAGAGTGAAATGTTGGATGTATGTAATCTTCTTGAATAATTGACAGAGCCATCTGCTCTGAGACTTCTGAATACCTGGGACTCACCCACCTATGTAGCCAAGGAGATGGGTGATCAATAACATGAATCAGTATTAGCTATGATAGAACAATGTTTATAGTTTTTAATATGAATTAATTAATAGCTCATGCATGATTCCATATAATGCAATCTCCTATTGCCAAGTCATATGGTGTGTTAATTACCAAGAAGCCTAGTGGATGGCAAGATGACCCCTGTCTATTCTCGGTAGGGAGGGCCTTTCTCATTAGAGATTGTGTGGGGACAGGTTGTGGTCCAAGGATGGGTGCTAAAGCCCTTGGCAATGTTTCACCTCTCCCCAAAGATGTCAGTCATGCATCAGATAAAGACAAGTTACATAGTCATTTTTTTATCAGAAACTGGTATTATCACTTTTATTTATGAGGAGGTAAGATTAAATTGAGATATTTCATTGATATCGTTATTTTACACCTACATGCACGAGGTAGTTTGATGTATTGTTTTTCGTTTATATGAATAACAAATATGAGTATATTTCTAATCTTAAGATACTGTCATAGTTAATCAATGAAAAGAAATAGAACTTGAGGCCCAAATTGATTGAGTGATGATTGGAACCCTAAGTGATATAGTAGGCTTAGAAGCCCTAATTGATTTCGTGGTAGCAGAATCCCTAAATTGATTCCATGGTAGTTGATGCTATAATTAATTCCATGGTAGCAGAAGCCCTAATTGAATCTGTGGTAGCTAAAGCCCTATTTGGATCAATAGTATCGAAAGCCCTAAGTAATATAGCGGTATCAAAAGTCCTAAATGAACTGATGGTAAATAATGCCCTAATTGATACAGTGGTATATAATGCCCTAATTTTAAATTTACTTATATTTAATTGTAATTATCATTTTATTTTTGAGATAGAAATTTTTAGATGATAATTGTCATGTGATATTGTTAAATTGGTATTGTGGACTAACCCAGGTGGTTGCAGAAGCATCCCTAGTTTGATTTTGATCTCAATTTTTTGAGGTATGTGGTTTTCAATCTTTGTTGTAATTTCATCAATTGTATTTCAAGTTTTTAGTTTAGAAGTTTTGTCTAATTGATTTTAACGGTATATCTTACTCACACGAATATGAATGGTATAACTATCTTCCTATGAAGTGAAGTAATAATTATATTCTTTGAGTATGTTAGATATTAAATTAGACCCAAGAAAACTATATGTTACATATTGTATGAGAGCACTGGGTTCAACGCTGAAACCTTGGGTCCAACACTATTTCTGAGAAACCAAAATGTAAATGATGAAAAAGATCTATTTTGCATAACGGATATTGCAATGAAAACTTGGGAAATCACAAAAGAAAATATTCAAAATAGTTAAGAAAGTCGAGACGATATAAAATGGACAAATGTATAAGTTATAATATCATAAAGATGAAACCTAATTAAGAAGTTAAAAATGATTGGCCAATCAATTTGGTAGAGATCAGGTTTTTAAACCCAATTTGAAATCTTTGGCTAGGGTAGATATGGGTATATATGCTGAACATGTGATCTTTTTTGATTGTCCATACACTTTAGTTATTTTGGAGAATAACTATTGGGACTTTAACCCCCCCGCCCCCCCCCCCCCCCCCCCCTGAATTACTCAGATGGCAAGAGCAAAATGATACATGTGCCTTATCCCTGGAGGGAGGGCAATTCTCAGTAGAGAATGAGAAGATTAAACTGGGTCTTGATGCCAAGGCTTGCACAATCCAAACACATTTTATTTAATCTTGATAAAAATTTATCAAAATTCATCACGATGGCTAAATAATTCTTTATGCAATTAATGATAGAAATAAATTGTTACCTATTTGAACTTGAACTAAATGAAAATAAAACTATAAACCATGATGCTTTCTTATGTTGATTAAATAACAAGATCATTATGTGCTCCAATATGGAGTAAACAGACTTGCATAAATGGAACTATCAATGCTTGTTTATAGATGTAAACTTTGACGAGATGGGCATGGAAGACTAAGTCATACAAACGGAAAAGACAAACTTCCAGATAATTATATATGAATGATGAGTTACTCATGAGAATTTTATGAATTGTTTCAGACACTTATGATCTTTATTAGATGTATGATGATATTGCATAGTATATCATGTTTATACCCTTCTACACACTACTATACATGTATAATACACATGTAATGTTGACTTTATATATTGAGCTATTGTATATTGCTTTGGAGATGAAGTGTATATTCGATCATGAAATGATTATTATAATGAAATACTATTGTGATAAGATGGGCAAAGAGGCCGAGATTGCATAAATGGAAAAAAATGGATCTAATAATATTTTTTCAGGTTATTTGTAAGTTTACTAGGATGATCTACCCATTAATAAGTTCCTTATGCCAAATAGTCTATATAAGTGATTTAAATTAAGATCAAGAACTTGTTAGTTGAGGAATTTCAATTTGGAATGCTTATCTTACTTTTAGTCCTTGAACCCTAAAAATCCTCTTAAATGAAGATATCAATATAGAATCAAACTAATGATATGGTGAGTACCTACATGAGTATGATAAGAACATGAAATAAAATCAATTCAAATGATGCTAAGATAATATCATACATACTCGATGGGGTGAAAAAATGGGCTAATTGTTTTATTTAGGAAGATATGTTGTTAATGCAATGAAATTAATTTCTGAAAAAAATACTTGCAAGACATTTTTGGATTGTTAATGCAATGAAATTAATTTCTGAAAAAAATACTTTTAGCCATAAATGTATAAGGATGTTTTGAAACAAGTAAAGACATGGAGAATTTCTCAAGTTGCTACTTGAGAACTAGTCAAAATGTGCTCTTGCATACACCTTTACATGTTCCTAGTAAACAATGGGAAGATATTTATATGGATTTTTTTCTTGGATTACCCAGAACTCAGAGAGATAATGATCTTATATTTTTTTTTGTATTTGATCACTTTTCAAATATTACACATTCCATAACTAATAAGAAGACATCGGATTCACTACACATAGAAGATATGGTTTTCAAATAAATTATGAGATTACATGGATTATGAAAGACTATTGTTTTAGGAAAATATACTATATTTATTGGTTAGTTTGGAGGACAGTTTGGAAGATGTGGAATAATTAGCTTAAGTTTAGTTCTACATTTCATCCATAAATAGATGGAAAAAATAAATTTATGAATAATAGTTTGGATAACTTGTTAAGATGTTTGATTGGAGATAAGTGTACTAATTAGGACTTGATTTTATTGCAAGAAGAGTATGCATATAAAAATTTGTTGAAAAAAGGTACTAAGAAGACACCTTTTAAGATTGTAAATGGCATGCATCCTATAGTAATATTGAATTGAGGAAGTTGAATATCAAAAAAAGAGAAATGTTAAAGCAGAGGATTTTGTCGAGTTAAAGAAGAATTTATAAGAGGAAGTAAACAATAATCTAGGATATAAAGAAGGAAAAGATAAGAAGAGAAGACATAAAACTTCTGATGTTGGAGATGAATTAATGGTATCTATAAATGATACATATTTCTAGTTGGCACCTACAATAAGATAAAGATGAGGATTGTTTGGTCTTGTAAGATCTTAACGAAATGTGATAGTTAAAATATCATTGGACTCAAATTACCAGAGGACATGGATATTTCACCTATATTCAACATTTTAGATATGTGTGAGTATTTTTAGTCTGATGAAGAGACAGTTGAGAATCCTAATTATCCTACTAAGAAAATAGAGTAAATTGAATGAATCTTTGATACTAGACTAAGAAATAGCACTAAAGGAAAAGACTACAAGGAATATCAAGTTTAGTGGTAGAGTAAACAAGTTGAGGAATTTTTTTGGATATCTCAAAATGAGTTAGATCTTTATGATTCATCTTATAACATCAAGGCTTCCTAATATAAAAATCAATATTTATTGACCCCAGGTGTCTAATGTGAGAGAATCTTGGGTTCTTCAGAAATCTTTCACCAACCAAAAATAATTCCTATTTTCCTACACTAATCTTCTATATGTGGGAAAACCCTTGTTGTTAATTTTATTTATTTCCATGTAGTTGGTTACTTTATGTGGACCTATGATGCATCATTCCTTTGTGTATATGAAACTTAATTCTACCTTATTTAAGAGTTACCCTTCTTCCTTCCTTGCGGTGCATTCTTTCCTAGAATATTGAGTAATGTGTGGTAATTGGCTTCTATGGCATTCTTGTAATTTCAAGGCATTCCATGGAATTAGGGATACAATCTTGGATCATGTGCGGACCTATCTTGGTACTGACAAATATTCTTTTGCATAGTTATGAGGTCACAAGTTTCCCCTCTGTTAAAGGAACTGTAGTTTTTAATAATTGTATATGGCAAGATGACTTTTGGTCTTGATGGCTATACATTCGAGATTTAGAATAAGAGTAGAAAACAAGGTGTTAGTAAGAAGAAATATATAAATATATTGGATCTCAAAATATGAGATCCTAAGCTCACGATTTTTAATTTTAAAGTTTATGCAACTAGGTAGGCCTTATGCTTATAATATTATAGCGAAATTGTCTCAACATATCTGCATTGGAATAGTGATATTTGTTGTTTTTCCATATTTCTTGTTGTGCTTCCATTTTTTAACTCTAGCAAGATGGTTGGAAAATGCTTCCTACTTCTTTTGGATCATTTTACCAACCATACCTCATGTTAGGTTGAAACATGTTGTAAAAAAATATAAAATATCTCGCAATGGATTTTCATGAGGTCAGATGCGATTTTGTGCAATTTACAATAGTAAGTAGTTGAGAATTTTCTAGCAAATTTTGCATAGTTAGTTTTGAACATGAGAAAATCGTGTTTCATGGATTGAAAATGGATTAATTTTTATATAAATAATTAAGGTAGACAATTTAATTTCATTATATTTTTTAGTTTTAAATTTTAAACAATTTTTCCTTGTTAAATAAAATCAAAACCCAAGTGTGTTGATCACTAACAAAGTTAGGCTTTTGACGGAAACAATACCTCAATCTTGAATCTCCATTGTGGGATTTTCATCACCTTTGGAGGTCTTCAACTTAAGGTTATGCAAATTATTTTCTATTTGGTCATAGGCTAAAAAAACTCAAATAATGAATTTTAATCTAACGCCTAGGTGACCTATGTGATAGCCTAGCTAGGAATTGTCAGTAAGAATTTAAAAATACTTGTAGGAGTGCATTACAATTTCATGATCTAGATGCAAAGGCGTGTGAAAAGTAAAATTCAAACAATAGTTAAAAGAACAAATTTTGTTGAATCCATTAGAGCAATTTTTGAGTACTTTGGTCGATCTCTAGACTAGGTAAGGTTTAAAGGACTCAATTTATGGTTTGGTACATTATTGACGAGTGGAGGCTCAAAAACAAAAAAAATATTTTAGGTCTTCCAAATGGCTACTCAACATGGTAATTTTTTCTTGAGGTCCGTTGACAAGTTTTTTAACTACAATTGTAAACCCCAAAATAGAGGGCTAATTGGGTCCTTAAAGGCTAGTAGGCTTATAAAGTGCAATATTTGAAATTAGTAGAGAAATGAAATTGAGGCCAAGTAGTTTAGTTTATTTCCAAGGAATCCTTATAGTTTTTGAAGTTCTTACAATACTAAAAATTAGTCAGAAAAGAATTGTATGGTTGAATATCAAGCTTGTGAGGATGGGTTAACAAACAAGATTCAACACCATTTTGAATTAATGAGGAGCTCTAATAGAATTTTTATTTTTATTTTCAATATAACTATACTAATCTTGTAGGATATTACCTTAGGACAATATTGATATGTCCAAGATCTAAGAAATTCTCAAGGAAACCAAATAAATAATAGAGTACTAGAGTCTCCCTATTAGATAACCCATCTATCATGAGAGCTAATGGAACAATTAACAAAAATTAGATCTCTCTAATTCTCATAGAGGTACTTCTCGAGATGTTACCCATCCCAAATACTCCAACTTGAGCACACTTAACTACATATTTTCCTTCATGGGTAAACCCATTCTACTTGCAACTTGATTTGGAAAACCTTCACCAAGTGGACATCATTTGACAAGTGTCATGTAGGAACTTGTATTTTCTATAAGCTGGAGTAGCTTAATAGTTTAATTAAAAAGAATAGTATATTCAACTAAATAATTATAAAATAATCATTTTATTTGATGGTAATCATAGTATTTAATATAAATGAATTGAAATTGCTGTAATATTTGGTATCTAAGTTTTAGAAATTATTTTATGTTTAAAAGATTTAAATATAAAATATTTTTATATTAAAAATATTTATGACTAAATTTTTTTTATAATATATAATATACATGTAATGGTATTGTGCTAAAAATAATTTATAAGTTTAAAATTAATTTATCTTAGTTATTTATATATTTTTTAAATTAAAAACCCTTTAAATCTTTTTATTTTTATTTTTATGAATAGTCATTTTCTATTAATAAAAACATACTAAGATTAAAATTCACAAAAAAGGGCCAAGGGATACAAGATCATCCCATGAATGAGTTCACATGGCCAAGGCTAGATTAAAAACATGGCCTTAGCTAGAAACATAAATTATTCATAAAAAAAAGACATATAAAAAGTAGCCTCAGGCAGCCAAAGTAGTGCCAGCCAAGGGTGGTGGATCATAATTGTCATGAAAACCCCAATTATTAGTGGGATTGGGAATAGTCTAGCCATCATCAACAACAATGGTAGCAAGAGGATCAATGGCAACCTCCACATCTTTGACCTCTGGCTGCAGAGGAAAAATTGTCAAGTCTAAGCAAGGCTACTTCTTAGAAATTTCCCGATGAGTACCAGGAGGAGGAGTCGGGGGCCAACCAAAGCCACCATAGGGTGGAGAAACTGACTGGCATCTCCATCTACCATCACCACCACTAGGAGAGTGGTGGTGGGAAGCCTGGGAATGCGGGATGTGCAAGTGGTGGCCTGATGAATGGCACCATGGATGGAGGCCATGAGGCATCTAGGTATCTGCTAAGGCATCAAGAGAAACTTTGGAAATTATGCAGGGAGAATTCCCCCAGTGGTTTAGCAGCTCCTGTAGATGAGCTAACTCAAGGGAAACTTTGTTAGCTTGCACATAAATCTACATAATAACATTATTACAAATGCATGCCTTAGTATACATGGCAATATTAATAACCATAATGCTATGAGTGAAAAGAACAACATCCCTATCTTTCCACAATGTAAACAAAATTTCCATCCTAAAAGTATGCCAAATCTGGGTAAACTTTGGTGGGATTCTAGGGGAATCATCCAGTAGGATCATGTGCCAAGAAAAGGGTTCAGGCCTGAATGGCTTGAAAAAATCATGAATCCAGTGCCAATAATTTTTGGCAAGCCTACAAAACCAAAAAATATGCAAGAAAGACTCTAGTTGACCACAAAAAGGGCATATGGGATCTAGAACCCCAATGTGCTTGAGCTAAGGCCCCAGGGGAAGACCTTGGAAGGCAACACACCAAGAAAAATGGGCAATCTTGGGTTTAGTTATAGCCTCCAAATGGTATCAAAGCACTTTGTCTGTTGAGAAAGAGAAGATTGCAAATGCCATCTCTGGTTGAGCCTGCCCACAATTGGAAGATGAGGCGAAAACTATCTATATCTCAGCCTTGGCTTATAATTCAAAAATGGAGTCGCAAGTTACCACTTCCAATCATGCCACCAAGGTTGAACAGACTGAATACCCACTTTATGAATTAAGTGAACAGGAATGGAAAGTAAAAGGAATGCCAAGAAAGTAGAAAATCTCCCCATACATAACCTATTTCCAATGAAACTAGCAGAGCTAAGGTGGAGCTAGCAAGAATGACTGGCAGAAGTAGAGCATTTTATGCCATTGAATGGCAGATCCAGAGGCTTGACAAAAGGTGTCTCAGCAACTTAAAGAATTATTGATATTTTCTTCATCCTCTAAAAGAGTGAGAAAGGAATCATCCACAAAGTGACCATTGACTAACTGGGAGGTTGATTCAGGCAATGAAATGTCATGAACCAGTCTAGAAGACACAGAATGAGCTAGCAAATAGTCAAAACCTTCAGCAGCAAGGACATAAAGTGTTGGAGCCAAAGAGCAACCTTCCCTAATTGAACAAAAAAGCCCAAAAGCCTTTGATTTTGAATTATTGATGGTAATGCAAGCATTAGCATCTCCATGGATTGTAAGAAATTGGGACCAAAACCTAGAGCCTGGAGCATACCCAAGATGAAGGGTCATTCAATGCAATCATAGGCTTTAGCAAAATCTATCTTTAGAAAGATAGCCTTCTGATTGGACTTACGAGCCCATTCCATGCCTTCCCAGATAGTAATAATGTTGTCAAGAATATATCTGAACTTGATAAAGCCAATTTGCTCAGACCACACAATTAAAGACAACATGTGCCTAATTTTGAGAGAGAGTGCCTTGGCAATAATCTTCTAAGACACATTTAGGAGGATAATGGGCCTCCAATTGCAAATATCCTCTGGATCACCAATTTTAGGTATGAATTCAATATTTCCTTTATTTATAATGGCTCCTAAGCTTTTAGAATGATAGGCTTCAAGATAAACTTTGTGCAGATTAGGACCTATATGATTCCATAGGTGTTTATGAAATTCATAAGAAGACCCAACACACCTAGGGGATTTTTCATCAGCCATGGAGTAGACCACCTCTTTAAGGTCTCAGAGGGAAAGAAGTTGCTCACAAAAAGCACATTGCTCAATTGGTAGATAGTTTGGAGTAACAAAGATACATTTTTTGAGAGCAACCTCTTGAGCAACCGAATTCCCTTACAAAGCAAACACATTCTCATTATGATGAAAAAATGCCTGCAGGATGTCAGGGAGTCTGGAAAGAACAATAGATCCTTGTTTGATCTTTTTAATCCCAACATTGGTGTGACAAGCTCCAAGAGCTTGAAAGAACTCCTTCAAGGATTTATCACCAACCTCCAACCAGTGGAGATGGACTTTGTTTTGGGCTGCTCGAGTGGCATAGTTATTAGCAACTTGTTTGTCATGGTGATTCTTGGCAAGCCAAATTTGCAAATTCACATCAAAGGGATTGAGGGTGAGAGCCTCAGAGGCTTTTTTGAGAGCAAAAGTGTTGGCATCATTTGATCATTTTCTGAAAAGTGCCAACTAATGTCCATAGATGCATAGAAACCTAACAGTTTTTGTAATGGCATCATTCCATGTTTGAATCCATCCCTTTTGAGAATG
This sequence comes from Cupressus sempervirens, assembly GCA_028749045.1. Lineage (NCBI taxonomy): Eukaryota > Viridiplantae > Streptophyta > Pinopsida > Cupressales > Cupressaceae > Cupressus > Cupressus sempervirens. Next base: position 250,064,203 of record CM053787.1, read on the forward strand.
TGGATGTGGCTTCAAATTCAAGACAACTGTTTGCCAAGAAATGACAAAATAAATGGGATAGTGGTCAGATAACATCACATCTAGCAGGGGAATGACAAGTAATTCTCAATGCGCAGAAAATGAGAAAAAAGGTTGTGCAGTAATCATAGCATGATGGAGATGCTTTAAAATGTGGTCAGAGCTAGCCGAAAAGTTGGACCAAGTGTGCCAAACCCCACTATCCTAAAGGGAATTGATATTGGGATCAAAAAGGCCAAATTTATTGTGCATGTAGTACCAAGCTTCCCTTTCCCTAGCTATTCAATGAAAGGGTAGAATGTCATCTTTGTCAGAGGCCACTTCAACCATATTCAAGTCACCACACATGACCCAACTAGCTAGAGGCAAATTGTCAGCCAACTAGGCCTACATCTGGGATCTTTCCACAACATCATTGGAAGCATAAACATTAATGACTCCAAAAGAATGATTGTTAATGGAAATTAAAAGACAAATAATTCTATGTGTGGGGTCAGAACCATGCGAAATAATAGCAAAATGAAGACAAGGTGACAAGAGAGTAACTACACCACCTCAGCTAGCTTCGTGCTAAGAGGAAAACATAACACCATCTTTCCAAATGATGCAACATGCAAAAGAGAGCATGAAACCAAAGCTCTTAACCTCTTGGAGATGGAGAAAATCTAAATTACCAAGTCTATGACGGTCATCCTAGATGTAGTACTTTCTAAAGAGGTCTATAAAACCTCAAACATTCCATGAAAGAAAATTCATGAAAATTCTTCCATATCATCCTCGTCCTCAAGAGAGGAGTAGCTATTTTGGAAGAAGGTAGAAACCTAGTTGAAGTCAAAAGGAAAACCCTTTGGGCTAATAGCCTGCCATGTCACCTCTGGTATCTTGGCACATCCAGGAGGACTGCGAGAATGTCGTGTCACTAGTGGTGCTATGGAAGAAGTAGAAAGAGGGGTACAAACCCCAACCAAGGTAGAAGCCTTGGATGCCACCTTAATCCCTTGCCTACCAGTAGGGTTTGACACCTATGAAAGCCCCTGAATTGGGTGCTATGGAAGTTTCTTGCATTCATATGCTGGCTAGAATTGTCGCTCCTATAGGGATAGGAGGATCCATGGCAACTATCGCATAAGACTATTTGGGGGCCAAGGGGTTCAAGGTAACCTTGCCATTGCACCCAACAGTAACCCATTCTTCTTTTTTCCCTTCGCCTATTTTGGGAGGCACTTCTTTAGGTGTGGGTTTAACCCTAGGCATAGCCAAAGGGCAATCCCTAATCTTGTGTTCCACAGATTGGCACCTATAAGAGGTGTTGGGGAGGTTCAAATAAAGCACCTTCTTAGAGAAGGTTTGAGCCCCAATCTGGATTTCCATAGAATGCTTAAGTCTTCGAAAGATCAACCTTGATGCAAACGCATCTCTGTGGGTGTGCATTAAAAAATTTCTCAGGCTCCTTTGTGACAACTTTGCTAAAGGTTTTGGCAATGGACTCAATGAAAGGCTAGCATGGCAAGGGTAAACCTGGGAACTCGACCCACATAGGAACCCTAAGCTCTTTATCATCACAAATTGTGAAGTCTCATGACCATTTTTGAAAAACAAGCAAAGATGAATGCACTGACCGACGTCTGTTGTTAAAGATGACGTCTGCTAGCAATGGGTTAGTGAAGGGAAATAAAAAAAAACCTTTGGTAAGGTTTTGCACAACACCAAGGTAGACTCCATGAGGAGTCTAGCTCTTGTTAACCCTTTCTCGAAGCATAGCTTCAAGAGGAGTCCTACCCACAAAATAACCTATCAAGGTATGTTTCTCTAACCAGTCGCATGCATCATTAGATTCTTGCAAAGGAAGGATAATATAAGGATTACCTTGCTTAAAACCTCTGGAACAAACTTGCAAGGGCATTTTTTCTGTAGCGGTGCCATGGCAATCCAAAGTAGCAACATGAATACTAGAAACAACTAGTTTATCGCTGGCCGGAGCCATTATATCCTAGCCTAAAAGCTCCCACAGTAAATGTAGTGTGACATGTGGAGACTACAAAAGTAAAGCTTAGACGAAGAGCTGTATGCAAGAAAATTGAAAGTTCACATGAAGCAAGAAACCCTACTTTAAAATATATTTGATTATCATTACAAATAATTTTTCATTTGTAATATAAATATAATTTTAGTTTGTGATATTGCTATGAGGATTTAATTGTCTTTTTTTTTTAGTCGAACCCATTGATCAATATTTCATGAATAGTGATTCAACATAGTTAAATCGGCAATATCACTATGTTGAATCACTATTCATCAATTAGGGGTCAATGAGTTTGAATAGAAATCTATACAATTAAATTTTGATAGTAATAACACAAATTGACTTGCTGGGGAAATTATTTCCTACTCATTATATTATAATGTTACTATCTTCCTAGAAATCTGCTCCTATAAGACCCTAAATGTTGAGCCAATCAAATTGAATAATTTATTTTTCAGATTTTAGAAATTAAAAATATAAAAAAATAAAAAAGGAAAAATCAAAATTAAAATAGTGATTGGTTGAAATAAAATACATTATTCACTAGTCATTGCAATAGTATATTGCCTGTGACAAATACAATAATTAAAATTTTTATGCAAAGTAAAATTGTAATATTTCTATTCAGATTCAACTATTAGTTTTTAGAGTCAAACTTACTCACTACATAAAGTTGAGCACGTTAGAATTATTTATTGTTTTTTGCATAGTAAATCATTTAATTGAGAATTTTCTTTTAGCAAACTACTAAGCTCAGATTAAAAAAGTAAAATTGTAATATTTCTATTCAGATTCAACTATTAGTTTTTAGACTTAAACTTACTCACTACATAAAGTTGAGCACGTTAGAATTATTTATTGTTTTTTGCATAGTAAATCATTTAATTGAGAATTTTCTTTTAAAAAACTACTGAGCTCAGATTAAAATTGAATGTTGAGCCAATCAAATTGAATAATTTTTTTTTCAGATTTTAGAAATTAAAAATCGTAGAAAAATAAAAAAGGAAAAGTCAAAATTAAAATAGTGATTGGTTGAAATAAAAAACATTATTCACTAGTCATTGCAATAGTATATTGCCTGTGACAAATACAATAATTAAAATTTTTATGCAAAGTAAAATTGTAATATTTCTATTCAGATTCAACTATTAGTTTTTAGAGTCAAACTTACTCACTACATAAAGTTGAGCACGTTAGAATTATTTATTGTTTTTTGCATAGTAAATCATTTAATTGAAATTTTTTTTTTAACAAACTACTGAGCTCAGAGTAAAATTGAATTTGAATGGCCCTCATAGATGCAATTTGGATCTATAACAGACCAGTTGTGTAGTAAATAGATTATTGTGGAATTTGATTGAAACGGTCTTGAAGTAATTCCAACATCAACCAGATCCCCCCCTTGACTAGTCCATGCATGACCAGTTAGCGAGATGTAATCAAACCATGTTTAATATGCTTTGTGTTTTCATTTCAGCACTCCAACGTTACCCTAGTTACTGTTAAACTCTAAAAAATTAATATTGTAAACCTCGTATTGTTCCAAACAATTGAAGCAGCATAATCCTCTATCCAGAACATACAATTTAATTATGGGCTGTGGAAGTTGATTAGACAAATTAAACTAACTAATTCTGTTTATAATTCACATATATTTTGGGTTAACAGATTATCAAACAATGAAGAAATGAAACAATCCAGACGATGTGCAACTGATTATATATTATTATTACTATTGGCGTTAAATAGAAACTGTAGATAAAAGGGGTACCCATGACTGGAAGTACTTATTTAGCATCTGAGGTCGCTTCATTGAGCACTGAGATGCATGCATGGCACATTTTAGCTATGCCAAAAGCTATTCATCATCTTATATGTATATATAATGGATACATATATCGATAGAGCGTAAACCCTAATTTTTGTGATTTGAAGTGAGGTTTTTCCCAGTGAGAGAGTAAGTGGTAACTGCAGTAACACCTGGCGAGCACTGAGCAAGGCAATTTCCTTTGGCACAGTAAGCTGCACCAGTCCCACACCAGTTATAGATGCTGCAGCATCTCCCACTGTTGCAGAAGAAGTTCCCCTTTGGACTGCATGTTGGATCCCCCATCACCATGGGAAGACCAATATTGCATCCCAGAAACACTATTACCAGTAAGGTTGCCACGGTTGATTTGTACTGACCCATATTCTGCATTCACAACAACAATAAACTAAAATTCTCAAATATGAGGGCACAGTGAATAGTTAGCAATACTGCTAGTCGAAGTATAAAAACTAAAATAAGAGAAAAATCCTGCGCAATGATCTATATCTATAACATACAAAAACAACAAAACTATGCAAGAGCATAAGCCAAATAGAAATATACAAACAATGCTGCTTGCTTGGTGCTATATGCTGGATTGGCAATGAAAAAGAGTAATGAGCATGGGATCTATTTATAATGAGAATTCTTAGAAAAGAGTGAACAATCTACAGTCTTTGCAACATTTATTTTGCATTTATCTATAAATTGAATGCTGAGGGCCTGTATTGTGTGGATGAAATTTGTTTTGCATAACTCAACCACAGCTTATTCACTCCTGGTTGGGAAATGGAGCATTCTACGTCTATTTGTTTCTCCGCTTCCGATTTACGGCCCTAAAAAACCTCAATACTTACACACAAATATACCTAAACAAATCATCACTAATACTAAAGTGTTTACATCTTTTAGTTTTCTTGATTATTGATTACACAACTTGTCTAAAAAGTATTATAATAGTGGGTATTATTGGAAGATATTAGACAACATTTTAAAATGACATTTTTATACCATCTGGAAAGACTTCTATAATCAGTAAATGTAGAAAAAAAAACCAAAAAATTTTGACTTACGAATAAGAAACTATAAATTATAAATGAAGGAAGTTAAACGGCTGCTGGGTGGTTTCCTAACTCTTCATTGTCCCACATCGGATTGAGTAATGGAGTTCGGTTTCGCTTTATCGAGACAAGATATTTTCCTTATTGGGACTGAAGGCGTTTAGCCTTATCGAGACAATATGTTTTCCTTATTTGGACTGAAGGCATTTAGCCTTATCTAGACAAGATATTTTCCTTATTTGGACTGAAGGCATTTAGCCTTATCTAGACAAGATATTTTCCATAGTGGGCCAAGGCATTTAGCCTTTTCTAGACAAGATATTTTCCATAGTGGGCCAAGGCGTTTAGACTTACCAACACAATTTGAACTCAAAATTATAATTATATTATAATAATTATTATTATATAATCTAGAATCTAAATATCATACAATCATTGAAATAGTATTTATAATTTTATGTAATTTACACAATAATACTAGTTATAAAATTACTAGACAAAGTTCATTGAGTATTTTAATAATCATCATATGTTCTTATTCACCACAACACACAATAATGTTCATTATGGAGGTCATTTTTAGAAAAACTTAACTACAATATCAATTACTCATTCCCACTTGAATAAGTTGTCATGATTGTATTAGTAATTTAACAATATTGTGCTTCTACTTTGGATGAATAATCCTACTAGATGAAGTTGAAATCAACCTTCAAACAGTTAACAAGATCTAAAATCATGAGATGATTTATCAATAATTAACTTACTATTTGTGATAATATTCAAGATAATATGCATATTTCTTTCCATGATACTATCATAGAGCTCTAGATAATTATCTAGAGAATATCTTATAAAACATATCAAATTTACTACTACTATTGAGCATACATAAACTTGGCACATGCAACTTCTCAAGATAACTAAATAAAAATCTTCTAATCACATTAATTATCAAGTATCATCAACAACAACCCCTATTTTATCTCACTTTTCTTCTAAATTCAAACATTGTGAATTCACACCTCTTTTTCAATCCTTGTATCATTCCATGCTTTGATTTCATTTAATAATAATACATTGAGGCTTCCTCCTATCCATTCTATAGACCCTTCTAAACATTTTCCACCTTCTTTTGACTCAAAAGACTATTTTTAATAAAATTGTCAACTCAAGGACATTACAAAAAAATGTATATGTTTGAAATATGAACTCCAACATCTTATTGATATAAATAATATAGCATGTTTGATTAACATCTGATGGATGTCCACACATAGTTTAAATGGTCCAAAATGAGCCCATTTTGCATGCAAATAAATATTGGTCAAGTTGGAATCCATCTTATTGCAACCTGCATATGATGGGAACAAATTTCAAAGTTAGATTTGCGTTGCATAACAAAAATGTTCATTTTTAATGGGGAATGGAAGAAGTTAAGAGGGTCCAAAGAGAGGACACTTACTACTATGCCCACATCAGGCACCTCATCACAATCAACACTTCGAGTGTGTTGGTTGAGCTAAGTCATTAGTAGCTAATGCCAACTTGAGTAATCATCCTCTTTTGTTAGTAAAATATTTTGATCTCTATGACATACACAATCCACTTGTTCATGAATAATTGAGTGCAAAAAAATGTATTCTTAGTCAAAATGCAAAGTTTAGCTACCCCCAAATCTTGCAAAGTTTAGTCAAAACACATTTCCTCTATAACAAAATATTTTTACGACTTACCTAGAATATTGAGAGGAGAGGGAGAGTTGGAGGGAGAGAGTGGGGATGCAAAACATAAATATATAAAGAAGAGACAACTACGTGTGTGTGTGTGTGTGTGTGTGTGTGTGTGTGTGTGTGTGTGTGTGTGTGTGTGTGTGTGTGTGTGTGTGTGTGTGTGTACGTATGTATACAATGAAAATGAGAACATGATGGTATTAGTACATGTGTTAAAATATCCATTTGTAGAGAGTAACTCAATTTTTAGGAAAAAGATAAAATTCAAAAATTCAAGTGTAATTATGGAATGATGTGATACAATCAACAAGTTGGGTAAATAGAATTTATTTTAAAAAATTGTTTGTAACACTTGCACTATATATTATTTAGGAATCTTGCATGTTTTAATCAATTTTTTACTTATGTTAATTAGAATAATGTAAGAGTATCCAATGGGTTGAAGAACAAAAACATACATTCTTAACACCTAGTAAAACACAACTTGAAGATAATACAAGAAATGAAGACTTAGATTATGCATTCTCATCTAAACAGTATGATCATGTTCTAGACCTCATATAACTTGGTAATTGAGTTCAATTTCTTTTAAAAATAAATTATACTATTTATGTTTGTCATAGAATTTATTAATGTATTTCAATTAAAAATTATAACAATTTTTATTTGTACAAGTACTTAATTTTTTTTCTAAGGTATGTGTATTTTGTTGTTTCACCTAAGGATAATGATGAGTAGAATGAGTATTGGCTAACTAGATGCATTGAATCTAAGAAAAAGAAGTAATTAATTAGATGATGATATTTTTCACTATGTAATTGGGTCCATTGTTATAGTTGGTACATAGCTATAGAAATAAAGAAAATATATAATTGGCTTACCATTTTTTGAAGACTACCATTTAAAATAGAAAATGTTAAACTATTATAATTTAGTGATGTAAAAATTTTATCAAATTAAAAAGATACAAAGGAGACACTACAATTAATTAGTATGGATCATAATTTAAATGGAAGAGAAAGAGGAGATCATAGATGCATTTAACGTTGATCTCATTTTGGTTTTGACAAGGGAATGACAAAACACTTAAGTCACTTTCTTGGAGAATTATAGTGTGCACCGACTACAAAGAGTAAGTTGAGTATAAGTTGTTAGATAGTTCATGTCAAGCAATCTATACATAGTTAGTGTCGAGAATAGTATGTGTCAAGCCGATAATATGTGCTGATTCATTCAAGTGCCAAGAAAACACATACATTCTTAATGATATAACTATCAAGTAAATAGTGGACGCTGATCCATTCAAAAGCCAAGCTACAACATTGAAGATATAGTGAGTGCCAATCACCAGAGACTTTAGGTGCGAAGTAAACATTTTTTTGCATAGTTGTTTGTAATGGCACAAACTTCTATGTAAACTATTTATGTGCTGACCTAATGATTTTTTTACGATTCTAGAAGATAAGGATGGATGTATATTATGAATCCCTATGCATGACATGGAACCAATAAAAAAAAGGGATGTTCTAAGTGGCAATATGGATCAACCATAGTCATTGGTTCTAATCTAACCCTAGTCTACCTATGTCTACTTAAGGAGGTAAACCCTAAAAAGGTTTTTGTGTCAAAGTGTATGTGCGAATAAGTGAAGGAGACAAATGCTAAGTGAAGAGAGGGCATTCATGGTGACTAAGGAAGTTGAGATAGATGGATGAATTTTTTAATTAGTTAGAGAGAACATAACACACACACACACACACACACAGAGAGAGAGAGAGAGAGAGAGAGAGAGAGAGAGAGAGAGAGAGAGAGAGAGAGAGAGAGAGAGAGAGAGAGAGAGAGAGAGAGAGAGAGATCTGATTAGGAGGATCATGTACACATCAAGAAAGAGAAGATTTGACATCTAGTAGTGATGTGCTAATTGAAGGATCATGGTGTTGAATCATTATAATAGGTGATGCAGAGAGAATCTCCTTAGACAGTAGCCTTAACAAGCTAGAAGTTCTAAGAGGCTTTTGTAAAATAACTTAAATGAGTAGATACTTTATTGTGATTTAAAATCCTCTAACAAGGTGAGATCTAATAGTCATTCTAGCCTTTGACAAGGTAGATCCCTCATAGGATAGATCATAGATTATGATCAAATAATTGTAACCTTAATTGGATACACTTTACAACTGTACTAGTGAAGATTTGTAGGTGTCATTGCCACCCTAGTTTTACCTTCTCTTTGGATGGTTTCTAGGTAACCAATATCTTGTGTCAAATGTTATTTACTTTTTCTTATGTATGAAATGCATGGATAATTATTTCAATTTACATATTTTATTTTTAGATGGATGTGTGGTGATCATATTTTGGTTAAAGTTTTGAAGTGTTGATTCACCCCTCCCCACCCCCTCTTAGAATTCCCTTTTCCATTAATTAATTCCAACAATTGGTATGAGAGTGATGGTTCTCTTGAAGGATAGCTTGATAGCTTGAGAGGAAATATCTTGAAGATGGAAGTTTACTTATCGAAAGAGAACACTGAAAATTAGAAGATTGAAATACACCTTATCCTATATCAGTTGAGTGAAGCAATAGAAGTGTTACAAAAGTCATTGAAGAAAAGAAAATATTTGGTCATGTAACTGAATGACACACTATACAAAGAGATTGACATATTGGATTATTTGCAGAAGGAAACTCTAAAGAGTTTGATGCAATAGTTATAGATCTAATGCAAAAGAGTGGAGCCCTAAAGATAGAAAGAGATGCAATTGGTATTACTATGTGAGATGACTAAAAATAAAAAGAAAGCCAAGGATAAAATAAGTCATCATTGAAGAAGAGAAAAAGGTATTATCTAACAAACTTGAAGAGAAAACATCAGACATGCAAAGGATAGCCAACATGAAATTGGACACGATGAATCAATTGATGAATATTAATAATAAATTGAATGGAAAGGATATTGAGATCAAAAATTTTAAGTCACAAAATGACCTATTGTAGAATAAATTGAGAGCTGAAAGTGAAAATCTAATCAAGCCTAATGAAGTCATAAAATATTTTGAGAAATTGATGGAAACACCAAGACCTATCAATGATGCTACTAGATTGGGTTACACTACTACTAAAGAAGGAGAGTCATCTAGAAGTGTTGAAAAAAGGAGAAACAAAGGTAAGAACAACAAACACACTTTTCATCATTATGGAAAGCTAGGTCATATAGAAAATGTCTGCAAGAGTAAAACTATCAACCAAAGCCCTAAGAAAAAATATAGAGGAAACTATTACAACTACAACATGAAAGGACATCATGCACATGAATGCAAGACCAAGACCATGGACACTCCAAGATTTGAAGGATGCTACTATAATTTTTAGAAGTACAGACACAACATATGAGTGCAGATCCAAGGCTAAGTAATCATCAAACAAATAAGCCAAGGTAAACAACAATGAAAACTCTAACAATTGGGATTATAATACAAGATATAGTTGTCACTATTTTCAAGAGTATGGACATGCTCCTAAGAATTGCATAATAACACATTTCACAACTGATTACAGTAGATGGTTGAGCAATGCTACATGCTTTAGTTGTTTGAAGATTGGTCATATCAGCAAAAATTGTCTAACAAGGTCACCGCCACCCAACAATAAATCAAATTAGGGAAAAGAGAAGATTGATGTTGAAAAGGTAAAATTTTAGATGAACAAGGCATGGAAGAAAATAGAAGATTGCAATACATCAAGTCAAGATGAGGTCACTTTATCAAATGAATTAGGTGATCACATCACCTTCAACTAGGTAATCAAATGGTATGTGACGTACTAATATCTCAAAGTTACATTATGCATCAGTTCTAAGATTCTATGATCTGAAAAGATAATATATGCATGAATTGAGATGCAATGTAGTAATTATAAACATAGAAAAAATCTTTAGTTTTTTTGATTTCTATGTTGTTGTCAAGCATGGAAACTTTTAGTTGTTTCCAAGTGAAGGAGTCATGTTAGCATTCACCGAGCTTTCTATATACAATGAGCATAGTGAAAATCATGTGTAAGCCAAGTGAGTTGAAAACCTTATGATAGTTGAGTTTATAGTTGTGTAAAAATTAAGAATTTATTATAGAATTTTAAGGGTTATATAGTCATTTCTCAACTCATTTGTATTCACCAACCAGTCAAACAGAGCACAAAGATCACAAAGGTGAATTGAAATAGGAGTTTTGCATATGTGAATTGAATTCAACTACAACTTGACAAAATTCATCAAATTGCAAGGTATTTATCAAATGTCTTTTTTTCTTGTTTGGTTTTTTGTAAACCCTAAGTAGGAAATATGGCAGCTACCTCTTCTGCAAATTTTAGGAAGGAAAGGAAGTGTTTAATGTTCAGTTAATTAATAATGATGTGAGACAATTACCTTTCCAAGAAATACCTGAGATGGCATATAAAGGAGACTCGTTTGGTGTGTTATCCATGATATCACCAAAATTTCTAATGATTCAAGATGTGAGGTGTTTCTATACTTGTAAGGTTGGAAGTATAAGATGCATAGAGATAAGTACAGTAAACTTTGTGAGAATGGAGTCTTAAGGGAAGAGAACAAAATTGTAGAAAAGAAAGGGTTGTCACATGCCCTAGATATCCCTAATGTATTCAAGAAAGAATGGATAAATATTGTACTCATTCAAATACATGATGGCTTTATATGATTGGAAAATAGACCAATTAAGATCACCAAAAGGCTCGTGAATCAAGTGTCTTGGTATCCTACCCTAGATTGACCTAAGATCATGCCAAGTGATGCAAACTAGATAACTGAGAAAAATACAGGTGCAGTATGGAATAAGAGAGGGATTTCTATAGATTCTATCTCAAACCCCTTATTTTCCTTTGTAGTAAGAGTCATAGAACATAAGTTCTTTTAGTGTAGCAGATTGAATAGTGTATCATGTATGGTAGTGGACTTGGGATAAAAGATAGTAAAAAGAGATCATAGCTATGATCTTGTTGAGTTATAACCTCAGCAGCTATATGAAAAATTGGAGGCCATAAGGAAAAAAATGAGTGCATATTTCATGTTTGGTTCTCTACTTTTATGCATATTCTTCTATGTGCAGAACACTTGTCCCACATTTGGTAAAGTGGTTTCAAAATCAAATAGGATAGTTACACTTTAGATTGCAGAGTTGATAGAGAAACTTGAGAAATTTTTGATTCAATTATGACTATCTATTTGAGGATTTGAAGAAATCCATGAAGGAAAGGTAAGGATTCCTATGTCACTAGTGGAGAAACATTACAATGATGTTTTCTTCTCAATAGATGTAAATTATACATTTGTGTAGGCAACTATTCCTAGGGTTAGATGGCCTAAGCCCTTGCCATATGAGATTAATGTGGATGAGACATTTGTAACTATTATAGCTCTACTGATAGAAGACATTGATAAAAGTTAAACTTCATTTGGAAACTATGAGGAAGCCAACTCAAGGATTACAATTAACTTTTAAACAACTTCTGTGTTAAGGAGAAAGAAAAAACTAGCCAAGAAGTTGAAGGAGAGATTTGGTGAAGGGGGAGAAGAAGAAGATGATGATGAAGAGGATGAAGAGAATGAACAAGTCCATGCCCCATTGGAACTCCCACAAGGATAGGGACAAGATCAAGGAGAAAATGTAGAAGGTGTCGAGGAAGAAGAAGTCAAGGAAGCACTTGAACCAACTAAGAAGATGTGACATTATTTATGTAGTGGTTGATAGATTTAGTAAAATGGGGCATTTCATACCATGCAAGACTACCAATGATGCTAGCCACATTGCACACTTTTTCTTTAAGGAGGTTTTAAGGATTCATGGATTTCCATTGAGTATTGTTTTAGATAGAGATGTGAAGTTCATGAGCCATTTTTGGAAGACCTTCTGCAGAAGACTTGGTACAAATATTTAATTTGGTTCTGCCTACCATCCTCAAATAGATGTCCAAATTGAGGTGGTTAATAGAGTTTTGTGTAATTTATTAAGGTTCCTAACTAAGGAATATGGGAATACATGGGATGTTATCATTCCTTAAGAAGAATATGCTTATAATGATAGTAAGAACAAAAACACAAGCAAAAGGCCATTTGAGATTGTGTATGGGATTCATCCAAGGGGTGTATATGAACTAGGATATCTTAGAGGCATGGAGTATAGGAGTGTTCATGGTGAGGACTTTGCTCAAACTATCAAAGAAATATAGGAGAAGGTGAAAAATACTATCCAAGATAGCTCACAAATCTGAATGCCAAGGTAGATGAGAAGAGAAGAGACCTTCATTTTTCCATAGGTGATTATGTCATGGTTTATTTGAATAGTTTCAGGTTATAGAAAGGTGCCCCAACCAAACTACATATGAAATTAGTGAGACCATGCCAAGTCATTACAAAATATGGAGCCCATCCATAGAAGGTTTATTTTCCATAAGGTTTGGGCATTTCTCTTGTCTTCAATGTCCATGACTTGACCAAATTCAAAGGTCCATTTCCTAAGATTTCTCAAAATATTTAGGGAGTTAGTAGCAATATGGATCCTTCTAGGGTGCCTTCCCCAACCAAGTTAGAAGGTAGGAAGGTCTTGGATTCTAGAGCCAGGAAAACTAATAGGCATAAGGTGTATATGGAACACCTCATCAAGTGGAGGAAAAAAATAGATTTAGAGGCAGCATGGGTTGTAGAGGAATACTTCAACAAGGTAGGTATCTCAAAAGACCTATTGTCCATGATAGTGACATAGTTTTCCTTTGTGGGGGAGTATGGTCTAGGAGAACCTAGGTAGAGCTCTTGAATGACCTATGGTTCCTAAGTTTTTTTTTTTTCTTTTAGTGGTCCTAGCATCACCACTATTGTAATAAGGGGACTAGCCTAGTCCTAAGTTGAGGTGTGTTAGTAGGCCTTAGTTTCCTTAGTTACAAGTATGCCCACATTAGGTTAAAAAGGGTATGTTTGTGATCTTAGTGGTAAGTTGGCCAACCAAGGGACTTGAAAGAATTTTCTAATTTTTTAAGATCTTATATAGGAATTTGGTGAAGATTAATGACCTTAGGTTCAATCTTGGATAGCAAATTCTAAAAGTCATAAAAGTTGTCAAAAATTTGGCAATATTGTTGTCATTGACAACATTGACCACATTTTTTTGCATGAGAGAAACTTCAAGAAATAAATTTCATAACTATTTGAAACTATTGGTATTGATCCTTGGTCAAATATTTAAGGCTATTCTCAACTTGATGAAAGGGTTGGCTTAATTATTAAGGTGTGTGTACAAACTGGATCACAACAAGAACGATCATATTTTTTGTTTTTCAAAACTTTTGGATTTTTAGTAGTTTGAAATAAGGACTATAGCTTATGGAAGTGTTAATTTAGATAATTTTAAGAATTCATGTGGTGTTAGATTGTGATTTTGTAGGCTTCTTGTTCATTTTATAAATTCTTTGGGGTTTTGTCAGTCTGGTTTCCTCAATCAGGTAACTAGTGAAGATAGGGTCATAGGTCCTCTTCCTACTATGGTATCTTGAAGGGATTTTTGGATTAGGGAGGTGACTCCATATACATATTTTATAGTGAATTATGGGCCCTGGAAAGAAAGCAAGGCATTTTTGAGGTGGTTCCCTAGGTGAGCCAGAGTTGTGTGGCTAGGGATCATAGTAAGTTGTTGAGGTCGTAAGGAGGATTGAGGACACTGATAACTTCAATAAAATCTTGGAGAATGTTAGATACATGAGTTTTGAAGTAAAAAATTTAATGGGAAGTGTTTGTGGTAGTTCTTTGGAGGGAAAAATGAAGATCTTGCTAAATAGGCTTGAAAAGTCTTAAAACTCTACTTTTAGGCATATTTATAGGTCTTATTGTACAGACAGTTTGGAAACCATAGAGCTTGAAAATATTTTGTGTCTTTGAAAAGGGTGTTAGGATCAAAGTTTAGTTTTCCTCCTTATTAAGAACCTTTTTCAGTTATTAGGGGTTTTCTTCAAAAGTAGGCCTAATTGCTCTTATCCCTATTAGGGAAGCAAATTTTGTGTTTCTTTGAACTTGATTAGGGTTACAATGTAAAAAGTGGTTCTCTTAAAGGTATACATCACTTATAGAGTGATTTCTAATCATGTTGGGGTAGATTATGGAGTTGGTGAAGTGGAAGCAAGAAGAATTTGTAGCCCTAGGAAGGAATGTATGGAGTTTTTATTATATCTAATTAGCGTTCACTAGTTGAGGGAAGTAGGGTCTTATAAATAGGATCTCAAGGAGAGTAGGGTAGTGAGGAACCATGTTAGGTTAGGAGAAAGAACTAAGGAGACCCTAAATAGAGTTAGGGTAGGAGGAAGACTATTGTTACATAATAAACTATGTATATTTTCCTACGTTGATTATTTGATGAGCATATACTTATTGATGTACCATATTATACTTCCTATGTATAATGTTCATGCACATTATTATTCTTCTGATCGATAAATATTACTTTCATGTCAATAAAATATTTTATTGACGTCCTATCCAATAATCTATATCATACAAAAACATTTTTAGATTCAAACCACTATTTTAAAAAACATAAATTATAATAAAAGCTCCATAAATAACAAAAATAACAAAAGTCATAGAATAATCCACCATAAATGTATTGTAACAAGTGTTAACCAACCACACTATGTTACCAAATAGAATTTGTAGAAGTCAGTGTCTACCAAGTTCACTTAGGAGACAAAGAAAAGTTGGCATGAAAACTAGTGTTAACTGAGCTCACTTGGTTAATCAAGTAAAATCTATTTTATTTAGTATCTATCAAGTAGGGTTGACTAATGAAGAATTTTCTTGTCTTGGCATATTGAGTTAAATGATTTTTCTTGATGGTTTTATCCAACTTAGGATATGAATATAATTTTTTTAAAGTTGTATTCAAGCCAACTTGATAATGTAGAAAATATAAATATAATTTCAATTTGTGGGATTGAAGAAAAACAAGTGTGTGTGAAGATATGAGGATTCTTAAAGGAAGCGAATTGGAAGGATAAGAAAAATATCCTTATGGAGTTGCAAAGATAGATTCAATCAAGAAGGATCAAGTATTCAAGTCAAAATTGAGATCTGAAATTAGAAAAGATAAGTTTGCGTCAACAATTAGGTCATATCATTGTTACTCTCTAAAAATTGTAGTAGTGAAATAAATATCTTAACAGAGTTGGCTTAACAACTATTTGTAAATCCTCTAACAAGGTGGAATTTCTACTTGAAGTGTCTTGAAGACCTCTAATAAGGCCACTCCTAATAGGATGATTAAAACCTCTAATAGGGTCACATCTAATAATGTGTTTTCTAACCTTTAACAGGGTTGACACCTAATAGGCCTCAATTCAGAAGAGTGAAAAAATAGTAACTACTTACAATTGGTGGTTTTTTCCAAATTGGGTTTCCACATTAAATATTGGTGTCACGTGTGTTCATGTTATTTATTTTATGTGTATGCAACTAAGTTAATTAAGGCTAATCATATTAAACACCTAAAGATTTGAAGGCTTAATAGTTACTGAGTTACAACATTTTCAAGTGTAAATTGAGTACATATGTGTTTCTTGACTTACACCCAAATATTATTTATCAATATTTATGTTTTGAATTATATTAAAATTTAAGGGATTTGGGATTTATTTTTGTGGTAGCTAATTCACCCCTCCCCTCTTATTTACCCCTCTTATATTTCCAACACCTTTTTCTTTATAAAAGTTGACATAGGTTTTTGTTTTTACCATGTAAAATATAGTATGCAAGATAATAACATCCACACATGAAAATAACACTTTCACACCAAGATTTAATATGGAAATAAAATTTGCAAAATACCACCAAGTAACATGTTACCAACTTTCCATTCTTCGAATGTGAGCTCAATTAAGAACCAAGCCTATTAAAGGTTATAAAACACACCTTTAAATGTGACCCTATTAAAGGATCTAATCACCCTATTAGGAGTGGCCTTTTTAGAGGACATTAGAACATTCAATTAGAATTTCACCTTGATTAAAGGATTTTAGACTAATACAATGGTTAGAATGTACTAGTAGATTTGATCTATAAAGTACAACCCACTTTGCAAATTTAGATCTTTAATTGCTCATCAGCTAGTTCATTGACTAGCCTTCATTGACATCTCTATCATTTATTTTATTGGCATCTCCTCAAGTAATCACTAGTAAAAAATTCTTCACACTTCACCTCTATTGTTCTCTTCATAAATTCTCCTTAAGATCATCAATCAACAATGAAACAACCCCTAAAAATTCATTCCTTATGCCTCCTTAAATAGATAATTTTCATATTTTGCCACTTAAACATTATCATTGATCTTAGGGTTTGGTCAAATTCATTGAACCCTTCAATCTTTTTGTTCTCCTTCTAGAAATTTATGATCAAATCTTGCCTTTGCTCATGAAAAAAACTCTCCTCATGCATTAGATATGCTATCTCATCAATCATTATCTTCTATACACTTTGAATAATTCAAAATTTCATCTATCCCAACTTCAGAATAAAATATTTCTCCAACTATAAATTTTGTTGTCACATGGAAATCACTATGATCTTCATATTGGTCATTACTCTACATCTTGGCAACTAGTATGCTTTTTCACTTGGCATCGACATGCTTGATTGGTCATTTCTATGCTCGATCACTGCTACATTCCTTCATATAGTTAATCAGCAATAACTAACATTTCACTTGAATTGTTTTTTTTGTCTTATACATAAATTCTTTAATCTTGTGCTTCAACTCCTTCATTGACTATGCAATATTGATACTTAGTCAAGATTATACTTTCAATTTGTTTCAACTCTTAGCTTCACCAAACTATCTTATTCACCTCATATATTGATTGAAAAACACATTATCTTGTCTTCAGGAATAACTTATCAAGTGCCCACTATGTTTCCATGATACCTAACATATCTCAACTCAACCTTCTTTTAGGTCATCTCATGATATCTTTTTTTTCAAATCCACTACATCAATGCCCATTATTTCTATAGGCACCAACACCTAAATCCCCTATTCTTGCAATGGCCTTATGTCTCCCTACAATGACTCAACCTCTTTTGCATGTAAGGCTTGATCTCTTCACAAGGTATAATAAAATCTCTAACGATGGCATAATCAAGTATGATAGGTAGCCACCAATAGATTGATCCATAAAACCTTGCTGCTCTTGTTCTGATCATCCTTCTAAACCCTAGCCCTACTAGTGTAAGAGAACAATTTTTGTGTCTGAATGGATAGTACTCAATCCAACCAATCCAAAGTCTCTGCAACATCCCAAGTCAATGAGCGGGGGGGGAACTACATGGTAAAGCCTCACCTAATGAATTTAGATTCCCTATAAATCCTACACACTCTCCACCTTATGCACCCTCAATCTGATCAATCTTGTTTATGCATGCCCCCCAATAATATAAAAGGGTAGCTTCTCCTTAATAAATCAACCCCAAACTCACAATGGTGGAGACTCTCCCTCTGGTTAAACCATTATGAACCCCTATATTTATCAGGAACATGCACAGGCTACTTATGTAGCTTCAATGCAGGGCCTTAGAATAGTAGGCATTTATTCCTCGGCCTGCCAAGCACACATTATTCTTGTGAAGCCTCGAGTGGTCCCTACTATTCTAAGACCAAAAATTCTAATTCCTGTGCATGCACAAGGATTTTGGTGGCCTTTAGAAAGGTAGGGTGGCCCATAGAATTTGAGGGGCCTCTACCCTGGTGAATTGTAGGGCCCCCCACAATAGAACCCCTGACCCCAAAAAGAATAGTTGAACAGTGATCTACTCCCATATAATTTTAAGGAATGGTAGGGGCCCAAAAAAATTCTAGTTCTCCCTCCCACCAACTATATCCTCCTAAGCACCCCCCCTCCCCCCAGCGTAAGGTTAAGGGGGTGGGACTAGCCATTGCCGGCCTATCCTATAATTTCTAAGGAAATAATCAGCAAAGGGGCCCCTACCCCTACTATATATAAGGTAAGGTAAGGGGAAAATTCCCTATATAATGTGGGGAGGGGTGGCCCCAACTTATTCTATTATTCCAACCCCTTATGATATGATAAGTTGTAGGGGCCATAGAACCATAAAATAGTAGTAGGGGCCAAAACATCAATGGTGTGGGTTTAGGTTTCATGTTGTGTTTATGAGTTGAAGATGCCTTGTACCTAGCATCCAACTAGTGCCCAAAGTGGTATTCCAACCTTTGTTCCCAGTTGGGGCTTGGGTAAGATCAATAATCAAAGCATTCCTGGTATGTAGTTTCTTTCCATGCATCCTTCCATCCAAACTATCTTTTAGAATATATGGAGGAGTCGGCCAACCATCCTTGATCCTACCCTTGCTTAGAGCAAGTAGGAACAAGAAGTCCTGTTTATGTCAGTCACAATTTCATGATTGTAGGTGTGCCCAGCTTGATTGTTGTAGAGAACCAGGGACTAAACATAAGAAATAGGTACATATATTTTAAGGCTTGGAGCATAATGAATTGTAGCGCCTACTATTCTATGGGCAATGAACCCTACTATTCCAAAGGCTTATCATATTGATTCTTCTCAATCAATGGTGGCCTACTATTCTATGGGCCCACTCTATCCCATCTCAATGAGGTAGTTTGGGCGAACACACCAATGGTTGTGGATCTCTCTTGCCTCATGATTCCTACATGCATACACTGATTCTTCCCATATCTCACATGATCCATTAAGGTTTACATTGGGAGAGGATCAATTTTATTTTTCCATATGGTTCAACTCTTGTAGGACCTATGGTTCATAGGAATATAAAGTCATAGAGGCATGGGCAGTTTTGATTCCATGTTATAACTTCTGAATCAATCACTCTACTATGGCAAGGGGATCTAGATGACCCTGCAACAAAGCAAGAAGCAAAGAAGCCATAAGCTAAGGCAAAGCTTTTTCCCCCTATCATTCACAACTTTACCCCGATCTAGTCCTATTTTTATATAGTGCTAAGGTGGAAGATATTTTTTCTCAATCTTTATGTTAATCAAAATCATTATGGTGCAAACTTTGAAGCATAGGTCCATGGCCCCTTACATATAAGACCTATTGCTCATTCAATTTGGGAACCTCATTTTGGTCAACACGTTGTAGGAGCCTTTACCTGAGCTCATGCTCTTGGTCCAATAAATATTTCTTATTCTACTACTTACTAGTGGTCATATACAATTGGTTTACACACTAATGAAGATCTTTATATTGGAGCTTTTTTCTTGCTATTTATTTTTGCTCTCTTTTTAACAACAGGTTGGTTGCATCTACAACCCCAATAGAAACCAAGTGTTTCATGGTTTAAAAATGTTGAATCTCATCTAAATCATTATTTATCAAGGCTCTTCGGAGTCAGTTCTTTGGTATGATATGTGTGCATAAGGGAAAAAGCACTACAAGTTAAAATTGACAACAAAAATGCTTTTTTATAATATAAAAATAAGAATATATAATACATTTTTATTATTTTTAAGGGCTACTTAGAATGGTTGAGGCAAAAAACATCCATCTTGTTTGTCTCTCGATTAGATGTACATTATGTCTAACCAATAGATTTGACATCATTGACAACATAACAGGTTATCCAGTTGTAGTTTCTAACAATCACATAATGACTCATGTTATAATTTTAAAAATCCAAATAACATCATACAAATTCCATCATATAATAAAATAACAAGTTCTATCATGTTTATGTAACTATATAAACATATACAAATATCTCATGGTGTAAAATGTGTTATAAATAATTGAAGAGCTCTCATTCATTTGATCTACAATCCTCTTCACTCTATTTGAAGATAAATAAGATACATAATCTTGGTAGGTCTAATCCTAAGATGCATAACCATGTTGGGTCTTATCTTGAGATACACCATCTTGTGTGTCTTTAACAAAAGTGTATCTTCCCTCCTATATATTATTAAAAGATAATATTAAAAGACTGTATTTGTTTAATACAAATGACTTATAAACAAAAATAAATAGTGAACATTTAAAAATTTAAATTTCAACCATGTTTAGTAATGCCCTTAGTTAAATGAGTAGGTGCACTCTCATGAAAAATGTAAGTGCCTATATTCAAGTCCTATATAAATAACAATTATTAAATTTTTTTAATCCTTGTAAAAGAAATGTATAGAATAGATGCTACAAAATTATTTTTAATCCAAACCAAAAGTGATGATGTCAATGGCTAAATTTGTCTCAATTTCATTATTGTACAAAGGCTCATGGTTGTGTTAACTTGAGAAACATATATAAAGCATGAAACAAACTTGTTTATATATAACTTCTAAACTATATAAAGTATTGACATTGAAAAAAGATCAACCCCACATCTCCCAAGAATCCCTTGCATGCAAACACCTATCACAGAAAGAGAGAAGATAAAGCTACGAAGGTTGGAATTCCTAGATCCACATAAGGCTAACATAGGAGATAATCAATCCCATAATAAATCATTTAAAGAAACAAAATTGATCTTTGGACCTAAAATAATCAAAATATCTACTAGAACTCAAAAAAATAAAAAAATGAATGGGCGTTACCTAGAGTAGGATTTGGAAAATAGAATGTCTCAAGGTATGTATCTTGGAGTGTGAAATAGAACCTTTGAGTTTGACTGCATAAACTCACAAAAAACTAGAATACAAAATCCAAATAAGTTGTACCATCACAATGCACATAGAATCGACTTTATGACAATATCTCATTTGTCAAAATGGAGTCTAGATGAGCAAGTTATGGTAAAAAAACCACAGGTACGTTAAAAAAGAGCTAGAAGGGTAAAATAAAAAATCACTGCATTGGGATCCATGCCAAAATGTCTTTGGAAGCATGCCCACTAGTACAGAAATTACCTTGGGATCCATAACAAACCACATTGGTTTCTATACCAAATTGTTTCAATTTGCATGCCAAAAATATCAATTTTTGCACAAAAAGTCTTGATTTATGTGCCAAAAAATCTCAATTTGCGTGCCAAAAGATCAATTTCCATGCCAAAACTTTATGATTTTGAAGGAAAAAAACTTGATTTCAATGCTAAAAAACTTTGATTTTCACAGCAAAAAATCTTAAAATTGCCACTTCAGGAAACAAGCCCAATCTACAAGCAATAATTTTTTGCCTCAGATTCCAACTATGTCCAAATTGGATAAATTTTAAATGAAAATGGGGCTTTTTTGCACTCGGGGCTCAACAGTGAGGTCCATTTGGGCTGAAAATGCACCAAAAAATTGTGACCTCCTAGATACAATACATAAAAACTCTAAAATATGAAACCTTATGAAAGAGGGAAAAAAAAAAGATCTAAATACTAATGCCAAATATCTTACAAATAGAATAGGGACATGAATATTTGGAGCTCTGTGACTATGTTAAAGTTGATCAAAGATCAACCCCATAGCTCCCAAGAATCTTTCATTTAAACACGTCATAGATGTTGAAAAAAATTGATTAATTGCGTATTGTCTTTGATGCTACACAAAATGTTATATCATTGCCAGTCAGTATATGTCAAGCTCACTCAAGTGATGAAGATAATTTCCTATGTCTACTAAGCATTCCAGATTTTGCTTAGTTCAGAAGACAATGTCAACTGAGTTCACTCAAGTGACAAAGAAAAGTTCACTGAAGGTTAAGTGTTAACCAAACTCACTCGGTTAATGAAGGAAAAGTTGGATGGAACTAGTCTTAACCAAGCTCACTTGATTACAGAAGGAACTTTATGCAAATTCAGCATTAATTGAGCCCACTCAGTTAACACAGCAAAGTCATTTTTGAGTTAGTGTTTACCGAGCAAGGTTAGCTAACAAAGTATTTTCTTGTTTTTGCATATTGAGTTTAATAGTTTGGTTTGCTGGTTCCAGCTGATTGAGGAGATGAATATTAATTATTCCAAATTGTATTCAAGGCAACTTGATAATGTGTAAGATATAAATATAAGGTCAAGTTAAGGATTGAATTTGTCGAAGAGAATAGAAGATTTGAAGATGCTTAGAGGAAGTCAATTAGAAGGATAAGTAGAATATCCTTTTTGAGTGAAAAAATACATTTGATCATAAAGGATCAAGTATACAAGCCAGAATTGAGATCCATAATCAGCAATTCAATTGCATTTGAAATTAGATCATCTCATTGTTACTTTCTAACTATTGTAGCAGTGATCTAAATCTCTTAATAGAGTTGTCTTAACAACTATTTGTAAATCCTCTAACAAGGTGGAAATTATAGATTGAAGTCTCTAAAGACCTCTAACAAGACCAATCCTAATAGGGTGATTAAATCCTCTAATAGGTTCACACCTAAGAGTTTTTTTTAAAACCTTTAATAGGGTTGGCTGGTAATAGGGCTCACTTCAGAAGAGTGAAAATTAGTAAGTAGCTGCAATTGGTTATTTTTCCAAATAGGGCTTACACATTAAATCTTGGTGTCACTTGTGTTCATGCCATTTCTTTCATGTGCATGGAACTAAGTTAAGTAAGTTTAATCACTGATAATATCTTAAGATTTACATGTTAAGGATTTTCCAAGTTAGTATTGCCATTTTAGTTTTTTCTGAGTTACAACCATTTCTAGTGTAAACTGAGTGCTTATGTATTTACCAATAATAGGTAGTTTCAATGAATTTTATGTTGACATCTAAGGGATCTAGGACTTATTTTTACATAACTAATTCATCCCTCCCCTATCAGTTACTCCTCTTATATTTACAACAATTGGTATTAGAACTTCTTGGTGCTTGCAAAGAAAGGTTTTAAGGACCTAAGCCAAAGATCAGGATGTCTTATCGGAGAGGGATTCCCAAGATGAACAAAGATAAATTCTAGGCATGGCAAGAACTTATGAAGTTGCTCTTGGTAACCATTAATGATTTAGGTTTGAAATACTTGGAAAATGGTTACAAGGCTCCTACTAGAACATTCACTATATAAGAGATTTCTAAAAACAAAAATCATAAGATCACGATGATTGATATTGCATCAACTCTCAACTATGCTAAGTTGGGTGAGGTCAAAAGATTGGCTACTAATCATGACATGTAGACCAAACTAAAGGATATCTATGGAGGTGATAATAATTTAAAAAAAGCCAAGACAGAAAGCTTGAGAGATCAGTTTGATCAGATGAAAATGGGACAGGATAAAAACATTGCAAAATATGTTGAGAGAATCAAAGCTAGTGTTAGTTCTATCAAAGTCTTGAGAGGAACAATTGAAGATGTAACCATGGTAAGAAAGGTACTCAGAACCCTTCTTCCTAACTGTGCAATCAGAGTGTCTACTATTCTAGATATGAGATGTGATCCAAATAACAATACAACTTTGGATGCTCTAGTTGGAATATTGACTGCTTTTGAACTAGATAACTATAATAATTATACTCCTCGCTCTAGCAATATTGAATCTAAATTTGAGGACAAGGTATCACTTAAGAAGAAAGCCAAAAATTGTAAAAGGAAAACATCTAAAAGAGAGGAGGAAGATAGTTCTAATAGTGATCTTGAAGCCATTGAAGCATTGCTTGCAAGATGTTAGCACAAAGGAAAAGGAAAGTATAAAGGTAAAATCCCTCTAATCTATTTCTCTTGTGAAGAAGTTGGACACATTGGTGCAAGGTGCCCAAATAGAGAAAACAAATGTGAAAAGAAGCACAAAAAGTACAAAGGAAAGAAGGATTTCAAGAACTTCAAGGTATATAAGGAAAAAGTTAAGAAATCTTATTTTATGGCTAAGGATTCAGATAGTAGTGAAGAAGATGAAATGGTTTATATTGTTGTAAAAGATGAATCTGATGATGAAGGAGATAAAATGACACTTATCTCTCATGTTAGCAAAAATGATACATGGATTATTGATAGTGGCTGCTCACATCATATGACTCATGAAAAAATGAAGTTTGAACATATGGAACATTATGATGGTGGAAGTATGAGATTTGGAAACAATGAACCATGTTGCATAAAGCGAAAAGGTTGTATCTTACTAACCAATGAAATTGGATATGATAATGCATATTGGGTTGAAGGACTAAAGCATAATCTACTAAGTGTGCCATAGTTGAATAACATTAGATTCAAGGTAGAATTCATGAACGAGAAGGCCAAGTTGCTAGATGGAAAAGAAAATCTTGTTGGGTCTGTCAAACAAACAAAAGATAACCTATTCTATGTAATGTCCCATTTCAAGACATTTGATTATTCATCATTTATTTGTATCCATTTCATAATATTTTTTCTTTGATCCATTTTTCATTCTTTGGTATCCTATATTTATATGTGTATCTCCAAGAGTCATGCCCTTTCATTAATAGTAATTATATTATTTATTATTATATTAAATATAATTATATATTATATTTAATTATATAAATCATATTCCTTATAATTAAAAATACTATTTTAATAGGTAATTAAGATGCAATTGTCAATAGTTGATATATGTGTATATATATATATAAATCAATAAAATAGTATTTTAATATCTAATATATAAGTATATATATATTGTATACACGTATGGTTATATGATAATATTTATGATATATATAATAATTTATATTTTAATTTATATATAGTATTAATCATTTTAATTATATATAATACTTATATTATACTTATCCATTACTAAATTATATATGTCAAAATGGTGATATCACAATCCTCCCCTCTCAATTTTGCTTGACCTCAAGCAAAATCATTCATACACAAGCTTCTCCATAGACACAAAACATATTTGCAAAGCCTAAAAGATTTATGAGATATACATCTTAATGAATGATAACATGAAGTAGACAAAAAGTAGACACAACGTAAACAATTGAATGCATGAAGACATGAAGTATACACGATGCAAACAATTGAAGACACAAAGTAAACATGATGTAGACACACAATACACATGTTTATGCAATTCCTTGATTGTGAACTTGCAACCACAAAAAATTATTAGTACACATTTATATATAAATTTTCCTTTCTAGGATTTCCTTATATCAATCCCCCTAAAAAGGTATTTATTGTCTCTATTTAGAGAATACACTGAAATTTGATCTTACAATGACTTGTCAATCAAAAGTATAATATATTACTAATTAATTTATCATTTCTTGAGTATTAGAGGAGAAACTATAATAGGGTGCTCTATTACCCAATCATGGGCCTCACCATTCTCCCTCATTATTGTTATCTGTCTTTAATCATTATCTCTAATATAGTGCCTTGGTATGATGTAGCCCGAGGTATTTTCTCCACCGTAGGCCTTACCTAGTACCCTTGGATGATGTAGCCCAATGCCCATCTCACCACAGGCCATACCTAGTACTTTCAAGTTGTGTCACCTAGCCCATTCCACTATAGACCTTATCTTATCTTGGAAGATGATGACCTTATTGATTTTACTTAATAATATTATTTGTGATAATGATTGAAAACTAATCTCACTTAGAATTCAATATTTAGAATTTTGAAAACCTAATTATATTCAATCATTATTTAATGATAAATATCTAACTCAACAATTATTTGATTATTACTTATTAGAAATCAATTTCATTTCATTGTAACTATTTGATTAGAGTCATTGATAGTGGGTATTAGTCTATTCAATATTTATCACAATAACAAAATGTTTCAATAATAAGGACACTTAACAATTATTTCTTAATAAAATATATGAAGAAAATATACAACTTACCTCGTTACCTTTACATGTCGAAGTGGTGATTTAGGAATATGAAGTAATCTACATATCAACTTAAGGTCTTCCTCTCATTTAATCCCCTATTTCATACATTCAATATAAATAGTGGGTGCTCACCTTTGGACTTCTCCAATATCGATATCTTTTTGGTTATTAATTTCCTTATGAAACTTACTTTCTTGAGTGGACGTATCTCATATGCTTGCATTCATTGAATGTTTGGAGTTCCTTATCGTCATCACACTTATTACTGCCCTAACTTTTATTTCTTTATACTTCCCTTGGAATGATAGTATAGGGAAGAAACATGTTATAAATTATCTTAGCCATCTTTCATATTCAACGTTTACCATCTCTATTTTCCTTTGCATAATATAACCCCACCCATATTTTACTATAGACAACATATCTTGCATGAAAAACATTAGAGTCTCCTATCCAGCATCCTAATTACAAGGCTTGTGTGTCCTTGGAATTCGTATATCTATTAGGAAGTGGTCACCTTTTTATATTTCTGTGGGAATCTTCTCTTTTTCCCGAGACCTCCAGTTTGGTCATCTGTGTAATTATTTTCACATTGACTAGCATGGCTATCAGCCCCTCAATAGTATAAATCACCTTGAACTAGAAAATAATACAATTTCTACCATGAAATGAATACTAGCTTGTTTTCTTCTCAATAGTCTTTTGGGGTTTTCTCTTGCTATTTCCATGTGAGTTGAAACATATTCTTAAAGAGTATTGAACTCCATGATTTGATGGGTCACATCCATATGCTTCCACCATATGATATATATATATATATATATATATATATATATATATATATATATATATATATATATATATATATATAGACATATATATATATATATATATATATATACACACACACACACACACATATATATATATATATACACACACACACACACACATATATATATATATATATACATATATATATATATATATATATACATATATATATATATATATATATATATATATATATATATATATATATATATATATATACACATAGATATATATATATATATATATATATATATGTATGTATGTATGTATGTATGTATGTATGTATGTATATTCCCATTAATAATCTCAACCTTTAATAACTTATTCAAGTTTTTGATCTCATTGATTATGCATTTTTTTGTCTCAATTCTTCCTCAATGTACTAGAAGCAAGTCATAGACATGTGCTTAACCTTTTGAAGATGCCAAGTGGAGAGCTATGATTCCTTGCTCATTTGTTGCATTGACCAATCATGTTTCAGCTTGTAATACATACTGTTCAAGACAAATTTTCACCATATCTATGATTTTATCCTCACTGACTTTAGAGTGAAGAGCAACATGCAGAACTCTCTCTATTTTAGTGATCTACAAGTGAGCACCACACTCTAATACTTTTTGTGGGCTCTTTACATTTAGCCATTTACTCATCAATTCACAAAAAATATAATATCTGAAGGAGAGAATGACTTCAGATGGGACTTGTTGCCACACATAACTTATAGTCTAAATGTTGTAATCTTCAAGAACACAAGTAGTTCTAATTGCATCCATCCTTTGTATTCAAATAAACAACTCGCTCATAATTTCTCCAATATCTCAATCCACCATCAATATTTTCAGGAATTCATTCCCTTTGCAATTCATTAGAAACATCACAAGACCTATGATAAGAAGTAGAAGACTGTGATTTGGCAAATTAATCTCAAAAAATAATCATAATCCTTCCCATGGCCTCTTCGTAGAAGTGTGGCACAAATCAACCATCCTTTCACCTTCCTCAATCATAGCAATTTCTCAACATAGGTCTCAGGATTGAAACATGCTCCAATACCACTTGTAATGTCTCATTTCAGGATATTTGATTATTCATCATTTATTTTTATCCATTTCATAATATTTTTTCTCTGATCCCTTTTTCATCATTTGGTATCCTATATTTATATGTGTATCTCCAATAGTCATCCCCTTTCATTAATAGTAATTATATTAACCAGATAATTATATTATATATTATTATATTAAATATAATATAATATTATATTTAATTATATAAATCATATTCCTTACAATTAATAATACTATTTTAATAGCTAATTAAGATGCAATTGTCAATAGTTAATATATGTGTATATATATAAATTAATAAAGTAGTATTTTAAAATCTAATATATAGGTATGTGTATATATATATATATATTGTATGATAATATTTATGATATATATAATAATTTATATTTTCATTTATATACAGTATTAATCATTTTAATATTATATAATAATTATATTATACTTATCCATATAATATATATGGATAAGATGGGAAACCAGATATGGGCCTATGCAACAATTATCAAATGGGTAAGATGGGAAAGAAAAGTTTTAAAAGCAAGACTATCATTCTAAGGAAGTCTTGCAGCTAGTTTATACTGACTTCTATGGACATATTGGAATAGAGAGCTATAGTGGAGATAAGTATTTTACTTTGTTTTTTTAATGATTATTCTAGAATGATGATTGTAATGTATATAAAAAAAAACTCTAAAGCATCTCAAAAATGTAAGTGGCATATAGAAATAGTAGAGAAAGAAATTAGAAAGAAGTTGTAGTATTTGAGATCAGTCAAAGGTGGTAAATTCATTTTCAATGAGTTTAATGAGTTTTGTATTGAAAGAGGAATTAAGAGACAAGTATCAACTCCTGATACACGACAGAAGAATGGTATAGCTAAAAGAAGGAACATATCCATCATGGATTGTGTAATAACTTTAATGATAGAAAAGAGTGTTGCAATCAAATACTGGAAGGAAGCAATCAATACTATAATGCATACCTTGAATAGAGTGCAACTGAAGAGAGACCCAAATATAAAATTCCTTATGAACTATGGTATGGCTACAAACCTAATATAAGTTAATAGCAAATGTTATATCTTGAAGGAATCTAGGAAAGGAAAATTTGATGTCAAAGCTAATGAAGGCATATTCCTAGGATACTCCTATAGAATAAAAGCATATCAATGTTTGAATTTGTCAACTCATAATATCATAGAAAGTGCACATGTAAGAATTATTGAGTTTGTAGAATAGAATGAAGAGGAGAGAAGCAAAGAACCTAAGGATTAAATTTTTTTTTTTCTACTATGAACTTGATACATTACCAAATCAAATTGGAAGTCAAAAGACTTCACCTTTGGAGTCCCCAAAATCTCCAAAAGTACTGAGTTTTAATTAGTGCAACCTAAGTCATAGTCTAAAGGACCCGAGTCATAGTCAGAAACTACTGAGTTATTGCAGGAGAAAACCAAGTTTGGTGGACCCGAGTCACAAATAGTGGGACCCAAGCTTGATATAGAAGATAATGGAGAGGTTAGTGGAACAAATTCTAAATCCAAAGTACCTATGTTAGCAAAATATGTTAGAAGGCATGATGTAATTGATTAGATCATTGGAGACAAGATATATAGAACAATGATAAGAAACAAATTGAAAGGTACATGTTTTCTTTTTGAATTTGAGCCTAGATCATTAAAAGATGCTTTGGATAATGAAAGTTGGATTGAAGCTTACAATGAAGAAATAGAATAGATAGAGAGGAATAAGACTTGCACTCTTGTTCCTAGACCCAAGGATAAAAATGTAATTGGCACAAAGTGAATTTTTAGAAATAAGTTGACTGAAGATGGAGAAGTTTCCAAAAACAAAGAAAGGGTACTATGCAAAGGTTGTTCTCAAGAAGAAGGTATTGACTATGTTGAAACATTTTCTCTTGTTTCTAGATTAGAAGGTGTTAGAGTGTTGTACATAAAGGATTTAAAGTTTATCAAATGGATCTAAAATCCACATTTCTTGTAGAGGAATTTTAAATAGAACAACCTAGAATTTTTCTAGATCCTAACAAAAGGGAGATGGTCTATAAATTTTAGAAAGCATTGTATGGTCTTAAGAAAGCTCCTAGAGCTTGGTACGAAAGACTTCATAAATAGTTGATAAATATTGATTTTCAAAGAATAAATTATACTACTAGCTTGTATATCAAAGAAGGACTATACAAGAATATTGTGTTGGTTGAAATCTTTGTGGACGACACTTCATTTACAGGAAATGATGACTTATGCAAAGCATTTTCAGAAGAGATTACTAAAGAATTTGAGATGTCTACATTTGGAGAGATAAAATTCTTTTTTGGATTGCAAATCCAATAGAAGAAAGATGATATCTACATTACTCAATCCAAATATATCAAGGATATACTAAAGAATTTTAGAATGGAAGATTGAGGACCAGTTGGAACACCTATGTCTAATGGACATAAGATTTCCAAAAATGATGATTCCAAAGAACTAGATTAGATCACATACAAATTAGTGATTGGAAAATTGTAACATGTAGTGCACACAAGGCCTAATATTGCATTAGCAGTTGGTATTTTAGCAAGATTCTTAGCAAATTCCAAGGAGAATAATATGATGGAAATAAAGAGAATCATGATGTATCTAAAGGGTACTGAAGACTATGGATTATGGTTAAAAATAGGAGACAATCTTGATTTGAAGGGATTTACAAATGTTGATTGGGAAGAAAGTGTTGATGACAAGAAGAGCACCTATGGTGGAGCATTATTTTTGGGTAAAGTAATAGTGTCATAAACAAGATAGAAGAATCATTCTATTTCTTATTCTATAGTAGAGGCAAAATATGTTGCAGTAGCAGTTAATTATTCCAATGTTTTTTGGTTCAAGCAATTGTTGGCAGCTATTAAGATAGAAATCAAGGACCCAGTGGTTATATTCTATGATAGCACTAGTGCAATTAATATATCAAAGAATCATGTAATGCATACTAAAACCAAGCACATTTCTATAAAATATCATTTTTTGAGAGAATTGGTACAAGATAAAAAGGTAAGATTGGAATATGTGAATACAAAAGAACAAATTGCAGACATTATAAATATCAACATCATGTCCACCATTATCAATATTAGCATTTCCACTTCTAGAAATGACAACATAAGAAGGATCAC
This sequence comes from Cupressus sempervirens, assembly GCA_028749045.1. NCBI lineage: Eukaryota > Viridiplantae > Streptophyta > Pinopsida > Cupressales > Cupressaceae > Cupressus > Cupressus sempervirens. The sequence goes on from CM053787.1 coordinate 250,095,698, forward strand.
TTTCTAGTTCAATATAAATATCCCTTCAACTCATGCAAACAAGTGTTATGCCTCAAATAACCCTTCCCAACATAAACTTCTCTAACAAATCATGTGAATGCAAACTTGATGAACTAAGAGCATAGGTCACTTATTGATGATGAGAAAGTCCAAGAATAAATGGTGCAAGAAGAAGAACAAGGGGCTCAATTTACTCATGATTTTTAACTTTATCACTCAAATTGGCACTTCTTTGTCCTATGCAATAGCTCTTCCTATCTCTTGGAAAGATTGCACATCAAAATAATTAGCTTTCTAACTAATTCAAATTCAACCTCAATTTTTTTTAGAAAGTACATGGGCACCACATGCTTAGCTTGTGGTAAATGGTCAAATACTAATCAATGCCACTCCAAAACATGCATATATATTCTTGTGTGTTGACATCATACAATAGATATGCATGATTTATTATCCTTTATGGTCTCACTCGTCCTAGGTTGAAAAAATGACTTTTCAAATCAGCTTTTGTAATTTCTAATTCATGGACTTTTTTATTTGATAGGTTGTGAGCACAATTTGCAGCCATGGAGTCCCTCCATATGCAACAACTATATATCTCATTATCTAATATTTTTATAAAGTCTATAATGTCTTACATGGTATCAGAAAGAAGAAGTACTTCACAATGGGGATGAGAACCATGTCTAATGGTACTAATGTCTTGAATAATTGCTATAATATTTCTAATCATATTTTCCCTCAACTGTTTGAGAGTAGGTGGAGATGGAGGTGTAGGTGGTCATGGAGACGAGGGAAGAGCTTGAAGGGGTGTAGGTGAAGTTGGAAGGGGTGGTGATATGAAGTAAGCTAATATGTTATCTATATTAAAATAATATATATATGATTAACATTTTATTATTATTTTACCTTGAAAATATGAGGAGAGAGAGAGACAGGGATTTTTTTAGTGGCTATTATTCACCAATTGGCTAATATGTCTCGATTGGGGTATAGAAATTGGCTAAAAATAATGTCGTATACTAGTTGACCAGTTTGCCTAGACTTTATAGAATACTCATATAGTGGTCAGAACATTCTCCACTATTATTATGTAATTTCAGTTTGGTAATTGGATTCTTCGTCCATATTTCTCTTTAATGTTTACTCTTATTCAGCATGGAATTAATTGAGTGTCTCTTTCGACAATCATCATTTGAAAAATTCCTATTTTCCTATGTGAATTTTTTTTATGAGTGACAATGTACTCCATAGACAACTTACCTTGATATGTGTCAACATTCCTGTGACTACCTTGACAATTCTTCTTCCTTCAAGAAATGTTGGCCAAAATTAAACCTTAGCCATTGATCTTGGATCATCAGATGGTTTGAGTTCTCAAATAATACATTTAACATAATTACATTTCAAAACATAATTCGCCATCAATATCAATAATTTTATTAAAAACAAAAATTATAATCGCCATTATTTTATAAAAATTGTCTAAAATATTAAAAAAATTGCCACCAAATATCCATCGATGACGCATAATTCACCAACACTATTAATTTTTTTTCACCCAGATGACATGTGATTCACCACAATTTTATAAATTTTGGGAGGGGGGCATTCCTTAAAGTTATCCCTAGAGAGAGAGAGAGAGAGAGAGAGAGAGAGAGAGAGAGAGAGAGAGAGAGAGAGAGAGTTAACTTAAGACACACACACACACACACACACACACACACACATACACACACACACACACACACACACACACACACACACACACACACAATTACTATTTAATTAACATTTTACCTCAACAATATGAGAAAGAAAGAGATTTTATTTATAAATTATTATTATCTATCAATATATAAACAAATTATGTGTATTAAATATATCATGTATTAATATACAATTATTGTCAAAATAATTGAAAACAAAAACTATAAGCTTTTCAATTATAATTAAATATTTACATATTATATTAAATATTTTAATCTAATATAATGACTATAATTCTATATATAAAATTAATATAATGAATATAATTATATATCTAATTAAATTAAATAATAATGGTTTTGGGAGCTAAGGTAAAACTAGTGGTGTAGGCTTGGGGAGCCTTTCAAAATCTCATAATGTTTTTTAGAGCCAGGAAGAAATTCACTTTTAATCCAACTTGTTTTTCATTAAGAAAATTCTTGGGGATGCTTGTATTGATTTCGTGAGACTCCCAATATTGGGCGATGGTTTTGGGTTCCATGTTAGAAACCATATTTTTTAGCTCGCTTTTCAATGTCCATTTCCCCATTAACCACATTAAGGTCGAGGGAACCCCATAAAACATCAAATATGTTAAAGGTCTTTTGAAATTTTAACTTTTCTATATAAAAATTCAAAATAAAAATATGTAAAAGTATAACATTAATATTTTGTATTATAAATATATTTATTTTTTACATTATAATAGTTTTATGTTAAGATTTCCAAAATCTTATTTTAAGCACTTTCATCTTGTATTTTTTATTTTCTCTTTTCTTAGTTCAAGGAAGGTAGCTTGGTTGTTTATATAGTTGTATTAATTATCTAACAAAATTAATGATACAATATTAATAACTAAATTATTTACTTTTGATTTAGCCAGAGTGGTATACAATGATTTGTCAATGACTGATGTCTATTAGTTGTAATGTGGATGAAATAGTCAGTATCACATCATTTTAAGAGATTGACAACCATAGATTTCACAAGTTAGGTAGTGAATTTCATTTAACTAGAAATCCAACCTTAGTGTGCAATGGGTACATCATAAAGATATGGAAGGTCAACTAAGTATTTCTCCCTTTATTTGGTTCTCCCTCTCATTCTATCTATAACTCATCTATCTATCGGTCTATGTCTCTCTATCTGTCTACTTTTCTCTCGTCCCATCAGTTTGTCTTCATCACTATTTGTATCTTCCTCTCCTCACTCCATATGCCTCTTCTTCTGAATCTCCATCTCCATACTTTTCCCTATCTCCTTACTCTTCCCTCTAGACCTCTCTCTCTCTCTCTCTCTCTCTCTCTCTCGCTCTCTCTCTCTCTCTCTCTCTCTCTCTCTCTCCCCCTCCCCGCCTACCACATTCTCTTCACCCACCCTATTTTCTGATGTTCCTTCATTTATCTTTGTTCTCTCTCAATCAATCTAGCTCACCATCTATATATCTTTATGTCTCTTCATATATATGTCTTCCACTCTATGCATCCCTTTGTATCTATATATCAATCTCTTTATATCTTTCTCTCGATCCATCTCTCTCTCTATACATCCATTTATCCTTACTGTCCCCTTTCTAAACTATTAAGTCTCTACATCTCCTTTTTTGCCCCCATTTTCTCACTTGATCTTTTTATATCTCCATCTTTCCCTATCACTATATCTTTCCCAACCCTCTTTCGATACATACATACATACATACATACATACATACATACATACATACATACATACACACACACACACACACACACATATATATATGTATGTATGTATGTATGTATGTATGTATGTATGTATACATACATACATACATATATAGTATATAGATACATACATATGTACACACACACACACACACACACACACACACACATGTAGTTGTCTCTTCTTTATATATTTATGTTTTGCATCCCCATTCTCTCCCTCCAACTCTCCCTCTCCTCTCAATATTCCAGGTAAGTCGTAAAAAACTCTGTTATAGAGGAAATGTGTTTTGACTAAACTTTGCAAGATTTGGGGGTAGCTAAACTTTGCATTTTGACTAAGAATACATTTTCTTGCACTCAATTATTCATGAACAAGTGGATTGTGTATTCCATAGAGATCAAAATATTTTACTAACAAAAGAGGATGATTACTCAAGTTGGCATTAGCTACTAACGACTTAGCTCAACCAACACACTCGAAGTGTTGATTATGATGAGGTGTCTGATGTGGGCATAGTAGTGAGTGTCCTCTCTTTGGACCCTCTTAACTTCTTCCATTCCCCATTAAACATGAACATTTTTTTTATGCAACCCAAATCTAACTTTGAAATTTGTTCCCATCATATGCAAGTTGCAATAAGATGGATTCCAACTTGACCAATGTTTATTTGCATGCAAAATGGGCTCATTTTGGACCATTTAAACTATGTGCGGACATCCATCAGATGTTAATCAAACATGCTATATTATTTATATCAATAAGATGTTGGAGTTCATATTTCAAACATATACAATTTTTTGTAATGTGCTTGAGTTGACAATTTTGTAGAAAAAAATATTTTGAGTCAAAAGAAGGTGGAAAATGTTTAGAAGGGTCTATAGAATGGATAGGAGGAAGCCTCAATATATTATTATTAAATGAAATCAAAGCATGGAGTGATACAAGGATTGAAAAAGAGGTGTGAATTCACAATGTTTGAATTTAGAAGAAAAGTGAGATAAAATAGGGGTTGTTGTTGATGATACTTGATAATTAATGTGATTAGAAGATTTTTATTTAGTTATCTTGAGAAGTTGCATGTGCCAAGTTTATGTATGCTCAATAGTAGTAGTAAATTTGATATGTTTTATAAGATATTCTCTAGATAATTATCTAGAGCTCTATAATAGTATCATGGAAAGAAATATGCATATTATCTTGAATATTATCACAAATAGTAAGTTAATTATTGATAAATCACCTCATGGTTCCAGATCTTGTTAACTATTTGAAGGTTGATTTCAACTTCATCTAGTAGGATTATGCATCCAAAGTAGAAGCACAATATTGTTAAATTATTAATACAATCATGACAACTTATTCAAGTGGGAACGAGTAATTGATTTTGTAGTTAAGTTTTTCTAAAAATGACGTCGATAATGAACATTATTGTGTGTTGTGATAAATAGAACATATTATGATTATTAAAATACTCAATGAACTTTGTCTAGTAATTTTATAACTAGTATTATTGTGTAAATTACATAAAATTATAAATACTATTTCAATGATTGTATGATATTTAGATTCTAGATTATATAATAATAATTATTATAATATAATTATAATTTTGAGCTCAAATTGTGTTGGTAAGTCTAAACGCCTTGGCCCACTATGGAAAATATCTTGTCTAGAAAAGGCTAAATGCCTTGGCCCACTATGGAAAATATCTTGTCTAGAAAAGGCTAAATGCCTTGGCCCACTATGGAAAATATCTTGTCTAGATAAGGCTAAATGCCTTCAGTCCAAATAAGGAAAACATATTGTCTCGATAAGGCTAAACGCCTTCAGTCCCAATAAGAAAAATATCTTGTCTCGATAAAGCGAAACCGAACTCCATTACTCAATCCGATGTGGGGCAACGAAGAGTTAGGAAACCACCCAGCAGCCGTTTAACTTCCTTCATTTATAATTTATAGTTTCTTATTCGTAAGTCAAAATTTGTTTGCTTTTTTTTCTACATTTACTGATTGTAGAAGTCTTTCGAAATGGTATAAAAATGTCATTTTAAAATGTTGTCTAATATCTTCCAATAATACCTCCTATTATAATACTTTTTAGACAAATTGTCTAATCAATAATCAAGAAAACTAAAAGATGTAAACACTTTAGTATTAATGATGATTTGTTTAGGTATATTTGTGTGTAAGTATTGAGGTTTTTTAGGGCCATAAATCGGAAGCGGAGAAACAAATAGACGTAGAATGCTCCATTTCCCAACCAGGAGTGAATAAGCTGTGGTTGAGTTATGCAAAATAAATGTTGCAAAGACTGTAGATTGTTCACTCTTTTCTAAGAATTCTCACTATAAATAGATCCCATGCTCATTACTCTTTTTCATTGCCAATCCAGCATATAGCACCAAGCAAGCAGCATTGTTTGTATATTTCTATTTGGCTTATGCTCTTACATAGTTTTGTTGTTTTTGTATGTTATAGATATAGATCATTGCGCAGGATTTTTCTCTTATTTTAGTTTTTATACTTCGACTAGCAGTATTGCTAACTATTCACTGTGGCCTCATATTTGAAAATTTTAGTTTATTGTTGTTGTGAATGCAGAATATGGGTCAGTACAAATCAACCGTGGCAACCTTACTGGTAATAGTGTTTCTGGGATGCAATATTGGTCTTCCCATGGTGATGGGGGATCCAACATGCAGTCCAATGGGGAACTTCTTCTGCAACAGTGGGAGATGCTGCAGCATCTATAACTGGTGTGGGACTGGTGCAGCTTACTGTGCCAAAGGAAATTGCCTTGCTCAGTGCTCGCCAGGTGTTACTGCAGTTACCACTTACTCTCTCACTGGAAAAAACCTCACTTCAAATCACAAAAATTAGGGTTTACGCTCTATCGATATATGTATCCATTATATATACATATAAGATGATGAATAGCTTTTGGCATAGCTAAAATGTGCCATGCATGCATCTCAGTGCTCAATGAAGCGACCTCAGATGCTAAATAAGTACTTCCAGTTATGGGTACCCCTTTTATCTACAGTTTCTATTTAACGCCAATAGTAATAATAATATATAATCAGTTGCACATCGTCTGGATTGGTTCATTTCTTCATTGTTTGGTAATCTGTTAACCCAAAATATATGTGAATTATAAACAGAATTAGTTAGTTGAATTTGTCTAATCAACTTCGACAGCCCATAATTAAATTATATGTTCTGGATAGAGGATTATGCTGCTTCAATTGTTTGGAACAATTTGAGGTTTACAATATTAATTTTTTAGAGTTTAACAATAACTAGGGTAACGTTGGAGTGCTGAAATGAAAACGCAAAGCATATTAAACATGGTTTGATTACATCTCGCTAACTGGTCATGCATGGACTAGTCAAGCGGGGGATCTGGTTGATGTTGGAATTACTTCAAGACCGTTTCAATCAAATTCCACAATAATCTATTGACTACACAACTGGTCTGTTATAGATCCAAATTGCATCTATGAGGGCCATTCAAATTCAATTTTAATCTGAGCTCAGTTTGTTAAAAAAAAAATTCCCAATTAAATGATTTACTATGCAAAAAACAATAAATAATTCTAACGTGCTCAACTTTATGTAGTGAGTAAGTTTGACTCTAAAAACTAATAGTTGAATCTGAATAGAAATATTACAATTTTACTTTGCATAAAAATTTTAATTATTGTATTTGTCACAGGCAATATACTATTGCAATGTCTAGTGAATAATGTTTTCTATTTCAACCAATCACTATTTTAATTTTGATTTTTCCTTTTTTATTTTTCTATGATTTTTAATTTCTAAAATCTGAAAAAAAATTTATTCAATTTGATTGGCTCAACATTTAGAGTCTTATAGGAGCGGATTTCTAGGAAGATACTAACATTATAATACAATGAGTAGGAAATAATTTTCCCAGCAAGTCAATTTGTGTCATTACTATCAAAATTTAATTGTATAGATTTCTATTCAAACTCATTGACCCATAATTGATGAATAGTGATTCAACATAGTGATAATGCTGATTTAACTATGTTGAATCACTATTCATGAAATATGGGTCAATGGGTTTGACTAAAAAACAAGACAATTAAATCCTCATAGCAATATCACAAACTATTATTATATTTATATTACAAATGAAAAATATTTGTAATGATAATCAAATATATTTTAAAGTAGGGTTTCTTGCTTCATGTGAACTTTCAATTTTCTTGCGTACAACTCTTCGTCTAAGCTTTACTTTTGTAGTCTCCACTTGTCACACTACATTTATTGTGGGAGTTTTTAGGCTAGGATATAATGGCTCCGGCCAGCGGTGAACCAGTGGTTTCTAGTATTGATGTTGCTACTTTGGATTGCCATGGCACTGCTACAGAACAAACACCCTTGCAAGTGTGTCCCAAAGGTTTTACACAAGGTAATCCTGATATTTTCCTTCCTTTGCAAGAATCTAATGATGCATGTGACTGGTTAGAGAAACATACCTTGATAGGTTATTTTGTGGGTAGGACTCCTCCTGAAGCTATGCTTCGAGAATTGGTTAACAAGAGCTAGACTCCTATGGAGTATGCCATGGTGTTGTGCAAAACCTTACCAAAGGTTTTTTTTTTTTCTCTTCACTAACCCATTGCTAGCAGACGTCGTCTTTAACAACAGACCTTGGTCTATGCATTCATCTCTACTTGTTTTTCAAAAATGGTCATGAGACTTCACAATTTGTGATGATAAAGAGCTTAGGGTTCCTATGTGGGTCGAGTTCCTAGGTTTACCCTTGCCATGTTGGCCTTTCATTGAGTCCATTGCCAAAACCTTTAGCAAAGTTGTCACAAAGGAGCCTGAGAAATTTTTTAATGCACACCCACAGAGATGCGTTTGCATCAAGGTTGATCTTTCCAAGATCTTAAGCATTCTATGGAAATCCAAATTGGGGCTCAAACCTTCTCTCAGAAGGTACTTTATTTGAACCTCCCCAACACCTCTTATAGGTGCTAGTTTGTGGAACACAAGATTGGGGATTGCCCTTTGGCTATGCCTAGGGATAAACCCACACCTAAAGAAATGCCTCCCAAACCAGGCAAAGGGAAAAAAGAAGAATGGGTTACTGTTGGGTGCAATGGCAAGGTTACCTTGAACCCCTTGGCCCCAAAATAGTCCTATGCGATAGTTGCCATGGATCCTCCTATCCCTATAGGAGCGATAATCTAGCCAACATACGGATGTAAGCAGCTTCCATAGCACCCAATTTGGGGGCTTTTACAGGTGTCAAAACCTACTGGTATGCAAGGAATTAAGGTGGCATCCAGGGCTTCTACCTTGGCTAGGATTTTTACCCCTCTTTCTACTTCTTCCATAGCACCACTAGCGACACAAAATTCTCATAGTCTTCCTGGATGTGTTGAGATACCAGAGGTGAAATGGCAGGCTATTAGCCCAAAGGGTTTTCCTTTTGACTTGAACTAGGTTTCTACCTTCTTTCAGAATAGCTACTCCTCTCTTGAGGACGAGGATGATATGGAAGAATTTTCATGAATTTCCTTTCATGGAATGTTTGAGGTCTTATAGACCTCTTTAGAAAGTACTATGTCTAGGATGACCATCATAGACTTGGTAATTTAGATTTTCTCTATCTCTAAGAGGTTAAGAGTTCTGGTTTCATGCTCTCTTTTGCATGTTGCATCATTTGGCAAGATGGTGTTATGTTTTCCTCTCAGCACTAAGCTAGCTGAGGTGGTGTAGTTCCTCTCTTGTCACCTTGTCTTCATTTTGCTATTATTTCGCATGGTTCTGACCCCACGCATAGAATTATTTGACTTTTACTTTCCATTAACAATCATTCTTTTGGAGTCATTAATGTTTATGCTTCCAATGATGTTGTGAAAAGATCCCAGATGTAGGCCTGGTTTGCTGACAATTTGCCTCTAGCTAGTTGGGTCATGTGTGGTGACTTCAATATGGTTGAAGTGGCCTTTCATAAAGATGACATTCTACCCTTTCATTAGATAGCTAGGGAAAGGGAAGCTTGGTACTACATGCATAATAAATTGGACCTTTTTTAACCCAATATAACCTGCCTCTAGGATAATGGGGTTTGGCACACTTGGTCCAACTTTCGAGCTAGCTTTGACCACATTTTAAAGCATCTCGATCATGCTATGATTACTGCACAATATTTTTTCTCATTTTCTAAGCATTGAGAACTACCTCTCATTCCCCTGCTAGATGTGATGTTATCTAACCACTATCCCATTTATTTTGTCATTTCTTGGCAAACAGTTGTCCTAAAAGTGGCCAAGTCTTAGTTCTTCCTCAACACATCTATGCTGATGGATGTTTTCACCATCTCACATATCTTACATTTCTAGAATTTGAAGCCACATCCACATTCTCAAAAGGGATGGATTCAATCATGGAATGATGTCATTACAAAAACTATTAGGTTTCTATGCATCTATGGGCATTAGTTGGCACTTTTCAGAAAATGATCATATGATGCCAACACTTTTGCTCTCAAAAAAGCCTCTTAGGCTCTCACCCTCAATCCCTTTGATGTGAATTTACAAATTTGTCTTGCCAAGAATCGTCGTGACAAACAAGTTGCTAATAACTATGCCACTCAAGGAGCCCAAATCAAAGTCCATCTCCACTGGTTGGAGGTTGGTGATAAAGCCTCGAAGGAGTTTTTTCAAGCTCTTCGAGCTCGGCAAACCAATATTGGGATTAAAAAGATCAAACAAGGATCTATTGTTCTTTCTAGTCTCGCTAACATCCTGCAAGCATTTTTTCATCATAATGAGATCATGTGTGCTTCATAAGGAAATTTGGTTTCTTAGGAGGTTGCTCTCAGAAAATGTATCTCTGTTACTCGAAACTGCCTAACAATTGAGCAATGTGCATTTTGTGAGCAACCTCTTTCCCTCTGAGACCTTAAAGAGGTGGTCTACTCCATGGCTGATGAAAAATCCCCTAGGTGTGATAGGTCTTCTTATGAATTTTATAAACACCTCTGGAATCATATAGTTCCTAATCTGCACAAAGTTTATCTTGAAGCCTATCATTCTAAAAGCTTAGGAGCCATTATAAATAAAGGAAGTATTAAATTCATACCTAAAACTAGTGATCCAGAGGATATTTGCAATTGGAGGCCCATTACCCTCTTGAATGTGTCTTATAAGATTATTGCCTAGGCACTCTCTCTCAAAATCAGGCACATGTTGTCTTTAATTGTGTAGTCTGAGCAAACTGGCTTTATCAAGTCCAAATATATTCTTTACAACATTATTGCTATCTAGGAAGGCATGGAATGGGCTCGTAAGTCCAATTAGAAGGCTATCTTTTTAAAGATAGATTTTGCTAAAGCCTATGATTGCATTGAATGACCCTTCATCTTGGCTATGCTCCAAGCTCTAGGTTTTGGTCCCAATTTCTTACAATCCATGGAGATGCTCTTTGGCGATGCTAATGCTTGCATTACCATCAATAATTCACAATCAAAGGCTTTTGGCCTTTTTTGTTTAATCAGGCAAGGTTGCTCTTTGGCCCCAACACTTTAGGTCCTTGTTGCTGAAGGTTTTGGCTATTTGCTAGCTCATTCTTTGGCTTCTAGACTGGTTCATGGCATTTCCTTTCCGAAATCATCCTCCCAATTAGTTAATGGTCACTTTGTGGATGATTCCTTTCTCACTCTTTTAGAGGATGAAGAAAACATCAATAATGCTTTAAGTTGCTGAGACACCTTTTGTCAAGCTTTTGGATCTGCCATTCAATGGCATAAAATGCTTTGCTTCTGCCAGTCATTCTTGCCAACTCCACCTTGGCTCTGCTAATTTCATTGGAAATAGGTTATGTATTGGGAGATTTTTCTGCTTTCTTGGCATTCCTTTTACTTTCCATTCGTGTTCACTTAATTCATAAAGTGGGTATTCAGTCGTTTCAACCTTGGTGGCATGATTGGAAGTGGTAACCTGCCACTCCATTTTTGAATTATAAGACAAGGCTGAGATATACATGGCTTTTGCCTCATCTTCCAATGGTGGGCAGGCTCAAGTAGAGATGGCATTTGCAATCTTCTCTTTCTCAATGGACAAAGTGCTTTGATACCATTTGGAGGCTATAACTAAACCCAAGATTGCCCATTTTTCTTGGTGCCTTGCCTTCCAAGGTCTTCCCCTGGGGCCTTGGATCAAGCACATTGGGGTTCTAGATCCCATATGCCCTTTTTGTAGTCAACTAGAGTCTTTCTTGCATATTTTTTGGTTTCGTAGGCTTGCCAAAAATTATTGGCACTGGATTCATGATTTTTTCAAGCCATTCTGGCCCGAACCCTTTTCTTGGCACATGATCCTATTGGATGATTACCCTAGAATCCCACCAAAGTTTACCTAGATTTGGCATACTTTTAGGATGGAAATTTTGTTTACACTATGGAAAGATAGGAATGTTATTGTTTTCACTCACAGCGTTATGGTTATTACTATTGCCATGTATACTAAGGCATGCATTTGTAATAATGTTATTATGCAGATTCAGTTGCAAGCTAACAAAGTTTCCCTTGAGTTAGCTCATCTACAAGAGTTGCTAGAACACTAGGGAAATTCTCCTTGCATAATTTCCAAAGTTTCTCTTGATGCCTCAACAGATACCTCGATGCCTCATGGCTGCCATCCATGGTGCCATTCATCAGGCCACCACTTGCACATCCCATACTCCTAGGCTTCCCACCACCACTCTCCTAGTGGTGGTGATGGTAGATGGAGATGCCAGTCAGTTTCTCCACCCTATGGTGGCTTTGGTTGGCCCTTGGCTCCTCCTCCTTGTATTCATTGGGCACTTTCTAAGAAGTAGCCTTGCTTAGACTTGACAATTTTTCCTCTACAACCAGAGGTCAAAGATGTGGAGGTTGCCATTGATCCTCTTGCTACCACTATTGTTGATGATGGCTAGACTATTCCCAACCCACCCCCCAATCCCTCTAATAATTAGGGTTTTCATGACAAAGATGATCCACCAACCTTGGCTGGCACTACTTTGGCTGCCTAAGGCTACCTTTTATATGTCTTTTTTTTTATGAATAATTTATGTTTCTAGCTAAGGCCATGTTTTTAATCTAGCTTTGGCCATGTGAACTCATTCATGGGATGATCTTGTATCCCTTGGCCCTTTTTTGTGAATTTTTATGTTAGTATATTTTTATTAATAGAAAATGACTATTCATAAAAATAAAAATAAAAAGATTTAAAGGGTTTTTAATTTAAACAAAATAAAACAAAATATAAATAACTAAGATAAATTAATTTTAAACTTATCAATTATTTTTAGCACAATACCATTACATGTATATTATATATTATAAAAAAAATTATTCATAAATATTTTTAATATAAAAATATTTTATAGTTAAATTTTTTAAACATAAAATAATTTCTAAAACTTAGATATCAAATATTACAACAATTTTAATTCTTTTATATTAAATACTATGATTACCATCAAATTAAATGATTATTTTATAAATATTTAGTTGAATATACTATTCTTTTTAATTAAACTATTAAACTACTCTAGCTTATAGAAAATAAAAGTTCCTACATGACACTTGTCAAATGATGTCCACTTGGTGAAGGTTTTCCAAATCAAGTTGTAAGTAGAATGGGTTTATCCATGAAGGAAAATATGTAGTTAAGTGTGCTCAAGTTGGAGTATTTGGGATGGGTAACATCCTGAGAAGTACCTCTATGAGAATTAGAGAGATCTAATTTGTGTTAATTGTTCCATTAACTCTCATGACAGATGGGTTATCTAATAGGGAGACTCTAGCACTCTATTATTTATTTGGTTTCCTTAAGAATTTCTTTGATCTTGGACATATCAATATTGTCCTAAGGTAATATCCTACAAGATTAGTATAGTTATATTGAAAATAAAAATAAAAATTCTATTAGAGCTCCTCATTAATTCAAAATGGTGTTGAATCTTGTTTGTTAACCCGTCCTCACAAGCTTGATATTCAACCGTCCAATTCTTTTCTGACTATTTTACATTACGTTAAGGACTTAAAAAACTATAAGGATTCCTTGGAAATAAACTAAACTAATTAACCTCAATTGCATTTCTCTACTAATTTCAATTATTGCACTTTATAAGCCTAATAGCCTTTAAGGACCCAATTAGCCGTCTATTTTGGGGTTTACAGTTGTAGTTAAAAAACTTGTCAACAGACCTCAAGAAAAAAATACCATTTTGAGTAGCCATTTGGAAGACCTAAAATATTTTTTTGATCTTGAGCCTCCACTCATCAATAATGTACCAAACCATAAATTGAGTCCTTTAAACCTTACCTAGTCTAGAGATCGACCAAAGTACTCAAAAATTGCTCCAATGGATTCAACAAAATTTGTTCTTTTAACTATTGTTTCAATTGTTCTTTTCACACACCTTTGCATCTATATCATGAAATATTAATGCACTCCTACAAGTATTTTTAAATTCTTACTAACAATTCCTAGCTAGGCTATCACATAGGTCACCTAGACATTAGATTAAAATTCATTATTTGAGTTTTTTTAGCCTATGACCAAATAGAAAATAATTTGCATAACTTTAAGTTGAAGACCTCCAAAGGTGATGAAAATCCCACAATGGTGATTCAAGATCGAGGTATTGTTTCCTTCAAAAGCCTGACTTTGTTAGTGATCAACACACTTGGGTTTTGATTTTATTTAACAAGGAAAAATTGTTTAAAATTTAAAACTAAAGAATATAATGAAATTAAATTGTCTACCTTAATTATTTATATAAAAATAAATCCATTTCCAATCCATGACACACAATTTTCTCATGTTCAAAATTGACTATGCAAAATTTACTAGAAAATTGTCAATTACTTAGTAATGTAAATTGCACAAAATCGCATCTAACCTCACTAAAATCCATTGTGAGATATTTTTTATTTTCTTACAACATGTTTGAACCTAACATGAGGTATGGTTGGTAAACTGATCCAAAAGAACTAGGAAGCATTTTCCAACCATCTTGCTAGAGTTAAAAAATGGAAGCACAACAAGAAATATGGAAAAACAACAAATATCACTATTCCAATGTAGATATGTTGAGACAATTTTGCTATAATATTATACGCATAAGGCCTACCTAGTTGCATAAACTTTAAAATTACAAATTGTGAGCTTAGGATCTCATATTCTGAGATCCAATATATTTATATATTTCTTCTTACTGACACCTTGTTTTCTACTCTTATTCTAGATCTTGAATATATATCCATCAAGACCAAAAGTCATCTTGGCATATACAATTATTAAAAACTATAGTTCCTTTAACAGAGGGGAAACTTATGACCTCGTAACAATGCAAAATAATATTTTTTAGTACCAAGATAGGTCCACACATGATCAAAGATTGTATCCCCAATTCCATGGAATGCCTTGAAATTACAAGAATGCCATAGAACGCACCTAAGGAAGGAAGAAGGGTAACTCTTAAATAACAAAGAATTAAGTTTCATAGACATAAAAGGAATGATGCATCATAGGTCCTCATCTTTATCTTATTGTAGGTGTCGACTAGAAATATGTATCATTTATAGATACCATTAATTCATCTCCAACATCAGAAGTTTTATGTCTTCTCTTCTTATCTTTTCCTTCTTTATATCCTAGATTATTGTTTACATCCTCTTATAAATTCTTCTTTAAGTCTACAAAATCCTCTGCTAAATAACATTTCTCTTTGTTTTGATATTCAACTTCTTCAATTCAATATTACTATAGAATGGATGCCATTTACAATCTTAAAAGGTGTCTTCTTAGTACCTTTTTTCAACAAATTTTTATATGCAAACTCTTCTTCCAATAAAATCAAGTCCTAATTAGTACGCTTATTTCTAATCAAACATCTTAACAAGTTATCCAAACTATTATTCATAAATTTATTTTGTCCATCTATTTTTGGATGAAATATAGAACTAAACTTAAGCTCATTATTCCACATCTTCCAAAGTGTCCTCCAAACTAACAAATAAATATAGTATATTTTCCTAAAACAATAGTCTTTTGTAATCCATGTAATCTCATAATTTATTTGAAAACCATATCTTCTATGTGTAGTGAATCTAATGTCTTCTTATTAGTTATGGAATGTGTAATATTTGAAAAGTGATCAAATACAAAAAAAAAAAAAGATCATTATCTCTCTGAGTTTTGGGTAATCCAAGAAAAAAATCCAAATAAATATTTTCCCATTGTTTACTAGGAACATGTAAAGGTGTATGCAAGACCACATTTTGACTAGTTCTCTAGTAGCAAGTTGAGAAGTTCTCCATGTCTTTACTTGTTTCAAAACAACCTTATACATTTGTGGCTAAAAGTCTTTTTTTTTCATAAATTAATTTCATTGACTTAACAATCCAAAAATGTCTTGCAAGTACACCACTAAGTTTCTCCTTAATGATGTTATCTCTCATAGACCCTCTTATTATACACAATTTAATTTTATTGAACAACATATCTTCCTAAATAAAATAATTAGCCCATTTGTTCACCCCATCGAGTATGTATGATGTTGTCTTAGCATCATTTGAGTTGATTTTATTTCATGTTCTTGTCATACTCATGTAGGTACTCACCATATCATTAATTTGATTCTATATTGATATCTTCATTTAAGAGGATTTTTAGGGTTCAAGGACTAAAAGTAAGATAAGCATTCCAAATTGAAATTCCTCTACTAACAAGTTCTTGATCTTAATTTAAATCACTTATACTGACTATTTGGCATAAGGCACTTATTAATGGGTAGATTGTCCTAGTAAACTTACAAATAACTTGAAAAATATTATTAGATCAATTTTTTTCCATTTATGTAATCTCGGCCTCTTTGCCCATCTTATCACAATAGTATTTCATTATAATAATCATTTCATGATCGAATATACACTTCATCTCCAAAGCAATATACAATAGCTCAATATATAAAGTCAACATTGCATGTGTATTATACATGTATAGTAGTGTGTAGAAGGGTATAAGCATGATATACTATGCAAGATCATCATACATCTAATAAAGATCATAAGCATCTGAAACAATTCATAAAATTCTCATGAGTAACTCATCATTCATCTATAATTATCTGGAAGTTTGTCTTTTTCATTTGTATGACTTAGGCTTCCATGGCCATCTCGTCAAAGTTTACATCTATAAACAAGCATTGATAGTTCCATTTATGCAAGTCTGTTTACTCCATATTGGAGCACATAATGATCTTGTCATTTAATCAACATCAGAAAGCATCATGGTTTATAGTTTTGTTTTCATTTAGTTCAAGTTCAAATAGGTAACAATTTATTTATATCATTAATTGCATAAAGAATTATTTAGCCATCATGATGGATTTTGATAAATTTTTATCAAGATTAAATAAACTGTGTTTGGATTGTGCAAGCCTTGGCATCAAGACATAGTTTAATCTTCTCACTCTCTACTGAGAATTGCCCTCCCTCCACGGATAAGGCACATGTATCATTTTGGTCTTGCCATCTGAGTAATTGGGTGGGTTAAAGTCCCAATAGTTATTCTCCAAAATAACTGAAGTGTTTGGACAATCAACAAAGATCACATGTTCAACATATATATACCCATATCTACCCTAGCCAAGGATTTCAAATTGGGTTAAAAAACCTGATCTCCACCAAATTGACCTGCCAATCATTTTTAACTTCTTAATTAGGTTTCATCTTTATGATATTACAACTTATACATTTGTCCATTTTATATCATCTCGGCCTTCCTAACTATTTTGAATGTTTTCCAGTGTGATTTCCCAAGTTTTCGTTGCAATATACATTATGCAAAATAGATATTTTCATCATTTACATTTTAGTTTCTCAGAAATAGTGTTGGACCCAAGGTTTCAGCGTTGAACCCAGTGCTCTAATACAATATGTAACATATAGTTTTCTTGGGTCTAATTTAATATCTAACATACTCAAAGAATATAATTTTAACTTCACTTCATAGGAAGATAGTTATATCATTCATATTCGTGTGAGTAAGATTTACCATTAAAATCAATTAGACAAAACTTCTAAACTGAAAACTTGAAATATAATTAATGAAATTACAGCAAAGATTGAAAACCACATACCTCAGAAAATTGAGATCAAAATCAAACTAGGGATGCTTCTGCAACCACCTGGGTTAGTCCACAATACCAATTTAACAATATCACATGACGAATATCATCCAAAATTTTATATCTAAAAAATGAAATGATAATTACAGTTAAATATCACTAAATTTAAAATTAGGGTATCATATACCACTGTATCAATTAGGGCATTATTTACCATTAGTTCATTTAGGGCTTTTGATACTGCTATATTACTTAGGGCTTTCGATACTATTGATCCAAATAGGGCTTTAGCTACCACAGATTCAATTAGGGCTTCTACTACCATGGAATTAATTAGGGCATCAACTACCATTGAATCAATTTAGGGATTCTGCTACCACGGAATCAATTAGGGCTTCTGAGCCTACTATATCACTTAGGGTTCCAATCATCACTCAATCAATTTGGGCCTCAAGTTCCTTTTCTTTTGATTGATTAACTATGACAGTATCTCAAGATTAGAAATATACTCATATTTTTTATTCATATAAATGAAAAACAATACATCAAACTACCTCTTTCATGTAGGTGTAAAATAACGATATCAATGAAATATCTCAATTTAATCTTACCTCCTCATAAATAAAAGTGATAATACCTGTTTTTGATAAACAAATGACTATGTAACTTGTCTTTATCTGATGCATGACTGACATCTTTGGGGAGAGGTGAAACATTGCCAAGGGCTTAAGCACCCATCCTAAGACCACAACATGTCCCACAACAATCTCTAATGAGAAAGGCCCTCCCTACCTAGAATAGATAGGGTTCATCTGGCCATCTGCTAGGCTTCCTGGTAATTAACACACCATACGGCTTGGCAGCAGGAGATTACATTATATAGAATCATGCATGAGCTATTAATTAATTCATATTAAAAATTATAAACATTGTTCTATCATAGCTAATACTGATTCATGTTATTGATCACCCATCTCCTTGGCTACATAGGTGGGTGACTCCCAGGTATTCAGAATTCTCAGAGTACATGGCTCTGTCAATTATTCAAGAATATTACATAGATCCAACATTTCACTCTGTGATTACATTATTATGTTCTTTAAAGATTCCAAAATTTGATTGTTTAAATTCCAATATGCCTTGGCATAATGATTATGGATTCATTCTATATTTTTCTTGGTTTCTCTTGCCATGCACATGGCTGAATTTAAGAAATTAAAGTTTTAAATTCAACAAGATATCAAATTAGATATGATCATGTTAAGTGTTGAAACTTTCTACAAACTACTCTATCTTGATTTACACCTCTTCACCATTGATGGCATCTTTTCCGGTGAATTCCTCGGTGTTTGGACTTCATGGTAATATTTATATATTTGTGTAATGTATAAAAAAAGAACAAAATAAATTAAGGTAGGATCATTAGCTCATAATTATCATTATAATTTTCCATCTTCCATATCTACTAGTAAGACAAGCACAAAATGAATAGTCGATGAGAAGATATTTGACCCAATGAATTCCGTCTAGGAAGCTATGATTATAAAAATATGCATTCACCATAGACTGTATATAATTTTGGCATCATATTTTATTTAAACATAGAAAGAGGATTATAATAGGACACCACCTAGCATGACATGAAGAATAAAATGAAATAATGGACTCAAAATGTTTTCAACTAAACACAACATATCTTACATGAGATGTATCAGACTGATCCTATTCCCACAGTTGGAAATAATGGGCTCCGTAATTTCCCTACTTTGTCCACATGGATAGGTAAAGACATGAAGATGAAAGAAAAATGGAATCGCAAGTTTAAAATACTCAATATTAATATTCAAATCTTTTCTCCTTGCCTTAATGTATGAGCGGACGAGTAGATGAGTCATGGAAATACATAAAGGAAAAAGTTATTGCAAATATGATCAAGCATACTCTATTAAAATGGTTGCTTGGCTTTTGGCTACCTCTAGTTTAAAAGAAATCCATTTGAATTCCCAAGATGACCACTCAAATAGTTATTAAATCAACTATGAAAAGAGAAAAGAATAAAAGAAAAATAATAAGTTGGGAAGAAGAATCGGAAGATTAAAATTTGAAATTTATAATAATTATTTTAATTCAAACATTATTATAAACTTATATGTACATGAAGACATTAATTTAATAAATTATTAAATTATAATGATTCGAAATTATTTTTATATTTATTCATGAATATAAATTATTATTAAAATAATATGATGAAAGATAAATTAAAATCCTTTGAGATATGTTTTATATTTTAAACTCAATTATTTAAATTAAATTAATTATTTAAATAACTCGTGCAATTTCATATATGTATCCTATTTCAAGTTGCTAGATCCTCTACTCATCTACCCAGTGAAGGTGATGCTCCTACCTAATTCTTTTCTAACAATGCTTCCACCCCTTCAACTTGTTTCCTGCAAGAAAATTCCCAGCAATTAAATTATATTATCATAATTAATTATTTAATCTTAATTAATCATAACGATTAACCCTCTCAATTCCATGAGTTCATGATTAATGATCAACTAACATGTGGCCAAATTATAACCAATTAAACCGCAAATTGACTTCATGCGAACCCAATGGCTATATTTCAAGTTTGGTCAAAAATTGGGATGTAACATACCCCTTAATGATGTTGAACCATAAGCGGAATGGTATGTTATATACCAATTTTTAATTTAAAATAGGATACAATTATTATATGTACATATGTAAATATATAATGAGTTTAAAATATAAAACATATCTCAAAGGATTTCAATTTATCTCAATTAAATTAATTGAGAAATGATAGGGAATGGTATGTTACATCCCAAATTTTGACCAAACTTGAAATATAGCCATTGGGTTCGCATGAAGTCAGTTTGTATTTCAATTGGTTATAATTTGGCCACATGTTAGTTGATCATTATTCAAACATTATTATAAACTTAGATGTACATGAAGACATTACTTTATTAAATTATTAAATTATAATGATACCAAATTATTTTTTTATTATATGCACAAATATAAATTATTATTCAAATAATATGATGAAAGATAAATTAAAATCCTTTTAGATATGTTTTATATTTTAAACTCAATTATTTTAATTAAATATTTCAAGTTGTGAGATCCTCTACCTGTCTGCCCAATGAAGGTGATGCTCCTACCTAATTCTTTTCTGACAATGCTTCCACCCCTTCAATATGTAGCCTAATATGTATATTATCTTAATGAATTATGATAATTAATGATGAACTCATGGAATTGAGATGGTTAAGTATTATGATTAATTAAGATTAAAAAATTCATTATGATAATATAATTTAATTGCAAGGAATTTCCTTGTAGGAAACAAGTTGAAGGGGTGGAAGCATTGTTAGAAAAGAATTAGGTAGGAGCATCACCTTCACTGGGCAAACATGTAGAGGATCTAGGGACTTGAAAGATCATACATATGTGGAGCCACATGAGTTATTTAAATAATTAATTTAATTAAAATAATTGAGTTTAAAATATAAAACATATCTCAAAGGATTTTAATTTACCTTTCATCATTTTATTTTAATAATAATTTATATTCGTGCATATATTATCATTTAATTTTTGATAAATTATGGGTTCGTATAAATTATTATTTTAGATCATAATCACTGGATCCACATTATCAAAGAATACATATTAGGCTACATGTCGAATGGGTGGAAGCATTGTTAGAAAATAATTAGGTAGGAGCATCACCTTCACTAGGTAGATTGGTAGAGGATCTAGTGAATTGAAATAGGATACATATATGGAACCGCATGAGTTATTTAAATAATTAATTTAACTAAAATATTTGAGTTTAAATTATAAAACATATCCCAAAGGAATTTAATTTATCTTTTCATTATTAAAATAATATGATGAAAGATAAATTAAAATCCTTTGAGATATGTTTTATATTTTAAACTCAATTATTTTAATTAAATGAGTTATTTAAATAACTCGTGCAGTTCCATTGCATATTATTTTCATCATATTATTTTAATAATAATTTATATTCATGAATATAATAGAAAAATGATTTGGTATCATTATAATTTAATAATTTAATAAACTGCCACATGAAATAATGAAACCAAATCATTTTTATATTATATGCACGAATATAATTTATTATTAAAATAATATGATGAAAGATCAATTAAAAACCTTTGAGATGTGTTTTATATTTTAGACTCATTTATTTTAAATAATTTATGATAATTATTTTATTTCAAACATTATTATAAACTTATATGTACATGAAGACATTACTTTATTAAATTATTAAATTATAATGATACCAAATCATTTTTATATTATATGCACAAATATAAATTAGTATTAAAATAATATTTTGAATGATAAATTAAAATATTCTGAAAAATGTTTTATATTTTAAACTCAATTATTTTAATTAAATTAATTATTTAAATAATTCATGCAGTTCCACATATGTATCCTATTTCAAGTCACTAGATCCTCTACTCATCTGCCCAGTGAAGGTGATGCTCCTACCTAATTCTTTTCTAACAATTCTTCCACCCCTTCAACTTCTTTCCTACAAGGAAATTCCCCACAGTTAAATTATATTATCATGATGAATTATTTAATCTTAATTAACCATAATGGATAACCTACTCAATTCCATGAGTTCATGATTAATGATCAACTAACATGTGGCTAGATTATAACCAATTAAACTATAAACTGACTTCATATGAACCAAACTGCTATATTTCAAGTTTGGTAAAAAATTGGGATGTAACATAGCCCTTGATGTTGTTGAATCACAAGGGGAATGGTATGATACATCAGAATTTTTGACCAAACATGAAATATAGTTGTTGGGTTCACATGAAGTTAGTTCGTATTTTAATTGGTTATAATCTAGCCACATATTAGTTGATCATTAATCATGAACTCATGGAAGTGAGATGATTAACCTTTATGATTAATTAAGACTAAATAATTCATTATCATAATATAATTTAACTGCAGGAAATTTCCTTGTAGAAAACAAGTTGAAGGGGTGGAAGTATTGTTAGAAAAGAATTAGGTAGGAGCATCACCTTGACTGGGCAAACGGGTAGAGGATCTAGCGACATGAAATAGGATACATATGTGGAATCACATGAGTTATTTAAGTAATTAATTTAATTAGAATATTTGAGTTTAAAATATAAAACATATCTCAAAGGATTTCAATTTATCTTTCATCATATTATCTTAATAATAATTTATCTTCATAGGCAAGAGCCTACAACATAATGTTAACTTGTTAGCCTCTCATCGTGGAGGTCTTGGGTTCGAAATTACTCAAGCTTAATGAATGATAATAATAAATCTTCACAAATAATAATAAATAAATAATAAATAATCAAGGCTTCACCCGATTACCTATTAGAAAAAATAAAAAATAAAAATTTATATTCATTCATATAATATAAAAATGATTTGGTATCATTATAATTTAATAATTTAATAAAGTAATGTCTTCATGTACATATAAGTTTATAATAATGTTTGAATTAAAAAAAATATTATAAATTATTTAAAATAATTGAGTTTAAAATATAAAACATATCTCAAAGGATTTTAATTTATCTTTCATCATATTATTTTAATAATAATTTATATTCATGCATATAATATAAAAATGATTTGGTATCAGTATTTCATGTGGTAATTTATTAAATTATTGAATTATAATGATACCAAATTATTTTTATATTATATGCACGAATATAAATTATTATTAAATAATATAATGAAAACAATATCCAGTGGAATCGCATGAGTTATTTAAATAATTAATTTAATTAAAATAATTGAGTTTAAAATATAAAACATATCTCAATGGAATTTAATTTATCTTTCATCATATTATTTTAATAATTGAAAGATAAATTAAAATAATTATTATGAGTTTGTTATTATATGCACCTAACTGTATATATTTCAAGATAACCATCTTTTAACAGTTATAAATTAATACTCATATTTTAAATAATATAATTAATATGAGTTAGTTTATATGCACCTAACTACATATTATATGTGCATATGTAAATATGTAAATATGTACATATAATAATATGATGTTTGTGCATATAATTATATTTATGTATGTTATATCCTAATGTCTTATAATTCTACAATTTTTAACATGAGTTATTTAAGGTCGAGAATGTTTTAATAATTTATTATCAAAATAATAATTCAAACATTATTATAAACTTATACAGACTTGAAGACATTACTTTATTAAATTATAAAATTATAATGATACCGAATCATTTTTATATTATATGCACAAATATAAATTATTATTAAAAAAAAATATGATGAAAGATAAATTAAAATCCTTTGAGATATGTTAAAGTCAATTATTTTAATTAAATTAATTATTTAAATAACTCATGTAGTTCCACATACGTATCCTATCTCAAGTCACTAGATCCTCTACCCGTCTGCCCAGTGAAGGTGATCCCTTGTGGTTTAGTGTCATCAAGGAGTATGTTACATCCCAATTTTTGACCAAACTTGAAATACAGCTGATGGGTTCGCATGAAGTAAGTTTGTAGTTTAATTAGTTATAATCTAGCCACATGTTAGTTGATCATTAATCATGAACTCATGCAATTGAGATGGTTAACCATTATGATTAATTAAGATTAAATAATTCATTATGATAATATAATTTAACTGCAGGGAATTTCCTTGCAAGAAACAAGTTGAAGGAGTGGAAGCATTGTCATGAGGTTAATTTAAATTAAAATAATTATGTTTAAAATATAAAACATATCTCAAAGGATTTTAACTTATCTTTTAATTATTAAAATAATATGATGAAAGATAAATTAAAATCCTTTGAGATATGTTTTATATTTTAAACTCAATTATTTTAATTAAATTATTTATATAATATGTATAATAGGTGGCCAGATCATAATAATACATGTTAACTCAAAGGATTTTAATTCATCTTTCATAAGAATGTTTTAATAATTTATTATCAAAATAATAATTCAAACATTATTATAAACTTATATGTTCATGAAGACATTAGTTTATTAAATTATTAAATTATAATGATACCAAATCATATTATATTATATGCATGAATATAAATTATTATTAAACTAATATGATGAAAGATAAATTAAACTCCTTTGAGATATGTTTTATATTTTAAACTCGATTATTTTAATTAAATTAATTATTTAAATAACTCATGCAGTTCCACATATGTATCCTATTTCAAGTCGCTAGATCCTCTACTCGTCTAGCTAGTGAAGGTGATGCTCCTACCTAAATTTTTTTCTAATAATGCTTCCACCCCTTCAACTTGTTTCCTACAAGGAAATTCTCCACAGTTAAATTATATTATCATAACGAATTATTTAATCTTAATTAATCATAACAGTTAACCATCTCAATTCCATGAGTTCATGATTAATGATCAACTAACATGTGGCCAGATTATAACCAATTAAACTACAAACTGACTTCATGCGAACACAACGGCTATATTTCAAGTTTTCTCAAAAATTGGGATGTAACATACCATTCCCCCTGTGGTTCAACATCATCAAGGGGTATGTTACATCCCAAATTTTGACCAAACTTATGATATAGTAGTTGGGTTCGAATAATGAATCCTAGATCCACATAATTATATGCCAATCTTAATATAATTATACATATTATTAGGCTATCAAAAATTATCAAAGAAATAGGATACAAAAATTATATTGCAGAGAATAAATCAAATAATGATAGCAAATATTATATATATATATATATATATATATATATATATATCCTTCATGTACTGAAAGGAAAAATTTATTGCAAATTTGATCAAGCAAACTCTATTAAAATGGTTGCTTGGCTTTTGGCTACCTCTAGTTTAAAATAAATCCATTTGAATTCCCAAGATGACCGTTTGAATAGTTATTAAATCATCTATGAAAAGAGAAAAGAGTAAAAGAAAACTAATAAGTTGGAAAGAAGAATTGGAAGATTAAAATTTTAATTTTATAATAATTATTTTATTTCAAACATTATTATAAACTTATATGTACATGAAGAGATTACTTTATTAAATTATTAAATTATAATGATACCAAATCATTTTTATATTATATGCATGAATATAAATTATTATTAAAATAATATGATGAAAGATAAATTAAAATCCTTTGAGATATGTTTTATATTTTAAACTCAATTATTTCAATTTAATTAATTATTTAAATAACTCATGCAGTTCCACATATGTATCCTATTTCAAGTTGCTATATCCTCTACCCGTCTACCTAGTGAAGGTGATGCTCATACCTAATTCTTTTCTGACAATGCTTCCACCCCTTCAACTTGTTTCCTACAAAGAAATTCCCCGTAGTTAAATTATATTATCATGATGAATTATTTAATCTTAATTAATCATAACGTTTAACCATCTCAATTCCTTGAGTTCATGATTAATGATCAACTAACATTTGGCTAGATTATAACCAATTAAATAACAAACTGATTTCATGTAGAGCCAACAACTATATTTCAGGTTTGGTCAAAAATTGGGATGTAACATACCATTCCCCTTGTGGTTCAACATCCTTGATGAACTTGAAAGTGCAATGAATATTATATAGGAGTATTTGAAAATTGAAATGTAACGTACCAGTCCCCTTGTGGTTCATCATCCTTTATGATCCCTGCAAATTAGACACTAAAAGAAAATTAAAAATAGAATATATATATATATATATAACATTTTGTTATCATATCTTTCTCAATTGGGTCAGAATCAAAATAATAATCAAAACTCACGATCCAGTCTTACTTTAAAGTTTCTAGAATGATATTTGCATTGTAACATAAAATTAAGCACGTACTCACCTAAGTTCAGTTTATCGTACTTGTGGTTGTTTTAGCATCATTTGAGTTGATTCTATTTCATGTTCCTATCATATTCATGTAGGTACTCATTATATTGTTAGTTTGATTCCATATTGATATCTTCATTTAAGAGAATTTTCAGGGTTCAAGGACTAAAAGTAAGATAAACATTCCAAATTGAAATTCCTTAGTGAACAAGTTCTTGATCTTAATTTAAATCACTTATACATACCATTTGGCATAAGGCACTTATTAATGGGTAGGTCATCCTAGAAAACTTACAAATCTCTTGAAAAAGATTATCAAATCCATGCTTTTCCATTTATGTAATCTCGGCCTCTTTGCCCATCTTATCACAATAGCATTTCATTATAATAATCATTTCATGATTGAATATACACTTCATCTCAAAAGAAATATACAAGAACTCAATATATAAAGTCAACATTGCATGTGTATTATACATTTATAATAGTGTGTTGAAGGTTATAAGCATAATATACTATTTGTTGGTAAAAAGATTTGTTCTTTTTTATTATGACCCTTGAATACCCAAGTTTAGAACAATATCTGGCTACAAACATTTGAAAAACCACTTATGAATAAAATGGCTTTTTTCTGAATTGATAGGTACAGCTCCCTATGATAGATTTTCAATGAAATATGTTTTATTTCTAAAGCTAATTTGGGGTATGTTCTTGGCTCGAGAACAAAAGAGGTCAAACCAAGCCAAACCGAAACATGATGTTAACTCAGGCAAATAAGGATTTCTGAAGATTTGATTAAGTTTATGAACTCACACATCTTATGAATTCACAAAGCTTAATGGAACCACACTAATATTGAACTTAGTTAATTCGGAACTAAACTATAGTTAATAAAGGGAAAATGCTCAAGAGATCTCTTTTTGGATTAATAGTGACACTTCTTATTACATCTTTTCACTTCCTTGAAATAGGGGAGTAAAACTCTTGTCATGCCCAAACTACGAGGGCAAGAACACAATTTTTTTTTTTTTTTTTTTAAATTAATAATTAGAAAGCTCTAAGTTTTAAACTGATCTCTTGCAAGGGAAGTGAAGGTTCACTACGATTCATCTAAAGTAAAAATTATAGTGGATGAATACATCATTTTGAAGCTCTTGTTATTAGATTGATATCGACGTCTATACTGATTAATCTTAAAATAGATTGAAATTTCCTCTATAACAATATATGAAAATTTATTTTTAAAAAACATTTTAAATGAGTTTGTTTTAGATCAATTTGAGTATATCAAATCAAGAACTAATAAAAAAATTTATACATCTATCCAAGCATAAATATAGATACTTATTTAGTTTTACTCAAATTTCAATTTTAAACTTAATCCATAATGCTCTTTAGAATGACACATTTATGAAGATATTAACAAAGTAAATTACACTTCGATCTAACTAGTTGATAAAGAAATTAGTTTTAACAATTTTCCATTAATCTATCATATACTCACATAATCAAACAGGATAATAGCCCACAAACATTTTACGAAAACTTTTAAATGAATAAAAAAAATTTACTACTAAATATATAATAAAACATAAAAAAACAATTACTTGAAACAATGGACAATAAATCAAACCTCTTTAACAATTAACTAAAAATTATTAATAATTAACAATTAACAAAAGATTATCTAACTTAAAACTTTAATAAATTAAACTAACTTAATTACTAACTTGCTAAAGCTAAAACAATTTACAATTTAAATTAAATAAAACTAACTACTAAAACAACTAGACTATAATTGTCTTAATTTAAATATTTAATAATCACAAATTGAAATAAAATAAAATAAAACAAAACATACTAACTAAACTTTATCTAACCCTATTACTAACTTTTCCTAACACCACTAAGTTTAGACATTTAAAATGACACATTCAAACATTAAAATAATAAATTAACTCACCTAAAGCTATTTACTAACAACTACTAACATACATCCTAACAACTAAACCTACCACTAACATCAACTTAACCCCCCTATACCCCTACTCTATCTCCCCCCCCCCCTGCCATACATCCCATCCGCCTCCTCTCAGCCTTGTGCTTCCCCAAGTGCTTGATAAGCGCGCTGCCCCTCAGTAGTGACCTTGCGTCAGTGTACGTCTATCCCAAGGTGGCCACCCAATTACATTATACTTGTTTTTTTTTTTTCATTTGAAATTTCAAAGCACTTCAACCCAAAAGCCAAGGTCAGCAAATTTTATTGAGGGACAGAGGGATGACATCATCTGCTATGATGACAATGACTTTGCAAAAATTTAAAACTTTTTAATTCCTCCCTCCATACAGACGTCCAAGGAAGAGAAAGTAAGGCATTTGACATGAAAAGTTTTATAGGTAGCACAAAAGATATTTTAGGATATTTAAAAAAAAGTTAAAGTCTATTTTGGAGTTTTACTCCTATTTATAAATTTATTAAATAATATTTATATTCCTCAAATAGAATATAAAAAGAATCTTTCAAAGATTCTCTGTTGCCCAAACTAATTAATTTGCTCCTCTCATACAAAAGACAGAGAGTTTTACTCTCTTGCAACACATTTTTTTTTGATGAAAATTTTCTAAGTATAGAATTTACAAGGCAAGGATATATATATATATTTTTCAAGGTGTAATTTTTGAATATATTTAAAACATTTATACCATAATCATTTGATCTCCTATATGACTCAAATTGGAATAATTTGACCTTTGTCATTATTTATTTTTAAGGAAAATCTATAAGGACTTGATAGAACCATAACATACCAAGAATTTTAATTATTCATTTTGTTCAATAATGCAATAATTGTTTGATTCTAGTAATCATGAAAACTGAATCTACATACATGATCATAATTTTCATTTTCAACATATAAGAAAACTTGAAATTTTGCCAAATTAAATCAACATCAATTCCATCCTATTTTTGATATGCATCCATCTAAATTTAAATCATGATTAAATCACATGATAACCAAATATACTCAAACACCAATTTTATTGGCAAACCTGATTCAAAGGCTTAGCCGAGAAAGAACCAGGAAGAAAACCCAACTTCGTTGCCATTACAACAAAGTTTGAAATATGAATTACATAGGATATCAATCCCAAACTACAACAATTTGATTGAATTTTCTTCATGACACTCATCAAGGGAATTCATAACAATTTCTACAACACATTTCAAGATCCGTGGAGGAAATAGAATCTGATAAGGTGACCAAAAGAATGACCAAGAACAATTCAAGCATGCATATTCATACAAGGTTCTCACAATATGACTCACAATGAATCAACACCAGGGAAAGGTGGATTCTTCCAACAGGAGAAGTCAAGCACAACACCAAATCAAATGCCCAATTGGGGCTATTAACCAAGAACTTCCATTCTTCCATTTAAACATGCCATACTCATACGAGCTTTGTGCTAACAAGTAGGGGCCCATAACACCCTATCCTCTCTCCCCCTTCTCATCCTGAGAAGAGACTCTACACTAGTTGGAGTCCAACTAAACAGACCTTTCCCAAACTTGGTCACTTCTTCCCTATCCAAGGGTGAGTAATACCAAAACTCCCATGCAAGAAAAATCTTGAAATTGAAAACATAAACATGAAAGGAATCATCCAAAATAACATGGTTTTCAAATCTTCCCAACATACCCACAAACATACAAACATTGAAACAACAACAAGGTAGCATAAGCATGAAACAAACATGAAAATTGAACAAGGGAGATGAGAATTCCTACCTTCACAAAGAGGTAATTGCAATGAACAAGTTTGAGTAGAGCTTTTCCCTTCCTTGCTCCAATCTTTCAAGACTCCTCTCTAAATGTAGAGATTGGGTAACAACCTCCACAAGTACAAGAAGGGTCTCTAAATAAGCTTCAAACTCAACCACCAAAGGGATCAATAACTACATCCACCCACCTAAAAATCTAGAAGCTCCTAACTCTACCCACACTATGGTTAGACACTGATAGGAGGTGGGGTGAGGCAACTCATGGTAGCCATGGTCAATTTTCGCACAATGGCAAAAAGAGACTTTTTGAGTGACCTCAAAAGTCAATAAAAGGGGCTTAAGGGTTGGAAAAGACCCCTAACCCATACCCATACCCTTTGGGTATAATTATTTCATGTTTTAAGCCTTAAGAAAAAGGTTTAGAGTCAAACAAAATCTAGGAATAAAATAGGACCATCTAACTACTCTAACATTGCAGATTAAGCACTAATCTAGATTAAGGGATGACTAATCTTGATTAAGAACCCAATTAGAAAACTAACACTTACTTAAACCAACTTGGGTCCAAAGGTTAAACAACTAACCCTAAATAGCACACTGAAGAACATAAATAATTTATGAGTGTCAAGCGACACTAAAAGAACATAGTTTACGAATAGTAACATTTACTAAACACAGAAAGATACATACATACATCTCACAATACAATACGTGAATTACGAACAACAAGGTTTCCAAAATGAGCACATAGAGATCAGTTATGTTCCTCCATAGGGTTTCTCAGCTAAAATATCTGCACACTCATTACACACATCAGTAGTCCCACAAAATCACATGTACATATATGTATACGTATTAGAAATTCACATAAATTGAAACATATATCAATAAGGGTTTCTTCATCCTGCTTAATTCTTAACCATTTAAAATCTCTTAAATCAAAGTCTCAATCCTACATTTACTGATTTCATCAACATACATATACATGAAACATTAAATGATAATCATTAAATATATCTAAAAGTAACATCACACAACATGAAATAATAAAGTATGTTCTAAGCATCAGATAATGTCTGGACATCTCGAGTCGTGAATATCAAAATAATAGTAATGTATCACTATGCTACAATGGGTCGGGGCGAGGCCTCACAACTCTGTTCTTTCCTTGCTTCAATCCAGACAAAAGAGAAAACACAAAATCACAATTAATAAAAATGAAATAGAAAATAGGTGATACAAAATACTATTCAATTGCCTTTGCAACATCAAGTATCTTACACCAAAAATTTGTTGACCCTTTATTAATCTTTCAATTTCATAAACATAGGATTTTGAGATGACCATTACAATAGAGGTTCAATCAATTCATCTTCTCAAAAATGACAAATGGCAAGACTCTAGTTTGTCATATTACAATAATTACAATAGAAAGTGTGAATCTCTTCAACTTCTTCCCCTTTTCTGCTTTTGTTCTATAGGCCTTAGTACCAACTATGATTGGAATTAGCTCATCATGGTTAGGCACATGCATGTTGGTGTATCTCAAGAGCCATTTGGAATGCACTCTAGCTAACTCCTTCACAACATTGAACTGTTTCGTAGCTCCTTCATGGCCATGTGTATGCATCTGCTGGGTGTCCAGAGTTTAGCAACTCTATTCTGACTACTAGAAGATACATTAGATAGACTATCCAAGAATTTAGAGAAGTTTTCCTTCATGACATTTACCCCAATGAGTTCTTTCCCTTGGCCACTAGTTTGTGAATCTATCTATAACCTGTTCATTAATTCAAATCCTCTATCCTAGTCTTCTTCACTTTACCCTCTATTTCCTTAAGCCCCTTTTCCACCAATGGAATCATTTTTTACTTGAACTACATGCTCTAAAGCCATTTGAACAGAGGTTCATCTCCCTTTTTTATGATCTTTGCTACAATGGCTTTCTTTGCCCTCATTTGGATGATCATATTTAGAAGAGAAATACAATCATCACACTTTGTTCTTTCTTTGGCCAGAGTATTACAATTCAATAAGATGTTATCCTTTTCTTTTTCCAATCGAAGGATAACATTATCAATTTGTTATATGATAGCAACTCCTAATTTGAGCTTTCCAATCCATTGTTAGGTGCCCTATTTCTGGATCATGCCCAAGTATGGACAAAGTTTTCTACTTCTTTACTTTGGTCAGTGTAGATCCAAAATGAATTGCAAGGGATATAGTGTCCTTGCATGAGCACCTTCGTCTTTCCTTTTTCTCTTCCTTTCTAGAGTATCATCCAAACAAGAATTAGTGCCTATTACTTTGTAGGTCATTCCAAGTAATTCTATGCTAAACATGTTATTATTAGCTTGAATCACTATCATTATAGTAGAAGAGAAGGGGTTCTTTAGATATTGGGAAATGAGCTTGGAAGAGCTCTGACCTTTATCCACTTGTTTAGTTTTCTTTGCTACTTCATCAGACTTAGTAGACTCACTACTACTAATTTTACCATATCCCATGTCTACTATATGTATAGGAGATCCACTTGGTTTTAGAAGTGTAGCACTTACTAGTGGAATAGGGCTATGACAAGGAGAGGGTGCTGGAGTAGTATAAGGAGAAGGAACTAGAGAAACATGAGGAGATGGAATCGGGGTGGTAGCACTATCCTTTAACTCCTCCATCTTCTTCTCTTTAGCACCAATCTAGGTTCAAATAACTAGTAGAGAGCCATCTTGATAAGTCTAAGTTATTGGAATATTCTTTTCTAGAGGTTGACAACCTCCTCCCATAGGTTGAGCTAGTCCTTGAGAGGCTACTAGTATCACACTTGGTGTGGAACTCTAAGAAGAAGAGGGAGTAGCAGCTGCTGGGGAAGCTTGAGTGGTTGCACATTTACTTTGGCTCCTTTTTGTCATCCATTCAACCCACTTCCTAGTTTTCTTGATGATTCTGGCCATCATAATATCTAAATCCTTCTCAACATCTTCATAAGGCTCTAAACTTATCAGAATCCCCCATAATTTAGTTAAATATTTATTACTATACATATTTTTTCCATCATCCTCCAATCCGTCTACATTGAAGTTGATACAATATGTTTTAATTTGCTCCATTGTGAGCTAGCAAAATCACAATCTCTACTTTCAAGTTCATCTTTACAGTCCACCCAATATTCTTCAATAGTGGTAATTTGTTTGATCATACTCCCAATTTGTAACACTTCTCTCACATATCCATTCAGATCAAACATAGGTCTCACAACATCATACTCCTTCAACTTGTACTTAATTTCAAATGCTTTGAGCATACAACTGTAAACTTCAACTTTCATAGGGAATTCATACCCTTTCTTCTTCAGGCTTTCACTTAGCACATTCATTTGGATCCCCTACCTCATGATCTCAATAAACACGATCATGTTGCTTGAGTACTTGGGCAGCTTCAAAGGGAATCCATCAAAAGCTACAAGATGCAAGTATAAGAAAGATGAGAACTAGATAATATAATTCTAGAATTGAATAATAACTGCCATCACCTCTAGGCCGAACCTCCTCTCCAGGCATCCTTGGAGCTCCCTGCGATTCTCATTGTAAATGGATCATTAATCTTGATATATTTCGCATAACTATTCTACAATTGCAAACATGGGTAGAACTCATAACTATTTACATCATAAGGAAAGTTCTCTATTCTTAGAAGGCCTGGCCACAACTGTAAAGATGCTAGCATATAAATAAGAAATGAAGACTTATAAAATGTGTTATAAAACTTTGAGGCACTAAGAGCTCTAGATAGATTCCCACTTACCTCATAGGCCCAATCAATATATTCTGTATCTGAATAGATAATTTGTACCAGAAAGAAATACTATTCAACAAAATTAAGAGCCTATACCTCACCTTTCAATTTGTGTAGGATAACCAAAATTTCTACAATCTCAGGCTTGAGTTCAGTGCCGAATAATGTTTTAGGAACCTTACTCTTGGCACCCCATGGCTTTTGAAACTAGGATCACATGATTTATTTTCTCCACACCATCTTCTTTAACGAGAACTTAGAGACTACTCCTCCTACTGTCAATTTAGAAAACTCCACCTATTCTGGGACTCAAAGGAAATTCACCATAGTTTTCCTCTTAATAGAGATTAGAACTATATGATCAGGTAGCAAAATCTACCTAGTATCTAGGTTGTAGTGATTTATGCATTCAATAATCAACTCTAGAGCTTGGAGTGCCACTAGAATCCTTTCTGGCTCTGCTAGCCCACTTCCTTCGAGCTTCTTGGTTATAAGATGAATTGGCTCCAACTTCAACCTCCTTTGAAAATATTGCATGTCATATAAATGGAGCGAGGTATCTATGAAACTGTAGAATGTGGATTTGATTCTGTTAAGTCTATCAAATCTAGCAAATTTGGTTGCCATTTTATCAAAGGATGAAGTAGATTAAAAATTCAAATTTAGATAGGGCACTAAAAATCAAATTCACAATGTAGAATACTTGAAAGTGTTATGTAATTCAATAGTATAATAGTTCAAGAAAAAGTAGTAGTTTGAAAAATTGTTATGTTTCCCTCTATATAGAAATCCTAATTCATCCATTAATCTTTAAGATTGGCACCGCACAAATGAATTAAAGGATAAATCTTTTGAATTAGTAAATGTGGGAGCCTCTAATGGACATTTTAGTGTCTTTTCACTATTTCTATTGGCCCAACCATAACTCTCCTTCCTTTCATATTTTAGTTTCCATTTTCCATTTAGTTTCAAAGAATTAAGAACAGAGTACTTCGTAAGGAAATATCCGCTTAGCTTGATCCTACCTAGTATACCTCTCCAAAAGTGGTTAGATTGTTTCCATTAACACCTAAGGATGCCTCATCTATAATTTGTGAGGCCAATCTACTTAAAAAGTTGATTTCTTTGTGAATGCAGAAAATTGCCCTCATGGGTTGAAAACCCACCAAGGAGAAGACGATTCTCATTTTTTGGCCTAGGATTTATTTACACTCTACCTTTTTAGTTAACATTTTCTATGAGTTAGGAAAGTCTCAAAAGGATAGTGAAAGTCGAAGAGGGGCCGACTTACTTGTTTTTCTCCTTTACAAATGCCTTCAGTGGAAAAATGAGTTCATGGGTCAAAAACCTGCCATGGAGAACTCATTTTAGAGTTTTCTACTTAAGATGATTCTAAGTACTATGATGAATCCTGAATATCTTCCAAGGAAGAAAACTATAATGAAAATAAGAATTTTCAAAAAAAAAACTCATTTTCCTCTTACTTTAATTTGCAAGCCTCATTTGTTAAACTCTGTGGAAAATCACCTTCATGGGTCAAAAACCTACCAAGGAGAAGGTGATTCTTGATTCTCCAGAAGCTTCATTCTTTCAAGTGAAAATAATGATAAGCCAAGAAAAAATCCATTACTAAAACTAACTTTGTGAATTGCAAGAATCTCTATCAAATTAGGTTCTAGGCTACCCACAAACTCAAGACATCAAGGAAAACACACCCAACCATGTAATGTGGGAGAAGGAAAAAATGGATAATCTAATAGAGAAACTTCATACCTAAGAGAGATTAAAACTAGACCTAGACATACTTAGACTTGACCAAGATGCAAGATTTTCCACTTTTGCAACATGGATACAGGGTAAAAAGTGGGGCAACACCTAGCTTTGACTGGGGACTTGGGTAGAGCATACCCTAGCAAGGAACTCAAAATCTTTGGTTTCACAAAGAAAATAAAAGGTGGCAATAGAAAAAAACAAAAATGAGTAAGAGAATAGGAAAATGAAGGCAACGAAAGAAAACTAACTAGGAACACATGGAAAGAAACTAAACCTAACTATAATACAATACAGGGGTTACATTTTTTCAATTTGCTAATTCATATAGCTTCAGATCCTGACCATTATAAGTCAGCAATTTGAACAAATTATTCTCAAATGCCTAATGAACTCTAAATGGACCTTTCCACAAGGTTTGAAACTTTGTATGCATACCCTCTGGAGTGCTTTGCTTATCCCAGAGTAGCACACTATCTCCTACCATGAATTTTTGCAATCTTGCCTTCTTATTGAATAGATCTTTGAATCACATCGGGTGTTGTGTAATGTGATCCATGATTTCTTCTCTTTCCTCGAGAAGCTTGCTCAAGTAAAAAATTATCTTCTCTAAACCATCTTTCTAAATATCATCTTCAATCACTATTCTGAGTTTTCTTGTGGCTAATTCCAAAGGTAATAAGAGGTTAGCTTCAATTCCATTTACTAATTCAAAAGGAGATATGCATTTTTCTCTTTTAGGTGTCACCCTATCTACCCACAATGCCTCATGAATTCTGTTGTGCCAAGTCTTTTGATTGTCTAAGACTAGTTTCTTGACAATGTTTATCAAATTCTTGTTACTAGACTCGGCTTGACAATTTCCTGGTGGGAAATAATTTGATGAATGACTAACAGTGATTCCATACTCAAAGAAAAAATTAGTAATCTCAATTGAGGAGAAGTAGGCTGCATTATCCATCACTAATTTGATAGGGACACAAAACTTGACCAGTATGTTCTCCTTAATGAATTCACATGCTACTTTAGAAGTAGTTTTCTTGGTTGCTTTGGCTTCCACTGAATTAGTGAAATAATTAGTTGTAGTTATCATGTACTGATGACCAACACTAGATGTTGGACTAATCAAACCAATAAAATCAAGATGCCATTGTTGAAAAGGTCCTTCAATGATGATAGGCCTGAATGGTAGAGGAGCTAATTGAGGACACCCAATGAAAATCTTGCATTTTTCACACTTTTCCACCTAGGAATAGGCATCTTTGAACATTTTGGGTCAGTCATTACACTATCTCAAAATAATGAAAGATATGATTGAGGATGAAAAATGCCCCCCATAGGCTTCATAATGAAATGTTTTAAAGAGTTTTTCTTGTTGTTGTTTGTCCACACATCTGAGAGAAGTGCCATCAATAGCCCTTTTAAACAAATTTTCATCCCAAATTACATGTTTAGCTGCTTTCAATTTAAGATCCCTTCTTTATTTTGCATTGAGGCTGACTAGATATTCTCCATATGTTAACAGATAAGAAATATTTTCAAACCATGAATCATGAAGACCTACTACTAATACTAGTTGCTCTTCTCATAATTCTTTTGATTCTCTAGTGATCTTGTTTCTATAATTACTTTACATAGTCATATTCTTGTGTTTTTTCTATCCATACTCCTCTATCATTACAACCTATATCCTGCTATGTCAACACACCTTTCACTGCTACATCTAGAACATAAACCATAGAATGTAAATGTAAGATATAGAACTAGAAAAATTTAAGTTCTTTGACTATTAAGTGCTTTGAATACTACAAAAGAATGCTTCTCAATGTGCAAGTAGTTCAATTCATTATTTTTCAGGGGTATTCTCATGAGAGAGATTGGGGCTTGTACCCCTTCATCATTGTCTTGCATAAGTATTGCCAATAAAGTATGTTCAGAAGCATAATAGAAAATGAAGAAATCTCACTTATAATTTGTGTGAATCAAAACTAGGGCATTAGCAATAGCATTTTTTATATTTTGAAAGGCCTGGCTTCCTTCCTCATTCCATTTGAAATTTTGCTTTCCCTTCATCATGTCCACAATATGTTTAGTGGTTTCTGTAAAATTTAGTACAAGCCTTCTAAGGAAATTCACCTACCCAAAGAATGACTTAACTCCTATTTTATTTAAATGTAGGCTTAACCTTCAAATGGCCTCCACTCATTCGAGATCAATTCTAATGCCTTCTTGAGACACTATATGACCAAGAAGCTTCCCCTCTGTCACACAGAAAACTAATTTCTTTAGATTGAGTGAGATTCCATGTTCATGGCATCTTTGTATGACTTTCCTCAAATCGTCCATGTGGTCTGTTCTATTTTTTAAAAACACAATGAGGCCTTCCAGATATAGAACTATAATCTATTCCTTCAAATTAGAATTTTTTTTACTCATACATCTCTTGAATGTGGCACCAACATTGATGAGCCCAAAGGGCATTCTATGATATGCAAACATATCCCAAGGAGTGGTAAATGTCATCTTATGCTAGTCCTTCTCTTCTACCTCCACTTGATTGTAACCTAAAAACTCATCAAGCATGGACATTTTGGATCCATCTACTATTTGTAGTAAGTAATCCATATTGGGGAGAGAAAAATTATCCTTTAGGGATGCCTAGTTCAAATTACACAAATCGATGTAGATCCTGATTTCTCTATTCTTCATTCTGACTGGTACTATGTTAGCTACCTAGGTAAAGTGATGAATGGGGTAGATGATTCTTGTTTTTAACATTTTATCTACCTCTTGAAAAATGGCATCTACGACCTTAGGATTATAATTCCTTTGTTTTTGTTAGAAAGGAATGGCATCAAGTTTGAGTGGAATTTGAGTTTTACTGCCCCACCTTGATAGCTTTTTAAATCTTCATAACTCCAAGCAAAAACATCCTGATATTATATGAAGAGTCATTTTGTTCCTTCCTTCTCTTCAGATGAACAAAATTTCCCAATATTAATCATTTTAGGATCATGAGTATCCCTAATATTTACCCCCTTGTACTCTCTGGTAGTAGGTCCCCTTTCTGCCCTTTTGTAATTTATGTAGGCATCATGTCTATTAAATTTTTTTCCAAAGCCACAAAGTATGGTGGAATGATATTGCCCAAAAATTGAAATTTATCATTTTGATTCTTCTTGACATCAGAACTTTCATGATTATCATTCATGAATTCATATTCAAAATTGGATTTGTCATTTTCTAGGAAAAGTTGTAAGCTCTTGTCATCTTCAAAGACTTGCCATGATTCTACATTATCCAAAATAGAGGCTCGATATACAATCTCAATCTGGTATTTCTTATCCTTGAATTTAGAATGGGGTAGTACTAGAGAAGTAGAAACTACTAGAGAATCAACCTTGGTATTCATCTCCCCCAATACTGCTTCAATAGAAAAGGCATCTAGGCTTTCTATTTCATCCCAAACTTTATTTCTATAATTCTTTAGCTTATGATTCTTCACAGAATATTTCCCTTTAACTTTTCTAATGATGAGCTATGCATCACCTTGAGCTTTTAGGGCTTTTATTCCTCTTTCTTTTGTTGATATTATACCTAGTAACAAAGCCTCATACTCTATAGTATTATTCGTATTCTCAAACTCTAATTTGAAAGCCATGGGTTTAGGTTCTCCCTCAAGGGGTATCAACACTACACCTGTGCCAAACCTTGAGGAGGCACAAATTCCATCAAATTGAAGTATCCATATACTTGTTACATCTTTATCTCCATTAAGAATTCCCTTTCTTAGATATCCATCTCTTTGTTCATCTAGATTCTCTTTAGTAAATAACATGTAGTTGCCAAATTCCAACTCTTGATAGAGAATCTGAGCTTTAGGATCATCTGATTTTAGAACCATGAATTTTCCTTTTCTTCAAGTTCTAACTTGACTTTCTTATTCTCCATAGGTATGACTACTTGGGAATAGTCTAGTTTAATTTCTCCACCCAAATCTTAGTAAAAACTCCTACTTAAAAGAAGTCCATAGGTTGCTAGAATATATGCTACTAGAATTGTCAATAAGAGTTTCTTCTCTAGATGTGAAGCCAAGACTACTTGAGCATCTTTGATTTGCCCCAACAAAGGAACTTGTTTGGCATCCATAGAATAACATCTTCCATGTAATCCATAGAATAACATCTTCCATGTAACTTAGTGAGATTAAGGACTAGGGCCTTAGCTATAGAATAAGGCATAACATATTCTGATGCACTTGAATCTATTATCCAATTACTTAATTTTCACCCATTGATATATAGTGAAATATAGAATGGGTAAGTTTTTTGCCTAGGAGAGAGATAGCCAACATAGTAGAATCCTCTTGATTAAATAGACCAAATGTCAAGGTTTCATCCCCTTTTTCAACAGTCACATTGTGATTCAAATCTAAAGCATTCCCTTTACATCGATCTACTAGTGTTTTCAACTCAGAGGGGTGAGACTCCAAATAATCTATGGGGGAAATTTGAATTTTTGATTCTTCATAGAATTGAATGAAATCAAAAGGCACTTTGTCCTTACCCATTTGAGAAGTTGATGCTCCTTGATCAACATGAACATTATTTGCTAAGGGATTTGGATCATCTCTGTGAGGATGACTGAGGAATTGATTCTTTAGCCTTTGACCTCGAGTAAGCACTCTATGTGAAGTTTCATCAATGGTCACATAACATTCACCCTTTGGTTCAAAATCAGATTCATATTCTAAAAATAAATTTCCAGAGTCACCATTTGAGTACAAATATAACTCTAAACAAGGATTTGTAGTGTTCAACTTGTTAGTGGATAATAACTACATCATACGACTAGTTTGTGGACAACTCTCATTACCATGATCTGTTGTCAAAGGAAAAACACACATCTTTTCCTTCTTTGGTGCTACTTCAATTTGCAATTTGGGTTGTGAGCTTGTGGGCTATGGGAATTTCCCATCATTGTTCCTTCTAGACAAGTTTTGATAATTCTACTAGTAGGAATTATTGAATCCAGGTAATTGCCTTTTAACTACTACCAACTCATTTGATAGTTTTTGAATCATTTCATTAGATGATGTGATGTTATTGGAATTTCCTTTAGTTTGAATTTCTCGCTTCCATTTTCCCACAGAAGTAAAGTCATGTTCAAATTTAGTTGCCTTCTTTTTTAGATTTGCTAAATCCATGGGATGTGCTTTTCTCAAGTCATAATTGATAATCAAGGGCATCACACTTATAAAGAAGGTTTTCAGATTACTGACAGTGGGTCTGTCAGTAGCTAGAATTCTACTAGTAATCTTATTGGAATTAGCAAAAATATCTCTCATACTCATAGTAGGTTGCTTCTTAATAGATGTCAATTGTATTGAAAAGGCATATTCATCTTCTGTAGTCTTAAATCTTGTCTCAAATTGCATTCTCATTGTATCCCAATCAGTGATCAAACTGTCATCTAGATGATAGAACTAGTCTGCTGCATTTTCTGTGAAGGTTTCCACAAATAATCTTATGGAAACATTCTCATGTGTGACTCCTAAGATGTGAGTAGCCACAAAGAAAGCCTTAATGTGTTCATGTGTGGTAACCTTCCCATCACCAGAAAATTTGGGGAAATTCTTTCTTGAACTAGCTGGGAGCAAATGGTAAGCTATTAGTGCTAATGGTCATGTTTCTATAGTCCATGGAGTAGCCATAATTGTTCTGGCAAGGTATGGTGGAAGATTGACAACTGGGGGAGGAGTGGTCCCATGCAAGGCCAATACATGGAAGATAGAATGTGAAGTTCTTTGATTCCTAACAGGGGAAGGTGGTCTACTTCAGAT
The DNA here is from genome assembly GCA_028749045.1 of Cupressus sempervirens. Taxonomy (NCBI): domain Eukaryota; kingdom Viridiplantae; phylum Streptophyta; class Pinopsida; order Cupressales; family Cupressaceae; genus Cupressus; species Cupressus sempervirens. The sequence continues at coordinate 250,137,448 of CM053787.1, forward strand.
TTTCTTTTCACCTTTCCGCTTTGGAATGTCTAAGATGGGAAAACCAAGCTCTGTAAGCTTATCAAAAATAGGGTCTTGCTCCCTCTGTTCCTTGGTACTTCTGAGGAACCTTGTTTGTTCTAGGATGCTAGGTTAGTTTTATCTTTGAGCTTCTTGTCTCAATTGTCTTTTTTTTCTTTGGATGTCTCTCCTTTGAACAACTCTTTCTAAAGCTTCTGCTCTACTTTCTTCTTCTTCCAATACTTGGCTAGCATTCCTATAATGTTTAGTGTTCCTCCTATGTCTCCAAATAAATGTGTTAAGGGATGAAATTATGTCTTATTGGTCGTCTTGAAAAGCAAGGTTAGGTTGGAGCATCTAAACAATGTTTTCATGAGGTAGTACCATTTTTCCTCATGATATAGGCTTTTAGTCAAGAGACTGTTCATATCCCCAACGAAGTCACCAAAAATATGTTGGTAAAAAGATTTTTTCTTTTTTATTATGATCCTTAAATACCCAAATTTAGAACAATATCTAGCTACAAACAGTTGAAAAATCACTTATGAATAAACTGGCTATTCTCTGAATTGATAGGTACAGCTCCCTATGATAGATTTTTAATGAAATATGTTTTATTCCTAAAGCTAATTTTGGGTATCTTTTTGACCTGAGAATAGAAGAGGTAAAACCAAGCAAGACCTAAATAGGATGTTAACTTAGGAAAATAAGGATTTCTAAAGATTTGATTAAGTTTATGAACTCACACATCTTATGAATTCACCAAGCTTAACAGTACCACACTAATATTGAGCTTAGTTAATTCAAAACTAAGCTACAGTTAGTAAAGGGAAAATTCTCAAGTGATCTCTTTTTGAAAAAAAAGTGACGCTTCTTATCACATCTATTCACTACCTTGAAATAGGGGAGTAAAACTCTGTTCTTTCCTTGCTTCAATCTAGACAAAAGAGAAAACACAAAACTACAATTAACAGAAATAGAATAGAAAAAAGGTGATACAAAATAGCATTCAATTTTTTCTACAACATCAAGTATCCCGCACCAAAAATTTTCCAACCCTTTATTAATCTTTCAATTTCATACATGTAGGATTTTGAGATGACCATTACAATAGAAGTTCAATCGGTTCATCTTCTCAAAAATGAAAAATGGCAAGACACCAATTTTTTGTATTACAATAATTAGAATAGAAAGCAAAAAGGAGGCAAAATGTGAATCACTTTGACTTCTTCCCCTTTTTTTTCTTTTGTTCTATAGGCATTAGTAGCAACTATGATCAGAATTATCTCATCATGCTTAGGCACGTGTATGTTGGTGTATCTCACGGCCATTTGGAATGTTCTCTAGCTAACTCCTTTACAACATTCAATTGATTTGGTAGCTCCTCTATGGAGACATATATGCATCTACTGAGTCTCTGGAGTTCAGCAAGTCTTTTCTAACTATTGGAAGATACATCAGACAGACTATCCAATAATTTGGATAATTTTTCCTTCATGACATTTACCCCAATGAGTGTTTTCCCTTGGCCACTAGTCTGTGAATCTATGTGTAACCCCTTCATGAGTTCAAATCCTCTATCCTGAGTTTTCTTCACTTTATCGTCTATTTCCTTAAGCCCCTTTTCCACCAGCAGGATCATTTTTGACTTGAATTGTATGCTTTAAAGCCATTCAAATAGAGGTTCATCTCCCTTTTTTAGGGTCTTTTCTTCAATGAATTCCTTTTCCTTCATCTAGATGATCATCTTTAGAAGAGAAATATTATCATCACACTTTGTTCTTTCTCTGGCTAGAGTATTACTATTCGATAAGATGTTATCCTTTTCTATTTCCAATCTAAGGATAACATTACCAATTTGTTCTATGATAGCAACTCCTAATTTGAGCTTCCCAATCCATTCCTTACTGATTTGGCCAAAGTTTCTATCTTCCTAAAGCTAAGAAATGAGGGGTTGAACTTCAACAATAGTAGGATTCTTGGTTATTGATATTCTAGAAATAGTTTCCATTAGGGTAACCAATTATCTAATGAACCTATTCAATTCTTCTATCTCGACCTTCATCTTGGTCTTTGACAACTTTAGAATTTCTAGTTGTCCTTCAATTACTTCATTAGCTGACTTCCACAAGCTAATGTTGGTATCATGTCTAACTTCTCTAAGGTCCATTGGGTGCATAGTGAAATCATTAGTTGTCATGTCCTCAATCCTTCCTCCTTTCTTGGGCTTGGCTATCTTCATTGTTAGGTGCCCTATTTCTAGATCCTGCCCAAGTATGGAAAATGTTTTTTGCTTCTTTAGTTTGGTTAGTGTAGATCAAAAATGAATTGCAAGGGATAAAATGTCCTTGATAGGAGCACCTTCATCTTTCCTTTTCCTCTTCCTTTCTAGAGTATCCTCCAACAAGGAATCAATGCCTATTACTTTGGAGGCCATTCCAAGTGATTCTATGCTAAACATCTTTATCTTAGCTAGAGTCAACATCATTATAGTAGAAGAGAAGGGGTTATGGATCTTGTAAAATGAGCTTGGAAGAGCTCTTACCTTTATCCACCTCTTAAGTTTTCTTTGCTGCTTCATTAAACTTAGTAGACTCACTACTACTACTTTTTCCATCTCCCAAGTCTACTATTTGTATAGGGGAGCCACTTGGTTTTAGAAGTGTAGCACTTACTGGTGGAATAAGGCTATGATGAGGAGACAAAACTAGAGAAACATGAGGAGATAGAACTAGTGTGACATGGGGAGATGGAACTATGATGGTAGCACTATCCTTTGGCTCATATATCTTCTTCTCTTTAGCACCAGTCTGGGTTGCAATAACTGGTAGAGAGCCATCTTGACAAGTCTTATTTATTGGAATGTTCTTGTCTTAAGGTTGATCACCTCCTCCCATAGGCTGAGCTACTATCAACCTCAGTGTGGCACTCTGAGAAGAAGAGGGAGTAGTAGCTGTCGAGGAAGCTTGAGCGGTTGCACCTTTAATCTAGCTCCTTTTGGTTGTCCATTCAACCCACTTCCCAGTTCTCTTTTTGATTCTAGCCATCATAATATCTAAATCCTCCTCAACATCTTTGTAAGGCTCTAAACTTATAGGAATCCCCCTTAATTTAGTTAAATATGTATTACTATACATATTTTGTCCATCGTCCTCCAATCCTTCTACATTGAAGTTGATACCATATGTTTTAATTTTCTCCACTATGAGCCTAGCAAAAGCATGATCTCTGATTTCAAGTTCATCTTGATAGCCCACCTAATAGTCCTCAAAAATGGTAATGTGTTTGATTACACTCCTAATTTGCAACACGTCTCTCGCATATCCATTCAGATCAAACATAGGTCTCACAATTTCATACTCATCCAACTTGTACATAATTTCAAATGCTTTGAGTACATTTTTTGCATCAAAATGAGACTCAAAACTATAAACTCCAACTTTCATAGGGAATTCATACACTTTCTTCTTTAGCCTTCCGCTCAACACATTCACCTAGATTGCCTGCCTCATGATCTCTATCAGCATGATCATGTCACTTGGTTACTTGGGTAGCTTCAAAGGGAATCCATTGAAAGCTACAAGATACAAGTATGACAAAGATGAGAACTAGATAAAATAATTATCAAACTGACTAATAATCATCATTTTCTTCAAGTTGAACCTCCTCTCTGGGCATCCTTTGAGATCCCTAGAAATTCTCATTGTAAATGCATCATGAACCTTGACATATTCCACATAACTATTCTGTAGTTAAAAACATGTGTCGAAATCATAACTTTTTACATCATCAGGAAAGTTCTCTATTATTGGAAGGCTTGGCCACAACTATAAAGATGGTAGCATATAAATAAAAAATGAAGACATATAAAAGGTGTTGTAAAACTTTGCGGCACTAAGAGCTTTGGATAGATTCTCACTTACCTCATAGGCCCAATCAATATTTTGTGTATCTAAATAGATAATTTTTACCAAAAAGAAATATTGTTCAAAAAAATTAAGAGCCTCTACCTCACCTTACAATCTGTGTAGGAGAACTAGAATGTCTACAATCTAAGTCTTGAGATTAGTGCCGAATAGAGTTTTAGGAACCTTACTCTTGGTGCCCCGCAACTTTTGAAACTAGGATCACATGATTTCTTTCCTCCACACCATCTTCTTCAAGAAGAAATTAGAGACTACTCATCCTACTATTGATTCAAAAAACTCCTCCCATTTTGGGACCTTGAGGTAATTCACCATAGTTTTCCTATCAATAGAGATTAGAACTATATGATTAGGTAGTAGAATTTATTTGGTATTTGGGTTGTAGTGATTTATGCATTCAATAATCAACTTTGAACCTTGGACTACCACTGGGAACCTAACTACCTCCACTAGCCCACTTCCTTGGAGCTTCTCAGTTATAGGATGATTTGGTTCTAACCTCAACCTCCTTTGAAAATATTGAATGTCATAGAAATGAAGCGATGTATCTATGAAACTCTGGAATGTGAATTTGATTCCATTAAGTCCATCAAATATAGCAAATTTGGTTGCCATTTTATTAGAGGATGAAGTAGATCAAAAATTTGAATTTAGATAGGGTGCTGAAAATTGAATTCACAACGTAGAATATTTGAAAGTGTCATGCAATTTAATAGTATAATAGTTCAATAAAAAGTGGTAATTTGAACAGCTGTTATGCTGCCCTCTATATAGAAATCCTAATTCATCCGTTAATATTCAAGATCCTTGCTACGCAAATGAATTAAAGGATAAATTTGTTGAATCAATAAATGTGGGAGCCTCTAACAGACATTTTGGTGTCTTTTCAGTATTTATGTTTTCCGAATGGTAACTTTCCTTCCTTTCATATTTACTTTTCCATTTTCCATTTAGTTTAAGAGAATTAAGAACAATGTACTCCATCAAGAAATATTTTCTTAGCCTAATCCTGCCTAGTATACCTTTTCAAAAGTGGTTAGATTGTTTCTATTAATACCTAGGGATTCCTTGTGTGTAATTTGTGAGCCCAATCTACTAAATAAGTTAATTTCTTTGTGAATGTAGAAAATTGCCCTCATGGGTTGAAAACCCACCAAGGAAAAGGCCATTATCATTTTTTGACCTAGGATTTATTTACACTCTACCTTTCGAGTTAACATTTTCTATGAGTTTGAAAATCTCAGAAGGACTACAAAAGTCAAATAGGGGCCCACTTACTTGATTTTCTCCTTTACAAATGCCTTCAGTGGAAAAATGACTTCATGGGTCAAAAACCTACTGTGGAGAAGTCATTTTAGAGTTTTCCACTTAAGACAATTCTAAGCACTATGATGAATCCCAAATATCTTCCAAGGTAGAAAACTATAATGAAAATAAGGATTTTCCATAAAACAACTCATTTTTCTCTTACTTTAATCGACAAGCCTCATTTGTTAACCTTAGTGGAAAATCACCTTCATGGGTCAAAAACCTGCCAAGGAGAAGGCAATTCTCGATTCACTACAAGCTTCATTCTTTCAGACAAAAAAACATGATAAGCCACAAAGAAATCCATTATTGAAAATAATTTTGTGAATTGTAAGAATTTCCATCAAATTATGTTCTAGGCTACTAAAAAACTCAAGACATTGAGGAAAACCCACCTAGTCGTGTACTGAAGGAGAAGGGAAAAATGGATAATCCAATGGAGAAACTTCATACCTAAGAGAGATTAAAACTAGACTCAGACATACTTAGACTTGACCAAGATGCAAGATTTTCCACTTTTGCAACATGGATATGTGGTAAAAAGTGGGGCAATAGCTAGCTCTAACTCAGGACTTGGGTAGAATGTACCCAAGCAAGGAACTCAAAATCTTTAGTTTCGCAATGAAAATAAAAGGAAGCAACACAAAAAAAAAATTGAGAATAAGAATAGGAAAACTAAGGCAAGGAGAAAAAACTAACTAGGAACACATGGAAAGAAACTAAACCTAACTATAATACAATACATGGGTTACTTGTTCTCAATTTGCAATTTGATAAAGCTTTAGATCCTGACCATTATAGGTCAAAGGTAGCACTTTTCCATCTTGATAAGCCAATTTGAATGAATTATTCTCAAATGCCTGATGAACTTTGAACGGACCTTTCCACAAGGTTTCAAACTTTTTATGCATACCCTTTGGAGTGCTTCGCTTATCCCAGAGTAGCACACTATCTCCTACAATGAATTTTTGTTGTCTTGCCCTTTTATCAAACAAATCTTTAACTCAAATCTAGTGTTGTGTATTGTGATCCAAAATTTCATCTATTTCCTCCTCAAGCTTGCTCAAGTACAAAATTCTCTTCTCTAAACTATCTTTATAAATATCATCTTCAATCACCATTCCAAGTTTTCTTGTGGCTAATTTCAAAGGTAATGGGAGGTTAGCTTTAGTTTCATATACAAATTCAAAAGGAGATATTCCAATTTCTCTTTTAGGTGTCACCCTATCTGCCCATAGGCCTCCTGAATTCTCTTGTACCAGATGTTTTGATTGTCTGAGACTAGTTTGTTGACAATGTTTATCAAATTCTTGTTACTAGACTTGGCTTGACCATTTCCTTGTGGGAAATAATCAGATGAATGACCAACAGTGATTCCATACTCAAAGAAAAAATTAGTAATCTCAATTTTAGAGAAGTAGGCTGAATTATCCATCACTAATTTGATAGGGATACCAAACCTAACCAGGATGTTCTCCTTAATGAATTCATAGACTACTTCAGAAGTAGTTTTCTTAGTTGCTTTAGCTTCCACCCACTTAGTGAAATAATCAATTGTAGTTATCATGTACTGATGACTAGCACTAGATGTTGAATTAATTAGACCAATAAAATAAAGAGCCCATTGTTGAAAAGGTCCTTCAATGATGATGCGCCTTAATGGTACATCAGCTAATTGAGGACACTCGACGAACATCTTACATTTTTCACACTTTTCCACAATAGAATAGGTGTCTTTAAACATTTTATGCCAATAATAGGACTATCTCAAAACTTTGAAAGCCATGACTAAGAATGAAAAATGTCCCCCACAAGCTTCATCATGAAGTGTTTTCAACAATTTTTCTTGTTGTTATTTGTCCACACATTTGACAAAAGTGTCATCAATAGCACTTTTAAAAAAAATTTCATCCCCAATTACATACTTAGCTGCTTTCAATTTAAGATCCCTTCTTTGTTTTGCATTTAGGCTCTCTGGACATTCTCCATATTATAACAGATAAGAAATATTTTCAAACCATAAATCATGAAGACCTACCACTAATACTAGTTGCTTTTCTCCTAATTCTTTTGATTCTCCAGCGATCTTGTTTTCTGCAATTGCTTTACACAAATCATTACCCCTTACTAGCTTGGTAGGCTTGATTTCTATATCATATTCTTGTCTCTTTGCTATCCACACTCCTCTGGATCTACAACCTAAATCCTATTGTGTCAACACACTTTTCACTACTACATCTAGAACATAAATGACAAAATGTGAATGCAAGAAATAGAATAGAAAATTTTTAAGTGCTTTGACTACTACAAAAGCATCCAGGTATGTGCAGGATCATGGTGTGCCAAAAAGTGGCGATCTGAAAAATATGTAGTTCTGAAATGCCTCAAAGAATTTCAAAATCTATTCCAACATTTTTCCCACCCATCCTGATACTAAATGAAAATAATTAATACGTTTATAATTCCTACTATATCTTTTGATACCAACCTTATATGCTCATCTTTAAAACATCCCAAAAATGTGTTTTTTGCATGTTCTTATGTGTTTTTTACTTCAAGCATATAGCTGACGACTTTTTTTAAACCAAAATTTGATGTAATGAAAAGGGTTTCTGAAAAATGTTCTTAGCTTTTCATAAATGTAAGGTTTGTCAAATTACGAGTTAAGTAAGTAATTACTACTTATTTTCTAATGGAGTTAGCTGCAAAGTGCTGATTGACATACTTGTTGAAAAATAGCTATAACTTTCAAACCGTATAAGATTTCTGAAATCCAAAAGATGCATCACATTCTATGCTTCAACTAGTATAAGAAAAAAAAAAAAAAGCTTAATTTTGATTTTTTTTGAACTAGTTAAGGTGGTCAGACATGGGAGTTTTTTAATTCTGAAAATAGTATAGTAGAAATTCGTAATTAATTATTTATTTGGAATAAAAATTCCCAAAAATATGTGTCACATCTAGGCATGAGTCTACTTTTTATATCTAAAATTATATTTAAAAATATTATCGTTTCATTATGATTAAGGTGGTCAGACATACACCTACTTTTTATTTTCACCCTAAAATTTTTGTAGTACTGCATTAAAATACAAAGTTTTGACCAATCAAATATTTTTTTCTCCAGATAATACCTTGTATTTTAGAAAATAGATTTAATTTCCTACAGATTATTTTCTTACAACTTTTTGATATAAAGTTTAGAACCACTTTAAAATTATGTGTCAAGTTGACATAACCCTGATTTGCTGGTTTTTCACTGCCACTTAAGGCCATAGTTTGGTACACCATGATCCTGCACATACCCATGCTTCTCAATGTGTGAGCATTTCAATTTATGATTTTTTAGGGGTATTCTCATGAAAGCTATTGGGGATTTTACCCCTTCATCATTGTCTTGCATAAGTATTGCCAATAAAGTATGTTTAGAAGCATAACAATAAATGAAGAAATCTCACTTATAAATCGAGTGACTCAAAACTGAGGCACTAGCAATAGCATTTTATATATTCTGAAAGGCCTTCCTTCTTTCCTCATTCCATTTGAAATATAAATTTCCCTCCATCATGTTCAAAGTATGTTTATTTGTTTCTAGGAGATTTGGTACAAACCTTCTGAGGAAATTCACTTGCCCAAAGAATGACTTAACTCCTATTTTTTTTGAAGGCAGGCTGAACCATTGAAATGGCCTCCAGTCATTCAAGATCAATTCTAATGCCTTCCTGAGACACTATATGACCAAGAAGCTTCTCCTCTATCACACTAAAAATTTATTTCTTTGGATTGAGTGAGATTCCATGTTTTTGGCATCTTTTTAAGACTTTCCTCAAATCTTCCATGTCATCATTTCTCTTTTTCAAAAACACAGTGAGGTCATCCAAATATATAACTATAATGTAGTCCTCTAGATTAGAAAAAAAAATTCTCATACATATTTGGAATGTGGCACCAACATTGATGAGCCCAAAGGTCATTCTATGATATGCAAATGTACCCCAAGGAGTGGTGAATGTTGTGTTATGCTAGTCCTCCTCTTCTACCTCCACTTGACTATAACCTAAAAACCCATCAAGCATGGACAACATTTGGATCCAACCATTTTTTTTAGCAAATAAACCATGTTGGGGAGAGTGAAATTATCCTTCAAAAATGCTTGGTTCAAATTGTGGAAATCGATGCAGATCCTTATTTCTTCATTCTTCTTTTTGACTAGTACTATGTTAGCTACCTAGGTAGAGTGATGAATGGGGTAGATGATTCTTGCTTTCAACATTTTATCGACCTCCCAAAAAATGGCATCTGCAACCTTAGGACCTCATTATGGATTTTGATAAAGTTTTATCAAGATTAAATAAAGTGCATTTGGATTGCACAAGCCTCGACATGAGGACCCAATTTTATCTTCTCATTCTCTACTAAGAATTTTTGTCACTTGTGGGATAAGGCACATGTATCATTTTGGTCCTACCATTTGAGTAATTGGGTGGGTTGAAGTGCCAACAGTTATTCTCAAAAATAATTGAAGCATCTAGACAATCAACAAAGATCACATGTTCGACATATCTACCCATATCTACCCTGGCGAAGGATTTCAAATTGGGTCTACAAACTCGATCTCCACAACCTCGACTTTCCAATCATTTTTATCTTCTTAATTAGGATTCATCTTTATGATATTATAGTTTACACATTTTTCCATTTTATATCATGTTGGCCTTCTCGACTATTTTGAATGTTTTCAAGTGTGATTTTCAAAGTTTTGATTGCAATATCTATTATGCAAAATAAATGTTTATCATCATTTACATTTCAGTTTCTTAAAAGAAATGTTGGACCCAAGGTTTCAGCATTGAGCCCAGTGCTCTGATACCATATGTAACATATAGATTTCCTTGGTCCAATTTAATACCCAACATACTGAAAGAATATAGTTATTACTTGATTTCATAGGAAGATAGTTATATCATTCATATTAATTTGAGTAAGATTTACCATTAAAATCAATTAGACAAAATTTCTTAACTAAAAACTTGAAACACCATCAGTGAAATTACAACAAAGATTGAAAACCACATACCTCAAAAAACTAGGATTGAAATCAAACTAGGGATGCTTCTGCAACCACCTGGGTTAGTCCACTATACCAATTTAACAATATCACATGACGACTATCATCTAAAAATGGCTATCTAAAAAATCAAATGATAATTAAAATTAAATATCACTAAATTTTAAATTAGGGCATCATATACCACTATATCAATTAGGGCATTATTTGCCGTCAGTTCATTTAGGCTTTTGATACCACTATATCACTTAGGGCTTTCGATACTACTAATTCAAATAGGGCTTCTACTACCATGGAACCAATTAGGCTTTCCACTACGAAGAAATCAATTAAGGGCTTCCACTACCATGGAATCAATTAGGGATTCTGAGCCCACTATATCACTTAGGGTTCCAGTCATCACTCAATCAATTTGGGCTTCAAGTTCCTTTCCTTTCGATTGCCTAATTGTGATAGCATCTCAAGATTGGAAACATACTTATATTCAATATTCATATAAATAAAAAACAATCCACGAATCTATCTCTTCCATCTAAGTGTAGAATAATGGTATCAATGAAATAACTCAATTTAATGTTAACTCCTCATAAATAAAAGTGATAATACCTATTTTCGATAAACAATTGACTGCATAACTTATCTCTATCTGACGCATGACTGACATCTTTGGGGAGAGGTGAATCATTGTTAGGGGCTTAACCATTCAACCTTTGACTATAACTTGTCCCCACATGATCTCTAATGAGAAAGGCCCTCCCTACCCAAAATTGACAAGGGTCATCTTGCCATCCATCGGGCTTCTTGGTAATTAACACACCATATGACACGGCATCAAGAGATTACATTATACAGAATCATGCATGAGCTATTAATTAAAAAATATTTAAAATGATAAATGTTATTCTATTAAAACTAATATTGATTCATGTTATTGATCACCCATCTCCTTGGCTACATAGTTGGGTGAGTCCTAGGTATTCAGAATTCTCAAAGCAGACGACTCTCTCAATTATTCAAGAAGATTACATACATATAGCATTTTGCACTTTGTGATTACATTATTCTATTCTTTAAAGATTCTATAATTTGATTGTTTAAATTTTAATATCCTTTGGGATAATGATTATGGATTCATGCTATATTTTTCTCGGTTTCTCTTGCCATGCACATGGCTGAATTTAAGAAATTAAATTTGTAAATTCAACAAGATATCATCATGTTAAGTGCTGAAACTTACTACAAACTACTCTATCTTGATTCACACCTCTTCACCATTGATGGCATCTTTTCCAGTGAATTCCTTGATGTTTGGACTTCATGATAATATTTACATCTTTGTATAATGTATAAAAAAAGAATAGAAATAAATTCGGGCAGGATCATTGTTTCTTAGTTATCATTATAATTTCCATCTTCCATATATATGCCTAAGACAATCTCAAAATGAATAGCCAATGACATGATATCTACCCACAAAAATTCCATCTAGGAATCTATGATTATATAATTATGCATTGACCATATAGACTGTATATAATTTCAGCATCAGATTTTATTTAAACATAGAAAGAAGATTATAATAGGACACCACCTAGCAGGGCATAAAGATTAAAAGGAAATAATGGATTCAAAATGTTTTAAACTAAGCACAACATATCTTACATGACTTGTATCAGATTTATCCTATTCTTGCAGCTAGAAATAATGGGCTTCACACTTCCCTTTCTCTATCCTCATAGATAGGTAAGGACATGAAGATGAAAGGAAAATGGGATGGTAGGTTTTCAATAGTCAATATTAATATTTGAATCTCTTCTCCTTGCCTTAACATATGAGCAGATGAGTAGATGAGTCACAGAAATGTAGAAAGGAAAAATTTATTGCAAATACAATAAAGGAGACTATTAAAATGGTTGCTTGGCTTTTCAGCTACCTTCAATTTAAAAGAAATCCATTTGAATTCCAAAGATGACCATTCAAATAATTATTAAATCAACTATGAAGAGAGAAAAGAATAAAAGAAAAAAAAGAAGTTAAAAAAAGAATTGGAAGATTAAAATTTAAAATTTGTAATAATTATTTTAATTCAAACATTATTATAATCTTATATGTCCATGAAGACATTACTTTATTAAATTATTAAATTATAATGATACCAAATTATTAAATTATTAAATGCATGAATAGAAATTATTATTAAAATAATATGATGAAAGATAAATTAAAATCCTTTGTGATATGTTTTATACTTTTAACTCAATTATTTTAATTAAATTAATTATTGAAATTACTCATGTGGTTCCACAGATGTATCCTTATTCAAATTTGTAGATCCTCTACCCATCTGCCAAGTGAAGGTGATGCTCCTGCCTAATTATTTTCTAACAATGCTTCCACATGTTCAAAATGTTTCCTGGAAGGAAATTCCCTATAGTTAAATCATATTATCATAATGAATTATTTAATCTTAATTAATCATAATGGTTAACCATCTTCTCAATTCCATTAGTTCATGATTAACAATCAACTAACATGTCATCTTCACTTGAAATCATAATGACTAACTATCTTACCATTTCACTAGATTATAACAAATTAAACTACTGACTAACTTCATGCAAACCTCAACAACTATATTTCAAGTTAGGTCAAAAATTGGAATTTAACAACTTATAGAAAATACAAGTTGCTACATGACACTTGTCAAATGATGTCCACTTGGTGAACGGTTTCCAAATCAGGGTGCAAGTAGAATGGGTTTACCCATGAAGCAAAATATGTAGTTAAGTGTGCTGAAGTTGGAGTATTTGGGATGGGTAACATCCTTAGAAGTGCCTCTATGAGCATTAGAGAGATCTAGTGTTTCTTAATTATTCCATTAACTCTCATGAGAGATGGGTTATTTAATAGGGAGACTCTAGGACTCTATTATTTATTTGGTTTCCTTGATAAGTTTCTTGATTTTGGACTCATCAAGGTTCTCCTAAGGTAATATCCTACAAGACTAGTGTAGTTAGATTGAAAAAAAAAATTCTATTAGAGCTCCCCATTAATTCATAATGTTGTTTAATCTTGTTTGCAAACCCATCTTTACAAACTTGATATTCAACCGTCCAATTCTTTTCTAACTAATTTATAAGACTGTAAGGACTTCAAAAACTATAAGGATTCCTTGGAAATAAACTAAACTACTTGGCTGCAAGTGCATTTCTATATTGATTTATAATATTGCACTTTATAACCCTACTAGCCTGTCATGACCTAATTAGCCCTCTATTTTGGGGTTTGCAGCTCTAGTTCAAAAACTTGTCAATGAACCTCAAGAAAAAACTACCATTTTGAGTAGCCATTTGGAGGACCTAAAATATTTTTTAGTTCTTGAGTCTCCACCCCTCAATAATGTACCAAACCATAAATTGAGTCCTTTAAACCTTAACTAGTATAGAGATTGACCAAAATACTCAAAAAATTTCTCCAATGGATTATCAAAATTTGTTCTTTTAACTATGGTTTGAATTGCACTTTTCACACACCTTTGTGTCTAGATCATGAGATTTGAATACACTCCTACAAGATTTTTTTAAACTGTTACTAACAATTCGTAGCTAGGTTATCACATAAATTATCTAGGCATGAGCTTAAAATTCATTATTTGAACTTTTCTTGGGCTATGACCAAATAGAAAATAATTTGCATAACCTCAATTCAAAGATTTCCAAAGGTGATGAAAATTTGACATGGAGATTCAAGATTTAGGCATTTTTTCCTTCAAAATCCTGAATTTGTTAGTGATCAACATGCTTGGGTTTTGATTTTATTTAACAAGGAAAAATTGTACAAAATTGATATCAAAGTGTAGAAGTTGAGAAAACCAACTTCATAATTTGCTAAGAACACCTGCACGCAAAATAACATGTTGCTAAAAGGAAACCAAAGAGGAAAATGTGAAGCTTGAAAATCTCAATGGAGTGAGAGAAAAATTTATTCCAAGATGTGTAAAAACAATTAAGAGAGTTCAACCTTAAAGGTGAATGAATCCCTAAAGCCTAAGAAAGCTAGGTTACACATTAATGATTAATAAAAGAATTAATTATTATGCAGCTAACTAAATGATTAAGCACTAAAGAGTAATAACTTAACTAATTAAATAAAAATGATTTAAATATGAAGGAAAAAAATATTACTCTAACATCCCCCCTTAAGATAAGCGCAGGGGAAAAGCTAACCTAGCAAAGCAATGAAAGCAGGAAATGGGTCTCAACAACAAGGCTTGATCAAGTACCCAATACAAGGAAATCTGTATAAGCTAGAGATAAAGGAGAAAACCTAGTGGGAAAAACTCCTCTCCAAAAAGAGATAGAAAGAAGGGAAAAAGGAAATGGCTCAAGAGACTCTCTTAAAATGATAAGTACAACCAGTCCCCCCATGAGAGAGAGAAGAGACACCAAAGCCCACCTAGGATGATGGAGGCTCTGTATAAATGATCGAACCAATGGAACTCCAATGCAGAAGAAATAAAGTGATAGAACAAGGAAAAACTTGAATGAGAGGTGAAACTGGAATGCATAATTGATGTTCATAGGAGAAAACATGAGGATCCTAAAAAGGAATCCCCAATGTAGGTGGGTTGACACTGTCATGAAAGAGGAGATGAATGTCCTTTGTAGAATCCTCAACAAGTGCACCTGGAGGCTCAATGAATGGAACTGGAGAGTCAGTCAGAGCTAAAGAAGAATCCTATTGAAGAGAAAAGACCTGAATAGGATGTGGTGTGGTAGTCAAAATAGTGATCTCCGAAACAATACAAAGGTTCAAGTGTCCTTACTGTACCACATGATGCTCTTGCAAAAGAGAAGAGCTATGCTCTGACAATGGACCAAAGTGTGAGAAGGTGTAGAGATAGGTGGTATGATCAACTATCCCAATAGCAATAAGGTCTCCTATTGAACTATCCCAAATGAAGACTAAATCTGCACTGAACTCAACTATCTTCCCTAATCCATTGTCTGTAATATGATAAATCAAGAGAAGGTTTGCAGATAGAGATGGAACATACAATACATCATTGAATGTGCCATCCTAAATGCCAACTGAACCTTTCCCACAAACTATTAGAGTAGTGTTATTCCCCATGAGCATATGAGGAATGGGAGAAACCTCCATAGTAGAGAAGACCCCTTGAGAAGAACTATAAATTTAAATATTGCATGAGAAACCCTATGAAATTGTACATAAATATATCATTTCCAAATTATTAATTTTAAATTTCATTCTAGTTTGGTTTAAATGTTACTCAATGTATCAAGATTAAAGTGTATACTATGTATGGGGAATCAACATCTCTATATTTTAAGGTAATATGATGATGACCCCTAGAAGTCATAATGTCATATATCATTTGCTTAACAAAAATAAAACACGTTATGGTCCATATGTGTATATATATGACATTTTCAAAATGATACTTAAATTTACCTTTCTATGATGATTATCATCCACACAAAGAAGATCAACATCATGTCCACCATTATCAACATTAGCATTTCCACAACTAGAAATGACAACACCAGAAGGATTAGTTTCAAGTCCCCTATAAATATTCCCACAACTCATGCAAACAAGTGTTATGCCTAGAATAACCCTTTCCTACATAAACTTCTCCAACAAATCATGTGGATGAGAACTTGATGAACTAAGAGCATAGGTCACTTATTGGTGATGAGTAGGTGGAAGAATAGATTGTGCAAGAAGAAGAACAAGGAGCTCAATTTATTCATGATTTTTAACTTTATCACTCAAATTGGCCACTTCTTTCTCCTATGCAATACCTCTTCCTATATCCTGAAAAGATTGCACATCAAAATAATTAGCTTTCTAACTAATTCAAATTCAACCTTTTTTTTTTTATAGAAATTACATGGGCACCACATGCTTAGCATGTGGTAGATGGTCAAATACCATTCATTGCCCCTCCAAAAAATGCATATATATTCTAGTGCGTTGACAAAATCTAATAGATATGCATGGTTTATTCTCATTTATGCTCTCACTCATCATAAGTTCACAAAATAAATTTTCAAAATAGATTTTGTAATTTATAATTCATGGAATTTTTTATTTGATAGGTTGTGAATGCAGTTTGTAGCCATGGAGTCCCTCCATCTGTAAAAACTATATATCTAATTATCTAATATTTGTATTATATGTATATTGTCTTGCATGATATCAAAAATAAGTAGTTGATTAGGGTGATGAGAACCATCTGTAATGGTACTAATGTCCTGAATAATTGCTACAATGTTTCTCATCATTTTTTCCCTCAACTGCTCAAGAGTAGGTGGAGGTGGAGGTTTAGGTGGCTGTGGAGATGGGGAAAGAGCTTGAAGGGATGAGCATGAAGTTGGAAGGGGCGGTGATATAAACTAACCTAAGATTATATATATAAAATCACTGTTTAATTAACATTTTACCTTGACAATATGAGAAAGAAATAGATTTTATTTATAATTTATTATTATCTATAAATATATATCAAAATAGATTATTTGCATTATATATCATGTATTAATATACAATTATTGTCAAAATAATTAAAAATAAAAATTATAACTTTTTAAATATAAAATTAATATTTGTATAATATAATTTAAAAATATATAAAATTGAAATCTATATAAGATTTTCAATATATAATTAAATATTTACATATTATATTAAATATTTTAATATAATCTAAAGACTATAATTCTATATATAAAATTATATTAAATAATAATGTTTTTGGGAGCCAAGGTAAAACTAGTGGTGTACGCTTGGGGAGCCTTTCAAAATCTCATAATGTTTTTTAGAGCCAGAAAGAAGTTCAATTTTATTCCAACTAGTTTTTCATTGAGAAAAATCATGGGGATGGTTGTATCCATTTGGTGAGACTCCCAAAACTGGGTGATGGTTTTGGGTTCCATGTTAGAAGCCATATTTTTGAACTGGCTTTTTAATGTTGATTTCCCCATAAACCACGTCAAGGTTGAGGGAACCCCATAAAACATCATGTATGTTATAGGTCCCTTGAAAATTTAATTTTTCTATAGAATAATTTTAAAATAAAAATATTTAAATGTATAACTTTAATATTTTGTATTATAAATATATTTATTTTTTACATTATAATAGTTTTATGTTAATGTTTCCAAAATCTTATCTTAAGAATTTTCTACTTGTATACTTTATTTTCTCTTTCCTTAGTTCAAGGAAGGTAGCTTGGCCATTTATATAATCATATTAATTATCTATCAAAATTAATGAGATAATATTAAAAACTAAATTATTTTCTTTTTATTTAGCCAAAGTGGTTTGCAATGATTGGTCGATGATTGATTTTGACTCACCTCATATATTGATTGAAAAACACATTATCTTGTCTTGAGGAATAAATTATCAAGTGCCCACTATATTTCCATTGGTGTTTTGGCCGGAACAGTTTTGGCTGGAATGGTTACGGCTGAACATACATGGTGGCTTCGCATGCCTATGTGGCTTGTACCATTTCGACCGAAACCTGTTTGGCCAGAATGATTATGATCAAAACCATAAGCTACAATAAAACCACTGTAAACCTCTTGTGGCTATCATTTCCTCCCCACTTTTTAATAGTTTTTTAATGTATTTTTTGATTAATAGATGTTAATTGTACTTAAAGTAGTTTTTCTTTTATCTATTTTGTGACTGAAATACTTAAAATTGTTTATTTTTTAATATGTTTAAATTATTTAAATTATTTTTGATTTTTTTAGAATGGTATTTAAATTAATGTGTTAGCAAAAATGTAGTTAAACATGAGATAAAAACGTAGAAAAACATTAGTTAAAAGGGTAGAAAAATATTACGTTAAAAAATAGAAAAATATTAGGAAAAATATTAGGTTAAAATATAGAAAAACATTAGGTTAAAATATAGAAAAACATTAGGTTAAAATGTGAAAAAAATTAGTTAAAAAATATAGAAAAACATGAGGTAAACATGTAGAAAAACATTAGTAAAAAATGAGCAAACATTTAGGGGACATTGTTCAGTTTCTAACATAACCTGATGGATCTAGAGGTGAAATAATAATATCTTATGGTGAAATTAATTTTGACATTAAATACACCTTCTAACATAACCCTATATTAACTTCAATCATAACCCATACCACATTCTAACCATAACATAGGCCCTCTACTAATCGAATGAACCACAGTTAGATATTGATGATGTTCATTTTAACAACTAGTTATTGTTAGGTAATAATGAGTCTTACATTACCAAACAACACATTAAGATCAGTTAAATGATATGTTTTTAGGCACGTTATCCATGCATCTATGTTTTAAGGGGACAGAGGAGTTGTAATAGGTCATACTATTCTTTATAGGTTCTAATAAGTCTTAATATGTATTATTAGGATATAATAGGTCTTATTAGGTAATGATGATTCTTACATTAACAAATGACACATAACGACCTCATGATACATTTTTAGGTATTTTTATCCATATATGTTAAGGAGACCTAGGGACTCCTACTAGGTCATTACGTCTGTTATAGGTTCTAATAGGTATTAATATGTTTACTAGTACATAATAGGTATTGTTAGCTAATAATGAGTCTTACATTACCAAACAACACATTAAGATCACTTATGTTGCAATTTTTCAGTACGTTATCCATACATGTGTGTCTTAAGGGGACATAGGAGTCATAATAGGTCATACTATTTTTAATAAGTTCTAATAAGTCTTAATATGTATTATTAGGATATAATAGGTCTTATTAGGTAATGATTATTCTTACATTACCAAATGACACATATCAACCTCTTATTATACATTTCTAGGTATTTTTATCCATATATATATGTTAAGGGGACCTAAGGACTCCTACTAGGTCATTACATTTGTTATAGGTTCTAATAGGTATTCATATGTTTACTAGCACATAATAGGTATTGTTAGGTAATAATGAGTCTTACATTACCAAACAACACATTAAGATCACTTATGTCAACTGCATTTTTTAGTACGTTATCCATACATGTGTGTCTTAAGGGGAGATAGGAGTCATAATAGGTCATACTATATTTTATAGGTTCTAATAAGTCTTAATATGCATTATTAGGATATAATAGGTCTTATCAGGTAATGATGATTCTTACATTACCAAATGATACATAACAACCTCTTATGATACATTTCTAGGTATTTTTATCCATATATATATTAAGGGGACCTAGGGACTCCTTCTAGGTCATTATGTCTATTATAGGTTGTAATAGGTATTCATATATTTACTAGTACATAATAGACTGACCTTACTATGAACCTTAATATAACTATATCCCATTTACTTTATTAACATTCTTAACTCTAATTCAAACTACTAAATTAAGTCATGAGTTCTAAATTGTGAACTAATATTTGCTAACTAAACTCATTTACATATCGTGTAACAAATTTTTCTATCCCTATGTCCTAACTCTCATCTAGACTCCCCATAATCATCAAAGCATTTAAATCAAAATCTAGAATTTAGTCAAGAATTATATTTTTTTGTTACATGTACACATGTGTACACTTAGTTATCATTTAATCAAGAAATTTTATTTTATTTTTATTGCATATACACGTACATGTACGAATATTTATTTTTCACATTTGCATGAGCACATTACAATGTACATTAGATATGGTCTCTAAGATAATTTTTTTAAAAATACATATGTATGTTACATGATTGAATTTAGCACCATATATTTAATGTTGTGTGTTTATATGTACATGTGTTTCAAATTAAATTTAACTTTTAATTATTTTAATTGAAATACACTAGTATGTTTATATTTGTATATATATGCATGTGCAAATCTCTAGATTTTTATCACTCTTGTAGCTTCACATTCACATCCTCATATTTATTTTCATATATACATTATGGCATCTGGTTCTAGGGATTGTGCTCATGCATCCTCAGGGGATGCCAGTGTTCGTGGTGGGGGTCAGAGTGGTGAGTCTAGTACAGCACGTAGATTGACCTCCTCCACTCATGATAGACATCAGTTATTTAGAGATATAGTTGTGAGATTATCTCATGCTATGTAGGTTTTGGATACCTCACTTTCCTCTTCTACCACCCTCCCTACTAGGGAGAAGGTCATAGTGATGCGAGAGGAGTTATTTCATATGATTTAGATAGTTGAATCATACAACCCTTTTGATGATATGAGTATTGAGACATTTTATTCTTCTTTATCTCATAGTGTCATTGGCACTGTGAAGTACACATAGATTGACACTGAGGTTTCCAAAGGCATGGTGAAATCCATTTTTCCATCTTATATAGATCGTCATAGAGTCAAAGGCTACTCTATGATGAAGTGTACTGATCCACTCATCCCACCATTGATGTATCCTCGTTAGTTGGCTACTCATCATATATGGCCACAGAAGGATGAGTTCCCTCTATATTTCTGCAAACAATTGTTTGCGGAATTTCATTTATACTTTGACGTTTACTATATAGTTTATCTAGGGCATTTTGGGTAGGGTTAGGGGAGACTTTCTGACAGATTTAGACCTACGGACACTCTTGAGCCCATTAACAAACGGAGAATGGTGGGTCCAAAACTTTCAGTTATGTCGAGAGGTCCATAGATGGCTGCTATAGGTGAGAGTGTTCCTAATGACACAATTAGGACACAGATTTTTTCGAGCATTGCCACTGTCGCCACATAGTTACATGAGATTTCTTCTAATTGATGTGGTAGATATATGCTATGGTGTCGAGGTACTACTTCCATATCTGCATCATCTAGCACACCTGTTGATGATGATTATGGAGTTGCAGACATACCTTCTCTTGTAGACATTTCTACAGTCTTAGAGATGAATGCATTGCATCATTTGGCATCATATTTAGCATCTAATATTTTAAATGCATATCAAGCATTATCTACAGTCTCAAGGATTCCACTTGGTGACATGAGCTCTTAGATTAGACATATTTTTTCATGTATAGTAGTCCCAGAGGATTCATAGAGGCAGGAGGACATTCCTACACCTTCTACTACTCCTACTGCTACACAAGCCTAGGCTACAACACCAGACCCAGCTACTCAAGGCCCTACAAAACTCCCCCCCCCCCCTACTCAAGATCTCAGTGCCAAAAAGCCTGGTCTATTTACTTCCATGCTTTCAGATTAGGGCTGCACTATTGACTTGGATGTTGATACTATTTTTTCATTACATGATTCAGATATCAATCAGATAGGCAGAGCATTACATAATGCTACGGTAAATATCTCTATATTTTTAGATTTATTTTTATTATAGTAAATAATATGTCTATATTTTTAAATTAATCTATATGTGTGTGTTTGTGTATGCGTTATAGGGTTCGATTGATAGTATGTTACGTTTTGTTGATCTACAGACACTGACAGATCCTACACATCGTGAGTCCCAGGTATGTTACAATTTATATATATATGATTTATATACATGTAGATCTTGATATAATTTGTTTGTGTACACATAATTAAATAGTTCAAGTTATGATTTGACACAGGGTTCAGATGCAGCTGATAGACCCTTTTAGGGACAAGGCCCAGGATCAGGAGGGGGGATGTAGCTAATTAGATCATATGTGGCCTTTTATTTTATTACACACATGTTATGTCTAGATACATATTTATATGGACAATTTGATGTTTTATATGTTATTTCCATATGCATACATTTTATATCCATACACTTTGATGTCTTATATTTTATTTTCAGATACATGGTTTATATGGACACTTTGATGTTTTATATGTTATTTCTAGATACATGTTTATATCATGGACACTAAATGATGTTTTACATGTTATTTCCAGATACATGTTTATATGGAGATTTTGATGTTTTATATATGTTATTTATAGACATTTGATACATGATCTATTTTTATACATTTGATATGGGTACATTATATTCTCCAGATATATGCACATGTATGTTATTGATCTTTTAATGTACACATCTATTTTATTGATCTTTTGATGTACTCATCTTTTATGTAACTTATGTATGTGTAATGCACATGTTTCTATATGTTAATCATGTTTTCAATATTCAAGTTTACATATATATATATATATATATATATATATATATATATATATATATATATATATATATATATATATATATATATGTAAACTTGAATATTGAAAACATGATTAACATATAGAAACATGTGCATTACACATACATAAGTTACATAAAAGATGAGTACATCAAAAGATCAATAAAATAGATGTGTACATTAAAAGATCAATAACATACATGTGCATATATCTGGAGAATATATATATATATATATATATATAGTTATTCATCTTAATGCCTTAATCTAAGTGTAATTAACTATATAGTTTTAATGGTTGATGTACATAAGAATATAAAATATACATTTACATAAGAACATATAAAGACTATGATAACCTAGAAAGAATGCATGAACTATAACATTTAATTAATAAAATTTAATATACATATGTATATGTTTTCAATATCCATGTTCATACATACATGTTACTATTTTTAATGCCCTAATTTAATTTTAATTAACTATACTTAATGACATGTCTTAATATAAGTATAATTAAGTTCTATATATTAATCTAAGTATAATTAACTATATTTAATGACATGTCTTGATTAACTATATAATTAACTATATTTAGTCTAATTATATTTATTGTCTTACTAATTAACTCTATTTAATGACTTAACTAACTCTATTTAATGACATACATTCTTAAGTAACTATAATTAACAACATTTAATTAATAAAATATAATCTATTTAATATGTAACATAGTTCATATAACATTTACATGTAAAAACATATAAAGAGCATGACCTAAAGAATGCATGTTACAACATTTAATTAGTAAAAGTTAATACATGCAAGAACATAATGATTATATACAAACATAAAGAATGTATCATATAAGAACATATAAAGAATATATGTACATAAATACATAACAACATTAACAATCATATGTAAGAAAACATAAACAATGTACATATAAATACATACAAATACTAAAGGGGTTGTCTTAAGGGGAGGTCCTAAGAGACCTGGTCTTAAATGAGATATCCATGTCGAATTTAAATAAAAATAACAATACATGTCTAATTTTACATAACCAAGATAAATGATCCAATGTAGAAAAATTTATAAAAAAAATATCCTATCAATACTAAATATGAAAGTATAAGAGCTATACAGGCATAACTCAACTAGAGCTCCACAAACAATCTATTATTAGGATCCTCTCTACTTTTTATTATCTCTAGAAGTTTTTCATGTTTTTCAATAGGCAATTTCCACTTTTGATTTCCATGACATCCTTTTCTTTGTACTGCTTCAAATTGTAATTTGATTGCTATAACATGGTTACTATAGTGTAAAACCTCTTCTCTAGGCTTGTATTCAATAAATTCAATACCACTATCAATTGCCCTTGTTTGTTGATAATGTGTTCCTTCTATAACTACTGATCTAATTGGATATGATTGTTCATCAGCATCTATAGTTCCTTCTAGCAACTTGTGTTTTGCTTTTGTGCATCTTAAAAGATAATAGTCCACATTTTCCACATTATCTGGTAAGGCTTGAACTGCAAAAATATCTCCTGCATATATATAAAAATATAGATAAATATAAATTTTTTTTTTTTAAATATACATTTATATTAATTTATATATATGTATATATGCACACAAACCTACCATAACTAAATGAGAAATGTGCAAATAATCAACTGAATATATAGGATCATGAATGTCAATGTCAATGTCAACATCTTCAAAAGAAGGCTTTCTAACTATCTCCTTCAAATCCCAATGTGAAACATATCCATTCCCAATATTTTCACATGCGCTCACTAGATTGTCCTTAATGCAGTCATCACAAAAACATATTTTCTCTCTTAGTTTAATTACTGGAGGTTTATGGTTTCCTGTAGTCATCACTTGATGTAAACTTCTAATTCTAGGAATCGTTTAACAATTGTAAGGATTAGATCAATCTATATCTATTACAAATACAAAAAATAATTTTCATATTTCAAACTAAATATTTAATTAAAAACTCAACATGATTTCAAAAATACATTAAAAATAAATATAACTTAGTTCACCTTTCACCTCCCAAAAGTAATGCTTATTGTATTCAGTATCTTGACTAGAAAAATGAACTTTGCACCATTCAACAATTTGATTTCCACTCTCTATCCTATTCCCTGTATGTACATACAATATGCATGTATATATAAAATTTAAAATATATGCTACTAGAGTATTAAACATGCACATTTTAAAAATGCATATATTTACCTACAAGTTCATGTTGTCGAAGCGCACATTTTATACATGCTCCTAATCCATTATGGTCCCCTTTTCCATGTCCACTTTCAAAGAAATTCCATAAAAATCTAACATTGGTTCTAGCATGTTGCATTGCTAACCAATTAAATGCTTTTGCAGATTTGAATTGTCCTGTGAACATGAAACATGATAAGTATCTACAATTATGCGTGTACATATATCAAATAGAAATAGACATGTCCATATAAATATAAGTTAAAATAAAGTTAAGTAAATGTGTAACTATTTCGTATATACTAACCTACACATCCATCAGACCAAATCCAGTGCTCTGAAACATTTATTCCACGATTTCTAAGATCTTCAAAGAACATTGCAAAACAATGAGCCACATAACTCCTGTCATGAACTCTATCAACACTAATATAGAAATGAACCTCTTTGATGATGATGCATTCATTTTCATCCAATCTTTCTATCTGATCCACCTCAAATTGTGCATGTCTATAGGTCACTTGCACAAATATTGCAACTTGTTAATAATGATAATATTGGCTTTGGAGCTCTATATGAGGTGCAAATGTATAATTCTCAGAAAAATCTATAACTGAAAGTATACAACCAGGTGGAAAACAATTTTTGGAATCATGAAACTATTTAGCTTGCCATCGTGCACCATGACAATGTTGGATATGTGGATATATCAATGGATGGAACTTGGCCATGAACTCATCATAATGCAATTCTCTCTCCTTGAATACAATTTTTCTGGATTCATCTCCTCTATTATTTTGGTATGACTCATATTCATATCTCATCCATGAAACTAGTGTGGATTCATGAATATTCTCAACTTGCATAATTTTACAAAATTTGTGTAAATCTGCACAATCTTCACACTGATTTTTGATGCATTGCACTTTGAATTCATCTGAATCTTCTAATTTATCACATAATATGGAACTCACAAATTGTGTTGTACTGCTAGGGATGACCAAATTACGATCAAGTATTGCTATAAATTTTTTAAATGATTCCAAGTGTAGACAAAATTCAACATGATTTATACAACAACAAGTTTCACACATCTTATTTATGCATACAAAGGAAGGATGTAAACTCTCAAACATTCTCTGACATATTTTGATATTTGAAAATTCTTGTTTGAATGCTTCAAATAATTCACTTTGAGTTATATCTATGAAATGTTTTGGATGTTCAATTTTGGCCCCTGTTTCTTGATCTTTAATTTGTATACTATCATGCCTATTGGAAGAAACACAAGAATGTGTGGTCCAAAATTCAATAACTTGTCTTTCTACTTCTTCAGAAATCCTATCTTTTTGAGGAACTCTACAAATATTCACCCAATTATTCTCAATGTTATCATCTAGCATATTTATCCTCTTGATGTATCTATAGAAAATTCTTCTAGATATATGTAGTACATTAGAAATTGCACGTACCTATTTTCTATGTGTTAATTTTCTACTAGATATACTAGTCATCAATGCTCTACGTGCATTACTCAAATCACCTCCTCGAGTTATGTTGTCAATTTTGTTCTAAGCATTTTGCAAGTTTTCAACTATTGTTTTATTAATATTATGGGCATAGCTTTTCCTGTTATCAACACCCAACAACTCTAAAAAAGGTCTCATATCTTTTCTCCTAAATAACTTGACAAATAATTGTGCCTACCCAAATATACTTTTATCCTTGAAATATTCATCCCACAAGTTCTGACAATGCTTTCTGATAGTGTTATCATTTATCATATCTTTAGATGGAATTTGGTTA
Organism: Cupressus sempervirens; assembly: GCA_028749045.1. Lineage (NCBI taxonomy): Eukaryota > Viridiplantae > Streptophyta > Pinopsida > Cupressales > Cupressaceae > Cupressus > Cupressus sempervirens. The sequence continues at coordinate 250,163,964 of CM053787.1, forward strand.
AAAAGTAGTTCTTCATCCAAATCCATCAAATTTTTTATGCTTTCTAATTTGTCTCTATCAATAGAACTGCCAATTTCTTTCTCTTCATTATTTTCATTTTCTTCATGAATCTCATCATGTTCAAGAATTCCAGTAGGTTGTTTTTTATTATGTTTTTTATGGCCTTTCATTTTGTCATCTCTTTTTCTATCATATTTGCTTGATCTTTTCCTTTTACTACCCATTGTATATTTCAATCTATAGAAAAATAAAAATAAAAATTTAGATTTCACTAAATATCAGCTAGTGGTTCAATATATAATACATAAAAATAAAAATAATTAGATGAGGAAAAAAGAACCTTCAAAATATTCGATCATTTGCAATATTGATTAAATCCGTAGAATAGTTGTTGAAAATTGCTTCAAAATTAATTGTCTTTTGAAAACACTCTTCCAATTTTCGCTGTCCCTGTATATTTAATTTTTTTTAAAAAGAAAAAAAAAATAAAAATTTAATATCAAATAGTGACATTAACCACTGGCGGTTTATTTTGCTGACAGGTGTTTCAGCCAAAACTGTTTGGCCAGGACTGTTCTGGCTGAGATAGTTCCAGCCAAAACAGTCTATGTGGCATCCCATGTGGCAGCCAAACAAGCAAATATCAGAACTTTTGTAAACATCTCACTTTGAAGGCCAATTTAACCTACTAAATTGAAGTTTTTTTAAAACTTAAATTATACTTTTCTAGTTCTTGGAGTCACGATTATGATCATATTAATTTTTTTAGTTTTGATTATGAATAATATGTTATAATTTGAAAATATTACAAGTAGTTATCCTAAGATTCAGGAAGATGTCTATTCAAAAATAAGAAAAAAATATTAAATCATGTTAATTTTTTTTTTAATGTTGCACTAGAGGAGAGAGTCTTCTTCAAAAATATGTAAATTTGATGGAAAAAGTTTCACAGGAGAAAAAAACTATCAATTTCTGATAACTTTGACTTTGACTAGTTATAACTTCAAAAATATTAGTCGAATTTCAATTTTTATTTTTTGGTGCACTAGGTATACATGTTAAGTCTAACGTATTCCAAAATCAAACCAAAATATGAATATTTGCATATATTTGTTTGACGGGGAAAAAACTCTATATTTTTAGTATTTTAAAAAAATTAAAAAATACACTTTAAAATTTCAAAAATAAATAAAATTTTCACTCAATTTTTTTAAAAAAAAATTATAGACATAAACTTCATCCTATTTTACACATTTCATTAGTTTACATCATCTTCAAATTCTAAGCACAAATGCCTCTTTTATTTCGTTAAAGTTGAAGACTTTAAATTCTGATATCACTTCTCCTTTATAGAAGGTGACACAGGTTTGTGCTTTTACTTACCAATAGGTTTGACATCATTGGCAACTAAAAAATTTCTCCAATTGTAGTTTCCAAAAATCACATAATGAGTCATGTTATAATTTTAAAAATCCAAATAACATGATAACAGGTTTCATCATAGAAAGTTCGTCATATAATAAAATAACAACTTCTATCATGTTTATGTAACTATATAGACACATGAAGATAACTCATGGTGTAATATGTGTTATAAATTATCGAAGAGCTCTCATTCAGCTGGTCTATAGTCCTCTTCACTCTATTTGAAGATGAATAAGATACATCATCTTGGTAGGTCTTCTCCTAAGATGCATCATCACGTTGCATCTTCTCTTGAGATGCACCATGTGTTGTGTCTTCAATACAAGTGTATCTTCTCTCCTATATATTATTAAAATATTTTATTAAAAGATTTTATTTGTTTAAGTGAAACAAACTATAAACCAAAATAAATAGTGAACATTTAAAATTTAAAATTTTAATCATGGTTAGTAATGCCCCTAGTTAGATGAGTAGGTGCACTCTCATGAAAAATTTAAGTGCCTACACTCAAGTCCTATATAAAAAAAATTATTCAATTTTGTTAATCCTTATAAAAGAAATGTGGGTAAAAGCACAAACCTATGTCACCCTTTTACAAAGAAAAAGGCTAACAAAAGTGTAGTTGTTCACATTCAATGACACAAAACTAATATTATCATTTAGAATTTTAAAATGAAGTAAACTAATGAAATGTGTAGAAATGGATGAATTTTAGGATTATAATTTTAAATAATTATTCAGAATAAGAAATTATATATTTTCCTATTTTTTAAAGATAAATTTTAGTTGCTCAAAAACACTAGAAATTACAGGTCTAGTTACCACCACAAAACTATATGGAAATAAACTTATTTCCCTTTGATCTTAAATTTTCTTATCAATAATATATTATAATATATGTAGCTAGAACAATAAAAAATAAAAAATGGTGATTCAAATTTCAACTTATTCCAATTGATAGTTTTCATCTCCCACCACATTTTTAAAAATAAATCTATTCCAACAGAAAGAAAAATTATAGATCCTATAAGAGGACTCTCTCCTCTAGAACATCATATAATTTACAATTCTTTGAATATTATTTACTATTTTTTTCTTTCTCAAAATTGAATCTTCTCAAGTGTTAAAATATGTACTTGTAGAATTTTTTAATTACAATATACTATATCTAATTAAAACACTTTGAACTCTATATGAGAATATTCTTGACTTGAGCTCTATAAAATGGTGCCTATATGTTATTAAAAAATATCATAATAAATATTAAGAGTTATTGAAACATCAGTTTTCTAAAATAATTGTATTTTTTCAGTAACTGGTTACTAACTAGTATAAAACATGCATTTAATGGACATTTCCAATTGTAAAAGTGTGAGACCATATATAACTTATCTAGAATAATTTTATCAAAATCATATGTTTGAAAAAAAAAAAAAAAGATAGAAATACTCAAATTCAACCATTTTGATAAGTCAGCCTGAAAGGTGACACAACTTTGTACTTTTACCCATGTACAAAATAGATGCTACAAAATTAATTTTTTATCCAAACCAAAAATTGTGATGTTGATGGCTAAATTTTTTTCAATTTCATTGTTTTAGTAAGACTCGTGGTAGTGTTAACTTGAAAAACATATATAAATCATGAAACAAACCTATAATTCTAAACTATATAAAGTGTTGAAGTTGATAAAAGATCAACCCCAAAGCTCCCAAGAATCACATATATATAAAGACATGTCAGAGAAAGAGACAAGCATACACTATGGATGTTAGAATTCTCAAATCCACGTAAGGCTGATACAAGAGATAATAATACCCATGAAAAATAATCTGAAGAAAAAAAATCAATTATTAAGTTGAATCTACTATTCTATTTAATTAATCCATTAAACTACTATAGCTTATAGAAAATACAAGCTGCTACATGACACTTTTCAAATGATGTCCACTTCATGAAGGTTTTCCAAATTAGGTTGCAAGTAGAATGTGTTTACCAATGAAGGAAAATATGTATTAAGTGTACTCAAGTTGAAGTATTTGGGATGGTTAACATCCCAAGAAGTACCTCTATGAGAATTAGAGAGATCTAATGTGTGTTAATTGTTCCATTAACTCTCATGAGAGATGGGTTATCTAATAGGGAGACTCTAGTACTCTATTATTTATTTGGTTTCCTTGAGAACTTTCTTGATCTTGGACTCATCAAGATTGTCCTAAGATAACATCCTACAAGATTAGTGTAGTTATATTGAAAATAAAAATAAAAATTCTATCAAAGCTCCTCATTAATTCATAATGTTGTTGAATCTTGTTAACTAACCCATCCTCACAAGCTTGATATTCAACTGTCCAATTCTTTTCTAACTAATTTATAGTACTCTAAGGACTTCAAAAACTATAAGGATTACTTGGAAATAAACTAAACTACTTGGCCTCAATTTCATTTCTCTATTGATTTCAAATATTGCACTTTATAAGCCAACTAGCCTTTAAAGACCCATTTAGCCCTCTATTTTGGGGTTTACAGTTGTAGTTCAAAAATTTGTCAATGGACCTCAAGAAAAAATTACCATTTTGAGTAACCATTTGGAAGACTTAAAATATTTTTTTGTTCTTGAGCCTCCACCCCTCAATAATGTACCAAACCATAAATTGAGTCTTTTAAACCTTAACTAGTCTAGAGATCGACCAAATTACTCAAAAATTGCTCCAATGGATTCGACAAACTTTTTTCTTTTAACTATTGTTTGAATTATTCTTTTCACACACCTTTGCATCTAGATCATGAAATTTTAATGCACTCCTACATGTTTTTTTAAATTGTTACTCACAATTCCTAGCTAGGTTATCACATAGCTCACCTAGGCATGAGCTTAAAATTCATTATTTGAGTTTTTTTTGGCCTATGACCAAATAGAAAATAATTTGCATAACCTTAACTCAAAGACCTCAAAAGGTGATGAAAATACCACAATGGAGATTCAAGACTGAGGTATTATTTCCTTCGCAAGCTTGACTTTGTTAGTGATCAACACACTTGGGTTTTGATTTTATTTAACAAGGAAAAATGTTTAAAATTTAACACTAAAGAATATAATTAAATTAAATTTTCTACCATAACTATTTACATAAAAATAAATCCATTTTTAATCAATGGCACACGATTTTCTCATGTTTGAAACTGACTATGCAAAATTTAGCAAAAAATTTTCAACTGCTTACTATTGTAAATTGCACAAAATCGCATTCAACCTCACTAAAACGCACTGGGAGATATTTTATATGTTTTTACAATATTTTTCATCTTGACATGACATATGGTTGGTGAAATGATCCAAAAGAACTAGGAAGCATTTGCCAACCATCTTGCTAGAGTTGAAAAATTGAAGCACAAAAAGAAATATGGAAGAACAACAAATATCATTATTCCAATGTAGATATTTTGAGATAATTTTGCTATAATATTATAAGAATAAGGCCAAACTAGTTGCATAAACTTTAAAATTACAAATAGCGAGCTTAGGATCTCGTATTCTGATATCCAATATATTTATATATTTGTTCTTATTAACACCTTGTTTTCTACTCTTATTCTAGATCTCAAATATATAGCCATCAAGACTAGAAGTCATCTTGGCATATACAATTATTAAAAATAACATGTCCTTCAATAAAGGGGAAACCTATGACCTCATAACTATGCAACAGAATATCCGTCAGTACCAAGATAGGTCCACCAATGATCGAAGATTGTATCCCCAATGCCATGGAATGCCTTGAAATTACAAGAATGCCATAGAAGCCAATTACAACACATTACTCAATATTCCAGGAAAGAACACACCTCAAGGAAGGAAGATGGGTAACTCATAAACAAGGAATGATGCATCATAGGTCCACATAAAGTAACCAACTATGTGAAAACAAATAAAATTAACAACAAGGGTTGACCACATATAGAAGATTAGTGTAGGAAAATAGGAATTATTTTTGGTTGGTGAAAGATTTTTGAAGAACCCAAGATGCTCTCACATTAGACACCTGGGGTAAATAAATATTGATTTCCATATGAGGAAGCCTTGATGTTACAAGATGAATCATAAAGATCTAACTCATCTTGAGATATCCAAAAAAAATCTTCAACTTTTTTACTCTGCCACTAAACTAGATATTCCTTGTAGTCTTTTCCTTTAGTTCTATTGCTAGGTCTAGTATCCAAGATTCATTCAATTTCCTCTATATTCTTCTTAGGATAACTAAGATTCTTAATTGTGTCTTCATCCAACTAAAAATACTCATACATATCTAAAATGTTTAATATAGGTGAAATATCCACGTCCTCTGGTAATTTGACTTTAATGATATTTTCACTATCACATTTCATTAAGTTCTTACAAGACCAAAACATCCTCATCTTAATCTTATTGTAGGTGCCAACTAGAAATATGTATTATTTATATACACCATTAATTCATCTCCAACCTCGAAAGTTTTATGTCTTCTCTTCTTACCTTTTCTTTGTTTATATCCTAGATTATTATTTACTTCCTCTTATAAATTCTTCTTAAAGTCTAAAAAATCCTCTACTTTGGCATTTCTCTTTGTTTTCATATTCAACTCTCTCAATTAAATATTACTATAGGATGCATGTCATTCACAATCTTAAAAGATTTCTTCTTAGTACCTTGTTTCAATAAATTTTTATATGCAAACTCTTCTTGCAATAAAATCAAGTCCCAATTAGTATGCTTATCTCCAATAGAACATCTTAAAAAGTTACCTAAACTATTATTCATAAATTTATTTTTTCCATCTATTTTTGGATGAAATGTAGAACTAAACATAAGCTCAGTATTCAACATCTTCCAAAGTGTCCTCCAAACTAACCAATAAATATAATATCTTTTCCTAAAACAATAGTCTTTTGTAATCCATGTAATCTCATAATTTGTTTTAAAACCATATCTTCTATGTGTAGTGCATTTGATGTCTTCTTATAAGTTATGGAATGTGTGATATTTGAAATATTATCAAATACCACAAAAATATAAGATCATTATCTCTCTGAGTTCTAGGTAATCAAAGAAAAAAATCCATACAAATATCTTCCCATTATTTACTGGGAACATGTAAAGGTGTATACAAGACCACATTCTTACTAGTTCTCAGGTAGCAACATGAGAAATTCTCCATGGCCTTACTTGTTTCAGAACATCCTTATACATCTGTGGCTAAAAGTCTATTTTTAGAAATTAATTTCATTGTCTTAACAATCCATAAATGTCTTGCAAGTACACCACTAAGTTTCTCCTTAATGATGTTATCTCTCATAGATCCTCTTGTTATACAAAATTTAATTCTATTGAACTACATATATTCCTAAATAAAATAATCATCCCATTTGTTCATCTGATCAAGTATGTAATTCTTACAAGTCATCCAAAATTCTAAAAAATTAGGAATAATTTCACACATGTTATTGAAATCATCAAAACCAACAACTTCAACCCTCATCTTTGTCAACAAGTTTCTCCTTCTGACTAAAGTCTCCACTCCTATATGCCAATAGGAAAGAAATGTTATTTGTGTAACCTACCCATTTTATGTATCTCTAATTCAACTTATTCTAACTATCTAATTATTTTAAGGCTTTATGACCAATATACAATAAAATTTCCTTACCTGCATCAAGTGATGTTTTCACTTCTTCAAAGCTTGAGCAATTTCATAGAACACTTGATCATATATATTTATTTTAGCATCATTCAACTTCTTAATACCAAAAAGAATATAGGATTTCCTTGTTGACTCAGAATAGCTCAAGTTGCAATTCCACTAACATCACAGTAAACTTGAGAAACTTTAATAAAATTATGTAAACCAACAAAAAAGTAATTTTGGTAGCTTTTGTGTCAATATTTAAATTTTTTTTCTATGACATGATGTGTTACATAATAGTGGGGTCAATTAGTTATATCTAGTTATCCTTTAGTCCCTTCAAATATTCTAGTACCAACTTAACTTTACAAAATTCAAAACTTAATTACTTACTAAACTCATTCTACTTTAAATTTTTATCTCATTGGTCAAGTTATTACTGAGTTATTAGGCTTCATTTACCTTTCAATTACTGAGTTTCAACATAAGCTAAATTACATGTAAATCAACTTGCAATATAGAAACATTCATACATTTAACACAAGAATATTTACATGGAAACCTTGTAAAGAGAAAAGCCACCTATGACTACTAACCCATATAATTTCACTCTTCTAAAGTGAGCTCTTCTAGGAGACAACCTTGTTAGGTTTATAAACATTGTCAATGTGACCTAGTTAAAGGATTTTAAACAAAAGATCATCTTGAATTTCTACACTTCTTGATCCTATTTAAAGAGTGACATTATTTAAGGTCTTTTAAATAATAGTAATTAATGATATATTATAGGATTTCACAAACTTGTTAGGTCCACTTAGTTATGAGAATTTTCTACTATTGTTAATAAAGTAACAATTCAAATGATCTGTTAGGTTTAGGAATACTTTTCTTGGGAACCCAGGAGAAATAACCTAACATGATTCAATGTTTATTGAACTATTTTTTTTAGGTTTTAAAAATATCAAAGTAACACGTCGAAGCAATATTCAAATACACAATAATCATACATATGCAATTACAAGAAAAAATTCATTCTTCAAGGGTTCCATCGAGTTGAGTCACATTTAAGAAGCTTTATAATTTAATTATTATATGTATCAAGTACAAAGTCTCCTGATCATAAAGAAATAAAACATACATCATCTCATAAAAAAATGCATGAATACAACTAATACAATTAGAATACATCAAATTAATAACATCCACTATGCATGTTATAGGGTATGTGAGAATAGATACGAGTACATTAATATACAATACAATATCCCATAGGACCTCCAAAATTATACATGTTGTAGGGTTGCTGAGAAATACTAGAAATCAGGGGTCTAGTTCCCACCACAAAACTATATGGAAATAAATTTAATTCCATTTGATCTTAAGTTACTCTATAGATAACATATGTAGCTAGAACAATCAAAAATAAAAAATTTCTTTACACCTATATTTTCTCTTTTATATCAATTCAAATTTTAACTCACCTAAAATTGATAGTTTTCATCTCCCACCACATTTTTAAAAATAAGTCTATCCCAACCAAAAGAAAAATTATAGATTCTGAAAGAGGACTCTCTCCTCTAGAACGCCATATAATTTTTATTTTTTTAATATGATTTAATATTTTTTCTTTCTCAAAATCTACATCTTATCAAGTGTTAAAATACATACTTATAGAATGTTTTAATTACAATATATTATATCTAATATATGTATTATATTATATCTAATTATATAATTTTATTTCTTTAGTAATTGGACACAAACTAGTATAAAACAAACATTTAATAGATATTTCCAATTTGAAAAGTGTGAGACCATATATAACTTAGCTAGACTAAATTCACTAAGATCATATATTTGAAAGAAATTTAGTTTTAGATAGAAATACTCAAATTCATTCATTCTCATAGGTCAACCTAAAAGGTGACATAGCTTTGTACTTTTACCCATAGATACATCAAATTAATAGAAGTCTCCAAGATAAGAATAAGAACAATAAAAGAATATGGATGAGCCCACAATAGTGGGTGCCAATTTTTGCCCAATTTTGCACTGAAATCAACATCTTCGAAGAAAACCTCACATTCGAGTGACTACATCTCTAAAACTACTAAGAATTTGAAGATGATGTAAAGTAGTAATTTCTACTACTTTCTTCCTACTTTTTAACCATATTTTTTATATGAAAAAAATTTATTTAAACCAAACTTTTCTTCTCCCCCAAAAAGTGGTACATATGAAAAATCAATATTTTAAAAGAGTGACAGTAATTTTGACAAGCATAATTTTTTTTTCTGCAAATGATAATGAGGTAATTATTTTGATGTTGGATTTGTAACATACATATATAGAGATATATATTTATGTTACAAATATATATATCTCTATATATTTGCGCAGTGGTGCAGCTTATTATGCCAAAAGAAATTGCCTTGCTTAGTGCTCGACAGGTGTTACTGTAGCAATATATATGATGAATGGCTTATGGCATAGCAAAAATGTGCCATTTATGCATCTCAATGCTCAATAAAGCGATCTTAGATACTAAATAAGTGCTTCCGGTCATGTGTATCCCTTTTAGCTATAGTTTCTATTTAACACCAATAGTAATAATAATATATAATCAGTTGCACATTGTTTGGATTGTTTCATTTCTTCATTGTTTGGTATTCTATTGACCCATAATATATGTGAATTATAAATAGAATTATTTAGTTTAATTTGTTTAATCAAATTCCAAAGTACATAATTAAATTGTATGTTTGCGATAGAGGATTATGTTGTTTCAATTGTTTACAACAATACAAGATTTACATTGTTAATTTTTTAGAGTTTAACAATAACTAGGTTAACATTGGAGTGCTCAAATGAAAACAAAAAGCATATTAAACATGGTTTGATTACATCTCACTAACTCATCATACATGGACTAGTCAAGAAAGGGATTTGGTTGATGTTGGAATTACTTCAAGACTGTTTCAATCAAATTCCACAATAATCTATTGACTACACAACTGGTCTGTTATAGATCCAAATTGCATCTATGAAGGCCATTCAAATTCAATTTTAATCTGAGCTCAGTAGTTTATTAAAAAAAAAATTCTCAATTAAATGATTTAATATGAAAAAACAATAATTCTAATTTGCTCAACATCATGTAGTCAGTAAGTTTGACTCTAAAAACTAACAATTGAATCTAAATAGAAATATCAGAATTTTAATTTCTATAAAATTTCTAATTATTGTATTTTCCATATGAAATATAATTTTGCAATTGTGATGCCTCTCCTTGACCCATCGTAGCATAGTGATACATTACTATTATTTTGATATTCACGACTCAAGATGTCAAGACATTATCTGATGCTTAGAACATACTATATTATTTCATGTTGTGTGATGTAACTTTCAGATATATTTGATGTTTGTCATTTAATGTTTCATGTATATGTATGTTGATGAAATAAGTAAATGTAGGATTGAGACTTTGATTTAAGAGATTTTAATGGTTAAGAATTAAGCAAGATGAAGAAACCCTTATTGATGTATGTTTCAATTTATGTGGATTTATGATACGTATACATCTATGTACATGTGATTTTACAGGACTACTGATGTGTGCAATGAGTGTGCAAATATTTAGCTGAGAAACCTTATGGAGGAATAGAACTTATCTCTATATGCTAATTTTGGAAACCTTTTTGTTCCTAATTCAAGTATTGTATTGTGAGATGTATGTATGTATCTTTCTGTGTTCAGTGAATGTTACTGTTCATAACTATGTTCTTTTAGTGTTGCTTGACACTCATAAATTGTTTATGTTCTTTAGTGTGTTGTTTAGGGTTAGTTGTATAACCTTTGGACCCAAGTTGGTTTAAGTTACTTTCAGTTTCTTATTTGGTTCTTAATCAAGATTAGTCATCCCTAATCTAGATTAGTGCTTAATCTGCATTGTTAGAGTTGTTAGATGGTCTTATTTTATTCCTAGCTTTTGTTTGGCTCTAAACCTATTTCCTAAGGCATTAAACTTTAAATAATTATACCCAAAGGGTATGGGTATGGATTAGGGGTCTTTTCCAACCCCTAAGCCCCTTTTATTGACTTTTTAGGCCACTTAAAAAGTCTCTTTTTGACTTTGTGCGAAAATTGACGATAGCTACCATGAGTTGCCTCACCTCACCTCCTTTTAGTGTTTAACCATAGTGTGGGTTGGGTTAGGAGCTTCTAGATTTGTAGGTGGGTGGGAGTAGTTATTGGTACCTTTGGTGGTTGAGTTTGAGGCTTATTTAGAGGCCCTTCTTGGGCTAGTGGAGGTTGTTACCCAATCTCTACATTTAGAGAGGAGTCTTGGAAGATTGGAGTAAGGAAGGGAAAAGCTCTACTTGAACTTGTTCATTGCCATTACCTCTTTGTGAAGGTAGGAATTCTCATCTCTCTTGTATAGATTTTCATGTTTGTTCAATGCTTATGCTACCTTGTTGTTATTTGTACGTTTGTATGATTGTGGGTATGTTGGGAAGATTTGAAAACCATGTTATTTTGGATGATTTCCTTTCATGTTTATGTTTGCAATTTTGAGATTTTCTTGCATGGGTGTTTTGGTATTACTCACCCTTGGATAGGGTAGAAGTGACCAACTTTTGGAAAGGTCTATTTAGTTGGACTCCAACCAGTGTAGAGTCTCTTCTTAGGATGAGAAGAGGGAGAGAGAGTAGGGTGTTATGGGCCCCTACCCGTTAGCACAAACCTCGTATGAGTATGGCATGTTTAAATGGAAGAACATAAGTTCTTGGTTAATAGCCCTGATTGGGCATCTGATTTGGTGTTGTGCTTGACTTCTCCTATTGGAAGAATCTACCTTTCCCTAGTATTGATTCATTATGAATCATATTGTGAAAACCTTGTATGAATATGCATGTTTGAATTGTTCTTGTTCATGCTTTTGGTCACCTGATCAAATTTTGTTCCCTCCATGGTTTTATAAATGGGTTGCAAAAATTGTTATGAATTCAATTGATGAGGGTCATGAAGAAAATTCAATTAAATTGTTGTAATTGGGATTGATATCCTATTGAAATTGTATTTCAAACCTTGTTGTAATGACAACGAAGCCAAGTTTTCTTCCTGGTTCTTTCCCGACTAAGCCTTTGAATCAGGTTTGCCAATAAAATTAGTGTTTGAGCATATTTGGTTATCATGTGATTTAAACGTGATTTAAATTTAGATGGATGCACATCAAAAATAGGATGGAATTGATGTTGATTAAATTTGACAAAAATTTCAAGTTTTCTTAAATGATGAAAACAAAAAATTATGATCATGCATGTAGATTTAGTCTTCATGATTACTAGAATCAATGAATTATTGCATTATTGAACAAAATGAATAATTCAAATTCTTGGCATGTTAAGGTTGTAACTAGCCTTTATAGATTTTCTTTAAAAGAAATAATGACAAAAGTTGAATTGTTCCAATTTCAGTCATATAGGAGATCAAATGATTATGGTATCAATGTTTAAATCTATTTTTTAAAAAAATTACACCTTAAAATATAGACCAAATAAAAATATATATACACATCACTTGTAAATCTATACTTAGAAATTTTTTGGCAAAAATGTGCTCCAAGAGAGTAAAACTCTTTGCCTTTTGTATGGGAGAAGCAATTAAATGGTTTTGGGCAATAGAGAATCTTTTAAAGATTTCTTTTATATTCTATATATATATATATATATATATATATATATATATAAATATAATTTAATCAATTTTTAAATAAATATACAATCCTAAAATAGGCTATGCATTTTTTAAAAAATATATATATATATACCCTAAATATCCAAGTCTTACCTAATTAACTTTTGGCCTTAACTTCTCTTTGGTAGGCATCAGTCTTGGTTTTTTTTTTTTTTAAATGTTATAAAGAAAAGTCAATTATATTTATGGGGGGGGGGGAGGGGTGATGTCACCCTGTCGCAATGTCCCATCTCCCATCCTCTTCTTATTTTGGGTGCTCACCTCATGATGGGATGAGGGTTATATATTGTTTTGTTTTTAAAAAAAAATTCATTTACACTTTGTCCTTTTTCCTTATTACCTCCCTAGCTATTGGTCGCCACCTCACCTAGTACGCATCCACTTGGGCTTGCATGACTTGTCGCCCACACAAGATCAGGGGACCCGACCTGCCATGCGCAGGCCTTGGGTAGTGCATGCACAAGCCTAGGGTGTAGGTGGGGCTTAGGGAGGGGGTAGTGTAGAGTAGGGAGTAGGATGTTGAGAGGATAGATGTCAGTTTGTTATTTTGTTTTAGTTTTGTTTGTTTGTTCATTTAATTTTTAGTTTGTGCCATGTTTATGTCTAATATATAATTTAAGAGTAGTTTTAGATTAGTTGTTTGTATATAATTACTATTAGTTAGTAAATCTTTTATTTAAGTTGTTTTAGATTTTCACATTTATTTATTTTTGTTTCTAAAGATAGTTATGACTTATGGTTGTTTAATTGTTTTAAAGTTATATGTTAAATCAAAAAAAGTTTTTTAGTTTAAAATTAGTTTAGATGGGTTGCTTTTATAAAGTATTAAATTTGGTTAGTTTCTTTTTATAATTTAAGATTAATAGTATTTATATTGTTAGTTAATTTATGGGATTATTAGAAGAAATCAATTAGTTTTATTTTAAAAATATAGATGAAAGTTAATTTTGATTTCGATCCATTCTATTTTTAGATATTATGGATGTAATCATCAATTTAGATTTGATTTCTTTTAATTCAAATTTAAATGTATTTAGTTTTTTGTTTTAAAGTTAGTTGAAATTTTGAGTATTAATTGGTTTTAGATTTAAGGTTATTGTCTATTTAAATTAAGTTTAAATGTGGATGTTATTTGCTGAGATGCTTCATTAAACTAATTTTGAAGTCATCTACATCATTATTTAAAGAACTTTTACTATAATATTGTATAAGTAATGTAGGAACAATATTTTATCGATATAAATCTAATAACGAAAGTTTCAAAATCTTAATGATGTATTCATCCACTAGAGTTTTACACTTAAGATGAATCATAGTGAACCTTCACTTCTCTTGTAAGAGTTCAGATTTAAAACTTAGACCATTTTAATTAGTAATTAAAAAAAAAAAATTGTGCATTTTGCCCTCATAGTTTGGGCATGACATTTTGGTATCAGAGCTCGTGTTTCAACACTAGGAACCTTAAACCATTGTGCTTACTAAACTTAACTCAAACTTTTAATTGTATAGATGCCTCTTGTTACTGGAAGCAACCGACGAGGTAGAGGTCGTAGGGCTAGGGGTGGTAGAGCAGGATATGAGGATGGACCACCTCCACAATGACCAAACCCAAACCAGGACATTATAGATGTACTTTAGACTTTGATCGGTGTAGTTTAGCAAGAGTAGTACCTATAGTTCAACCAGTTTAGTAGATTCTAGTAGTGGAAGTAGAAGGACCCAGAGGAGGCAGACTCGAAATCAAAGAGAGGACTAGGAGTCCCCCACCGAAATAGTTAGAGGGTCAGGGTGAACACGAGGAAGAGTCAATACACTAGAGAGGACCCCCATTTGATAGACCTCCTAGACATGTAGGAGATGATATCAGGGAATTGATTCGATTTGGGCCACCAGTATTTACTAGTTCCACTGAGGGAATAGTAGCAAAGGCATGGTTATAGAGCCTACAACAGTGCTTTGGGTTACGCCCTTATGGGAGTAATCTAAATGCATGCTTAGCAGTTCATCAGTTGAGAGGGGATGCCTCCAACTGGTGGCATCAGGAGGAGATCATAGGTGGAGGGAGGATGGACACCCTCACATTGGAGTCTTTCCTAGAAATATTTTGAGAGAGGTACTTGTCAGAGAATTTTTGACAGAAATAGATAGAGGAGTTCCATTCTCTTTATTAGAGAGGCCTTAAAATGGCTCAGTATGAGAGCAGGTTTCTTGAGCTCCTTCCTTATGTGGAATATATGAAGGATGAGAAACTACAGGTGCATCACTTTATCATGGGTCTGAATTTCTCACTTCAAGGCCTAGTTCAGATGGCCTTTCCTACCACCTTCAGACAGGTAGTGGAGATAGAACTAGTTTCTAAGGATACTCGAGGTAGGCAGGAGTCATGAGATCAGTCTCAGAACTGAAACTCTTCCCAGCAGAAACCCCCTTGGAAAGGGAATCAGAACTATAAAATAGAGTCCTCTAAGGGCCAGCAGTCTCAACAGCCAAATCCCCAACAACAGTAGCAACATAAACCCTCTTAGGTTTATCAAGGCTCCAAGCCCAAATAGTGGCAGTCACAGGGTCCCAGGTAGGATTGGAAAGTATGGGCCCCACAGTCGCAGTCAGTGAAGACTCAACAGCTTTCTAGGGGTGGATACAACACATCTAGTAGGTTAAGAGGCCCACAACAGTCTGGATCATAGGGTGCACAATCTTATACTCATGGACCATGATACACTTATGGAGCCATGGATCATATAGCTAGGGAGTGTCCACAGGGACATGCATCTAGTGGTCAGAACAGGGCTTTTTTAGAGCCAACAGTTGGTGACATGGGTAGATCCCATAGAGTTTTTGCAGCAGTTGACAACTACCAGGATGAGCATCAATCCACAATTATCAAGGCTACAGGTATTGTATAGGGTGGTATGGTTGCAATTTTATTTTATTCTGAGGCTACTGACTCTTTTATATCTCTAGTTGTGGTGGAGCATTGTGGGCTAGTGGCAATTAGATAGGATGTTAGTTGGGAAGTAGAGTTAGCCTCAGGAGCCAGAGTGTCAGTTAGTTCCATGGTGCAGAGTTGTCAGATGTAGATTGAGGACATGTCCACTAGGACTGATCTACGTATTACCCCTCTAGGTTCTTATGATGTTGTTCTTGGCATGGATTGGCTTTATGCCCACTGTGCCAAGATGGATTGTCGATAGAAGAGAGTGGAATGTGTGGATGATGATGGTATCTCTAGGGAGATATTTGGAGTGAAGAGACCTATATCCCTTGGTATGATTTTTGCTATGTAGCTTAGGCAGTGCATGCAAAAGGATTTTTAGTTGTTTTCTATCACCATTAGTGACAGAGAGGAAGATCTAGAGGGGGAACCATCCCTCGATGATTTTCCAATCTTGCAGGAGTTTGCAGATGTGTTTCCTTCAGAGCTTCCTAGTATGCCTCGATCTAGAGGAGTGGATTTTCACATAGACCTTGTGCCAAGAGCTGAGCCACTTTTGAGAGCACCATATAGGATGACTACTCATGAGCTTAGTCAACTAAAAGCTCTGTTGGAAGAACTTTTAGAGAAGGGGCATATTCGACCTAGTGTGTCACCTTGGGGTGCACCAATGATCTTCGTCAAGAAGAAGGATCAATCACTTAGGTTGTGTATTGATTATCAGCAATTGAACAAAGTGACCATCAAGAACCGATATCCTCTTCTCAAAATCAATGATCTCTTTGATCAGTTGCAGATTGCCTGAGTATTTTCAAAGATTGATCTCAGTTGAGGATTTTGGATAGTGATATCCCCAAGAAAGCTTTTTGTACTAGGTATGGTCACTACAAGTTCACCGTGGTACTATTTGGTCTCACAAATCGTCCAGCTATATTCATGAGCCTCTTGAATGGAGTATTCTATACCTTTTAGGATAATTTTGTGCTTTTTTTTCTTGATTACATTTTGATTTATTCTCATGATGAGAGAGAGCATGAAGAGCACCTAAGACAGGTATTGTAGAAGCTAAGAGAGAATCAGTTGTTTAGTAGCTTGTCTAAGTGTGCATTCTTCAGACCCGAGATACATTATTTGGGTCATGTCATATCAGGTGATGGAGTCTCAATAGACCCATTAAAGATCAGGGCCATTATGGATTGGCCAGCACCCATTAGTGTTACTAAAGTGAGGAGTTTTATGGGGCTAGCAGGATATTATCGACATTTCATATTAGGATTATCTAGATTGGCAAACCCCATCACATATCTTTAGAAAAAGGGGAAGAAGTATGAGTGGACAGAGAAGTGTGGTAGAGCTTTTCAAGAGCTCAAGAGAGCCATCATGAGTGCATCGAGTCTTGCAGTACCAGATCCTGTTGTAAATTTTGTGGTGTGCACCGATGCATCTTTAGATGGTTTAGGGGCAGTCCTTATGGAGGAAGCACGACATATTTCCTTTGAGTCTAGGAAGCTGAAGACTCATGAACTCAATTATCCTACTCATGACCTAGAACTAGCGGCAGTGGTTCATGCCTTTGTGAGATTTTAACATTTCCTTCCGGGTCATAGATTTGAGCTTCATTCCGATCACCAGAGCTTGCAGTACATATTTTCATAGCCAAACCTTAATGCTAGGCAAAGAAGGTGGACGGAGTTTCTCTGTGAGTATGATTTTGATGTTCATTACATCAATGGAAAGGAGAATGTGGTTGTAGATGCCTTAAGTAGAAGGCACCATGAGCTTTCATCTGTGACTACTTGCACTGACTTGAGAGAGCGGATCTTACAACACTTACTAGCTGATGAGCTTTATGCATAAGTTAATCATTTAGTACATTCTCAAAGACCCTTGGAAGGGAATTTTTTAGAGTATTCCTTGGTGTCCGATGGACTTTTGCGTCATAAGGGATGTATGTATGTACGTTCGATTGGGGGTTTGTGTGAGCTCATAGTACTTGAGGCTCATAGAGCACCTTATGCAAAGTACCTTGGTGTTAAGAAGTTACATGCAGATTTGAGGCAATTGTATCATTGGCCATGCATGAGAGTGCAGATTGCTAGCATAGTTGCGAGATGCCTTGAGTGCCAGAGGGTGAAGGCGGAGCACCGTCATCTTGGCGAGCTTCTTTAGTTGCATGAGATTGTAGAGTGGAAATGGGATACTATATCTATGGATTTCATTATTGGTCTTCCTATGTCATCTTGTCACCATGATGCCATTTTGGTGATAGTTGGCACATTGACCAAGGTTGCCCATTTCTCACCCGTGCGTACTACATTCATAGCACGAGACATAGCTCAGGTGTTCTTGCGAGACATTGTCATACTTCATGGTGTTCCTTGTAAGATCATCTTTGATAGAGACTCATTGTTCACTTCTTCATTTTGGAGAGAGTTGCAGGCAACTTTGGGCACTAGGCTAAATTTTAGTACAACATACCATCCTCAGACTGATGGCGAGACGAAGCAAGTTAATCAGGTTTTGGAGGACATGTTACGTATGTACATGATTGATCATTAGGTCAAATGGGAGGAATACCTTCATCTTGTCGAATTTTCCTATAACAATGGGCACCATTCTTCCATAGGTATGTCGCCTTATGAGGCCTTGTATGGGAGACCATGTAGGACGCCCTTGAGTTGGGATAGGATCAAGGATCGAGTATCTTTTGGTCCCCAGTTAGTAAAGGAGATGGAGTAGCAGGTGACCTTGATTAGACATCACTTGAGAGAGGCATAGGATAGGCAGAAGAAGTATGCTGATGCAAAGAGGACGGATCGAGAGTATCAAGTTGGTGATAGAGTATTCTTGAGGGTGTGACCACACAAGAGTTCGATTTGATTCGGAAAGGGCTCTAAGTTGGCACCCCAATTTGTTGGGCCGTTCGAGATCCTAGAAAGGATAGGACCTATTGCTTACCATTTAGCTTTGCCACCTAGCCTATCACACATCCACGATGTGTTTCATATTTCTATACTTAGAGGATACATTTATGATGAGTCTCATATTATAGATTGGGATGCTTTACAGGTGGAGTCAGATGGATAGCTAGCATTGGAGCCTATCGGCATTATTGCCCGACAGACCCTAGCACTTTGAGGCCGAGAGCTGGACCAGGTTAGGGACCAATGGGATTGTTACGATGAGGTCATTGCTTCATGCGAGGATGCAACGCAAATGCAATCTTAGAAACCATATCCTTTTGATAAATTCCAAGAGGAAGTTCATGCCTAGTGGGGGAGGATGTGAGGTCTCACCACGACCCATCGTAGCATAGTGATACATTACTATTATTTTGATATTCACGACTCGAGATGTCAAGACATTATCTGATGCTTAGAACATACTATATTATTTCATGTTGTGTGATGTACTTTCAGATATATTTGGTGTTTTTCATTTAATGTATCATGTATATGTATGTTGATGAAATCAGTAAATGTAGGATTGAGACTTTGATTTAAGAGATTTTAATGGTTAAGAATTAAGCAGGATGAAGAAACTCTTATTGATGTATGTTTCAATTTATGTGGATTTCTGATATGTATACATATATGTACATGTGATTTTACGAGACTACTAATGTGTGCAATGAGTGTGCAGATATTTAGCTGAGAAACCCTACGGAGGAATAGAACTGATCTGTATGTGCTAATTTTGGAAACCTTTTTGTTCGTAATTCAAGTATTGTATTGTGAGATGTATGTATGTATCTTTCTATGTTCAGTGAATGTTAGTGTTTGTAACTATGTTCTTTTAGTGTCACTTGACACTGTAAATTGTTTATGTTCTTTAGTGTGTTGTTTAGGGTTAGTTGTATAACCTTTGGACCCAAGTTGATTTAAGTTAGTGCCTATTTGCTATTTGGTTCTTAATCGAGTTTAGTCAACCCTAATCTAGATTAGTGCTTAATTTGCATTATTAGAGTTGTTAGATGGTCCTATTTTATTCCTAACTTTTGTTTAGCTCTAAACCTATTTCCTAAGGCTTTAAACTTGAAATAATTATACCCAAAGGGTATGGGTATGTGTTAGGGGTCTTTTCCAACCCCTAAGCCCCTTTTATTGACTTTTGAGGCCACTCAAAAAGTCTCTTTTTGCCTTTGTGCGAAAATTGACCATGACTACCATGAGTTGCCTCACATCACTTCCTTTTAGTGTTTAACCATAGTGTGGGTTGGGTTAGGAGCTTCTAGATTTTTAGGTGGGTGCAAGTAGTTATTGATCCCTCTAGTGGTTGAGTTTGAGGCTTATTTAGAGGCCCTTCTTGGGCTAGTGGAGGTTGTTACCCAATCTCTACATTTAGAGAGGAGTCTTGGAAGATTGGAGCAAGGAAGGGAAAATCTCTACTCAAACTTGTTCATTTCCATTACCTCTTTGTGAAGGTAGGAATTCTCATCTCTCTTGTACAGATTTTCATGTTTGTTCAATGCTTATGCTACCTTGTTGTTATTTGTATGTTTGTATGATTGTGGGTATGTTGGGTAGATTTAAAAATCATGTTATTTTGGATGATTTCCTTTCATGTTTATGTTTGCAATTTTGAGATTTTCCTGCATGGGTGTTTTGGTATTACTCACCCTTGGATAGGGCAGAAGTGACCAATTTTGGGAAAAGTCTATTTAGTTGGACTCCAACTAGTGTAGAGTCTCTTCTTAGGATGAGAAGAGGGAGAGAGGGTAGGGTGTTATGGGCCCCTACCCATTAGTACAAACCTCGTATGAGTATGGCATGTTTAAATGGAAGAACGGAAGTTCTTGGTTAATAGCCCTGATTGGGCATCTGATTTGGTGTTGTGGTTGACTTCTCCTGTTGGAAGAATCCACCTTTCCCTAGTGTTGATTCATTGTGAATCATATAGTGAAAACTTTGTATGAATATGCATATTTGAATTGTTCTTGTTCATCCTTTTGGTCACCAGATTAGATTTTGTTCCCTCCATGGTTTTAGAAATGGGTTGCCAAAATTGTTATGAATTCCCTTGATGAGGGTCATGAAGAAAATTTAATTAAATTTTTATAATTGGGATTGATATCCTATGAAAATTGTATTTCAAACCTTGTTGTAATGGCAATGAAGCCAACTTTTCTTCTTGATTCTTTCCCGGCTGAGCCTTTGAATCAGTTTTGCCAATAAAATTGGTGTTTGAGCATATTTGGTTATCATGTGATTTAATCGTGATTTAAATTTAGATGGATGCACATCAAAAATAGGATGGAATTGATGTTGATTATATTTGGCAAAAATTCCAAGTTTTCTTATATGTTGAAAATGAAAAATTATGATCATGCATGTAGATTTAGTTTTCATGATTACTAGAATCAATCAATTATTGCATTATTGAACAAAATGAATAATTCAAATTCTTGACATGTTAAGGTTGTAACTAGTCTTTATAGATTTTATTTAAAAAGAAATAATGACAAAAGTCGAATTGTTCCAATTTAAGTCATATAAGAGATCAAATGATTATGGTATCAATGTTTAAATCTACTCAAAAAAAAAATTACACCTTAAAATATAGACCAAAAAAAAATACATATACACATCACTTGTAAATCTATACTTAGAATTTTTTTGACAAAAATGTTCTCCAAGACAGTAAAACTCTTTGCCTTTTGTATGGGAGAAGCAATTAAATGGTTTTGGGCAACAGAGAATCTTTTAAAGATTCCTTTTATATTCTATTTCAATATATATATAATTTAATCAATTTTTAAATAAATATATAATCCTAAAATAGGCTATTGCATTATATATATATATATATATATATATATATATATATATATATATATATATATATATATATATATATATATATATATATATATATATATATATATATATATATATATATATATATATACACATGAAATATCCAAGTCTTACCTAATTAACTTTTGGCCTTAGCTTCTCTTTGGTAGGCATCAATCTTGGTTGTTTTCTTTTTTTTTAAATGTTATAAACAAAAGTCAATTGTATTTATGGAGTGGGGGGGGGGGGGGGGTGATGTCACCTTGTCCCCATGTCCCATCTCCCATACTCTTCTTCTCATTTTGGGTGCTCACCTCATGATGGGATGGGGGTTATTTATTGTTTTGTTTTGAAAAAAAAATGCATTTACACTTTGTCCTTATTCCTTATTACCTCCCTAGCTATTGCTTGCCACCTCAACTGGTACACATCCACTTGGGCTTGCACAACTTGCCATGCACGCAAGATCAGGGGGCCCGACCTGCCATGTGCAAGCCTTGGGTAGTGCATGCGCAGGCCTAGGGTGTAGGTGGGGCTTAGGGAGGAGGTAGTGTAGAGTATGGAGTAGGAGGGGAGTAGGATGTTGAGAGGATAGATGTCAGTTTGTTGTTTTGTTTTAGTTTAGTTTGTTTGTTTATTTAATTTTTAGTTTGTGTCATGTTTATGTTTAAGATTTAGTTTTATTTAAGAGTAGTTTAAGATTAGTTGTGTGTATATAATTAGTATTAGTTAGTAAATGTTTTATTTAAGTTGTTTTAGATTTTCACATTTATTTATTTTTGTTTGTAAAGATAGTTATGAATTATGGTTGTTTAATTGTTTTAAAGTTATATGTTAAATCAAAAAAAAGTTTTTTAGTTTAAAATTAGTTTAGATGGTTTGCTTTTATAAAGTATTAAGTTTGGTTAGTTTCCCTTTATAATTTAAGATTAATAGTATTTATAGTGTTAGTTAAGTTATCGGATTATTATAAGAAATCAATTAGTTTCATTTTAAAAATATAGATGAAAGTTAATTTTGATTTCGATCCATTCAATTTTTAGATATTATGGATGTAATTGTGAATTTAGATTTGATTTCTTTTAATTAAATTTTAAACGTATTTAGTTTATAGTTTTAAAGTTAGTTAAAATTTTGAGTATTAATTGGTTTTAGATTTAAGGTTATTGTCTATTTAAATTAAGTTTAAATGTGGATGTTATTTGTTAAGATGCTTCATTAAACTAATTTTGAAGTCATCTACATCATTATTTAAAGAAATTTTACTATAATGTTGTATAAGTAATGTAGGAACAATATTTTATCGATATAAATCTAATAACGAAAGTTTCAAAATTTTAACGATGTATTCATCCACTAGAGTTTTACACTTAATATGAATCGTAGTGAACCTTCACTTCTCTTGCAGGAGTTCAGATTTAAAACTTAGACCATTTTAATTAGTAATTTAAAGAAAAATTGTGCGTTTTGCCCTCTTAGTTTGGGCATGACAGCAATGAGTAGTGAATAATTTTTTTATTTCAACCAATTGCTATTTTAATTTTGATTTTCCAGTTTTTATTTTTCTATGTCTATTTTTAAGTTCTAAAATCCATTTAAAAAAAATGCTCAATTTGATTGGCTCAACATTTAGGGTCTTATAGGAGCAGATTTCTAGGAAGATACTAACATCATAATATAATGAGTAGGAAATAAGTTCCCCAGCAAGTAAAATTTTATTATTACTATCAGAATTTAAATGTGTAGTTTTTGTGAAAGCTCTAACTATTGTAGTCAGTGATTATTAATCTCCTATCATAAATGTTTATTAAATTGCTGAAAATAAATTTCCAGCTAATATCAAAAAATAACACAACTACAACTTCACTTATAAAATACGAAAAGAAATGTGCAACACAATGAACACAATATTTTCAGACAAATTGGCCCTGGTAAAACCCCTAAGGGAAAACCAGTTCTACAGATGAGGAATTATATTAAACTTCAACAAATCAAGAGATACAAAATTTCTTGCCTCTCACTGGCAAAACTCCAGCAACCTCCTAATTTTTCCTGCTGATATTCCCCACTACTATCCCCATGCTAACACTGCACCCTTGCTAACACTGCAAGACAATTTGCTATCACTGCAAAATGCTTCTCCAAAACTTGTATCTCCAAATGACCCAATGACCCCTTTTTATACTACCCTATTGGAAAAACCAACGACCAAGATTAAATCAAACCAATGGCTAAGATTAAGACAACTCGACAACCAATAAAAGAATTGGTTGCACGGTGTCCAAAAGGGAATCAATAAAATTAGTAAATAATTATCCTTGCAATAAGAATTTACTAATTCTTGGCTAGTGGACAAATAGCTGTCCAAACTACCCATAACTAATGCTGCTATACATAGATAAGGATGAACAACTGTCCGATACAAATAGCTATTTTCGGGTCAGGAATAATAGCTGTCCAATTAACAATAATTAATACTCCCTCTTAGCGAGGAAGTTATTCTGTAGGACACCTAACTTATCTCTGAAGAAGATAAATTTTTCCTTCCCCATTGCCTTAGTCAGAATGTCTACTACTTGCTCCTCTATAGGTATGTACTATAGCTGAGCAACTCCCCTTTGTACACAATCTTTGATGAAGTGATATCTGATATCTATATGTTTAGACCTATCATGAAACACTGGATTCTCAGACAACTTGATGCAACTCTGATTGTCACAATGTATCACAGTAGTCTCAACCTTCTGACCAAAAAAAGCTACTAACAACTTCTAAAGCCATATAGCTTCACATGTCGCCATGCTAGCTGCTATGTATTCTGCTTCTGCTGAACTTAGAGCCACAAACTTCTACTTCCTGCTGAACCAAGATACAACTCCTGATGCTAAGCTAAAACAACACCCTGAAGTGCTCTTTTTGTCTATTGTACTTCCTACCCAATCTGCGTCAATATAGCATATCAACTTGATACCTTCACCTCAAACATATCTGATCCCATACTAGATCGTACCACACAAGTAATGTAGCACATGCTTAGCCGCTATCCAATGCATTCTCTTTGGTTCAACCATGAAGTAACTAAGAGATTTTACTGCAAATGCTATATTTGGTCTAGTGTTGACCAAATACATAAGCAAACCAATCAACTGTCTATATAAAGTGGGATCTACATCTTTCTCCTTAGTTGTCTCTACCTTCCTCCAATTCGTGATCATGGGTGTAGACATGGCTTTGCAATCTGCCATCGCAAATTTCTTCAAGATTTCAATGCAATATTTCCCTTGACTAAGGAAAATCTCCCCATTTGTTTGCCACACTTCCATGCCTAGAAAGTAGTGCATAAGTTATGAATCCTTCATCTTGAACTCTTCTACAAGGTTCCTCTTGCAATCCACTATGAGCCCTAGTGAACCTGTAAGAAATAGGTCATCCACATAAAGAACAAGAATGAGAATCTCACCCCCAACCATCAAGTAGTAGAGGTTAGCATCTACTTCACTCTTCACAAAGCCCATTTTTTGCAAGTATGTATCAATGCACTCATACCATGCTCTAGGAGCCTGCTTGAGTCCGTACAATGCTTTCTTCAATCGGCACACGTGGGTCTCTTTGCTGTGTGCTAAACAGCCTTCTGATTGTTCTATGTATACCTCCTCCTTCAACTCACCATTAAGGAATGTTGTCTTGACATCCATTTGATGGATTTTCCATCCCATCTATGCTGCAAGTGAGATTACAGCTCGTATAGAAGTATAATTAGCAACTGGAGAAAATGTCTCCTCATAGTCTATTCCCTCCTTCTGAGAGAACCCTTTTTCCATGAACCTCACCTTGTATTTCTCAATGCTACCTTTTGCACCATGCTTTATCTTATAGATCCAGCGTGATCCAACTACAGCCCTATCTATTGGTCTAGGTACTACCTCCCACACATGATTCTACAGTATTGAAGAATATTCCTCAACTATAGCATCTCGCCATACCTGATGTTCTACAGCTTCCTGATAGCCAGAAGACTCACTATCTACCAACTAACTAACTAATGCCACATAGTCATTGAACTTGGCTAGTTGTCTTTGCTATCTAGTACTCTTCCTAGGAGCTCCTGGACAAACTCCTGAGTATCCCTTTGTGTATCTAGAACCACATGGTTCCCACTGCCAATTTTAGAGGATGAAATGTCAACCTCTAAGTCTTCTAGATGCATTACCTATTGCACTTGTTGCTCCATACTCTATGAATCTTCACTAATTGAGTCTACACTCATACTGGTAATTGTTCTTGAGCTTTGTTGCTCTTTACTTTCTCTTGGAGCTTCTATTGGCTGCTCACTCTGATCATCTGCTGGCAAATCTCTGGATCTCTTGAATTCCTTGTCCTCCATGAACTTGACATCTCATCTGACAATAATTCTCTTAGTCCCCGAAATGAAAATCCTGTATGCCTTTGAGGTCTCACTGTACCCAACAAAGTACCCCTTTTCTATAGTCTAATCTAACTTTGTACATGTATCTCTAGGAATATGGCAATATGCCAAACTCTCAAATATCCTGAAGTGACTAACATCTGGCATCTTCCTTGTGAAAGCCTCCTCTGTTGTCATCTTCCCTAGCACCTTGTGTGGAACTCTATTCTGAATGTAGACTGATGTATTACACACATTTGCCCATAAGTAACGGGGCATGTCCTTGTCATGTAGCATATCTCTTTCTGCCTCCGATATAGAATGGTTCTTCCTCTCTACAACTCCATTCCACTATGGATTGTAAGGAACAACCCATTCTCTCTTGATTCCTTCTTTGGTGTAGAACTCCTGGAAGACATTTCCTTTGTACTCGCCTCGATTTCCTGACCAAAGAACCTTTATCTTCTTTCCTGTCGAGTTCTCCACAAGAGCCTTGAACTCTTAGAATCGACTAAAAACCTCATCCTTAGTCTTCAAGAAGTATATCCAGGTATTTCTAGAGAAGTCATCAATAAAAGTAACATAGTACAAATATCCTCTGACAAATTTTGTCGACATAAGTCTAAAAACATCTGAATGTACTAGATTAAGAACACCCTTAGATCTGGTGTCACTCCTTGGAAAAGATGCTTTCACAAACTTCCCCAACACACATCCCTTACATACATCGTCATGCTCTATGCTCACCTCTGGAACACCTGTCACTATTTCACGAAGCAATCTAAGTGCTCCATGATGAATATGGCCCATCCTCCTATGCCATAGCTCTCCAAGATCTCTAGGATTATTTTTGCTCCTAAGTGCCTTAGGAGTATCAAACTGCAATCTATAAAGTTGACCACTCCTAACTCCAATAGTTATGGGTGATTATCAATCCTTGTGCTTAATCAACACGTGTCCCTCTAAAAAGTACATTATACCCCCTATCCTAAAGGATAGATACAAAAATCAAATTCATACCTAAGCCTAGCACATATAACAAATCATGAAGTAGAATTATCTTTCCATTCTCCCCCTGAAACTGAACAGTCATTTTCCCAATAGGGTTGAGTTTGGACAAGTTTCCCATAGAAATCTTGATGTTGGTGTCCTCCTTGTAACTGGAGAAGTACTCTCTAACTCCTGTCATATGAAATGATGCCCCACTATCTATATACCAAACACACTGTGAGGTTGAGCTAACCATATAAGCTATGAGTGCAAACTCATCTTCCATTCTACTAGAGAGTTCTTCTACACTTGCTGAAGTTGCCACCTGCTTCTTACCCTTCTTCCTCTCTAGGTAATCACTGACATAGTGGCCAAACTCGTGACATCCAAAGCACTTGACTTTAGAAAGGTCCTTCTCCTTATTTTCACTTTGTGAATTTGATCCTTTGCTAGATCCCTTCTTTTCTTTCCCTTTACCCACTAGGGTAACATTCTCTTGTTCCACCACATTTTTCTGACTCTTGTTGGCCCCATTGACAAGACTTTGTCTAAACTCCTCCTGAGTAAAATTAGTCCATAGTCGATCCCAACTTGATAAAGTATGTCGTCCACTGATAACTTGAACAAAGACACTCCATTTTTTAGTAAACCCATTTAGGGCTATTCTCACTAGCTCATCATCACTAGGGCTATCTGCAACAACTGCATTCTGGTATAGATTCAGAATGGCGCCCCACATCTTCTTTGCTGTATCTAGCTCTGAGATATGTGGAACAATATGATCATTGACACCATCAAGGATTATCCTCCTCGCCTTGGCATCATCCTTTCTATATGCTGCAAGCTATGTTGCATCCATTGGTACAAGTACAACACTGGTAGCATAATCCTTGATACCATTCTCTTCCAACAATAAAGAAATTTTGGCTTTCCAAACACCAAAATTTGAGGCACCATCCAATCTATCCTAATATATCAAACCAGTTGAAGCCATCTCAAGGGTTTAAAGAAATAATAAATCTAAAGAGATTAAAAATTTCTTTCCTAGGGAAAAACTCTTCTACCCTTAACAATGCTCTAATACCATGTGAAAGCTCTAACTATTGCAGTCACTGATTATTAATCTCCTATCATAAATGATTATTAAACTACTAAAAATAGATTCCCAGCTAATATCAAAAAATAACACAACTGCGTCTTCACTTATAAAATACAAAAAGAAATGCACAACACAATGAACACAATATTTTCGGACAAATTGTCCCTGGAAAAACTCCTAAGGGAAAACTAGCTCTATAGATGATGAATTATATTAAACTTCAACAAATCAAGAGATACAAAATTCCTTTCCTCTCACTGGCAGAACTCTGACAACCTCCTAATTTCTCCCACTGATATTCCCCACTGCTATCCCCACGCTAACACCGTGCCCTTGCTAACACTACAAGACAATTTGCTATCACTGCAAAATGCTTCTCCAAAACTTGTATCTCCAATTGACCCAATGACCCCTTTTTATACTACCCTATTGGAAAAACCAACGACCGAGATTAAATCAAACCAATGGCTAAGATTATGACAACTCGATAGCCAATAATAGAATTGGTTGCAAGGTGTCCAAAAGGGAATCACTAAAATTAGTAAATAATTATCCTTGAAATAACCATTTACTAATTCTCGTGAAGTGGAAAAATAGCTATCCAAAGTACCCATAACTAATGTTCCTATAAATAGATAAGGATAAACAGCTATCCAAGCAACCCATAAATAATATTGCTATTTCAGGTCATAAATAATAGCTGTCCAACTAACAATAATTAACAGTTTTCAATTCAAACTCATTGACCCCTAATTCATGAATGGTGATTCAACATAGTGATATTGCGTATTTAACTATGTTGAATCACTATTCTTGAAATATGGGTCAATGGGTTTGACTAAAAAACTGGACAATTAAATCCTCATAGCAATATTGCAAACTAACATTATATTTATATTACAAATGAAAAAATATTTATAATGATAATCAAATATATTTTAAAAGGTTTTGAATTTAAACAAAACAAAATAAAATATAAATAGCTAAGATAAATTAATTTTAAAATTTTAAATTATTTTTAGCACAATAGAATTACATATAAATTATATATTATAATTTTTTTAATCACAAATATTTTTAATATAAAAATATTTTATAGTTAAAATATTTAAGTATAAAGTAATTTTTAAAACTTAGATATCAAATATTACAGTAATTTCAATTCATTTATATTAAATACTATGATTACTGTCAAATAAATTGATTACTTTATAATTATTAAGTTGAATCTACTATTCTATTTAATTAAACTATTAAACTGCTATAGCTTATAGAAAATACGAGCTGCTACACGACATTTGTCAAATGATGTCCACTTGGTGAAGGTTTTCCAAATTAGGTTACAAGTAGAATGGGTTTACCCATGACGAAAAATATTTAGTTAAGTTTTCTCAAGTTGGATTATTCCAGATGGGTAACATCCTGAGATGTACCTCTATAAGAATTAAAGACATCTAATGTGTGTTAATTGTTACATTAACTCTCATGAGAGATGGGTTATCTAATAGGGAGACTCTACGACTATTATTGATTTGGTTTCCTTGAGAACTTTCTTGATCTTGGACTCATCAAGATTGTCATAAGGTAATATTTTAAAAGATTAGTGTAATTATATTGAAAATAAAAATAAAAATTCTACTAGAGCTCCTCATTAATTTATAATGTTGTTGAATCTTGTTTGAAACCCATCCTCACAAGCTTGATATTCAACTGTCCAATTCTTTTCTGACTAATTTATAGTACTGTAAGGGTTTTAAAAACTATAAGTATTCCCTAGAAATAAACTAAGCTAATTGGCCTCAATTTCATTTCTCTACTAATTTCAAATATTATACTTTATAAGCCTACTAGCTTTTCAGGACCCAATTAGCCCTCTATTTTGGGGTTTACAATTGTACTTCAAAAACTTGTCAATAGACCTCAAGAAAAAATTACCATTTTGAGTAGCCATTTTGAAGACCTAAAATATTTTTTAGTTCTTGAGCCTCCACCCCTCAATAATGTACCAACTATAAATTGAGTCCTTTAAACCTTAACTAGTCTAGAGATCGACCAAAGTACTCAAAAATTGCTCCAATGGATTTAACAAACTTTATTCTTTTAACTTTAACTAACTTTTTTCTCTTAACTATGGTTTGAATTGGTCCTTTCACACACCTTTACATGTAGATCATGAATTTTAATGCACTCCTACAATGTTTTCAAAATTGTTACTGATAATTCCTAGATAGGTTATCACATAGCTCCCCTAGGCATGAGCTTAACATTCATTATTTGAGTTTTTTTGGCCTATGACCAAATAGAAAATAATTTTCATAACCTTAACTCAAAGACCTCAAAAGGTGATGAAAATCCCACAATGGAGATTCAATTTTGAGGCATTGTTTCCTTTAAAAGCCTGACTTTGTTAGTGATCAACACACTTGAGTTTTGATTTTATTTAACAAGGAAAATTTGTACAAAATTTAACACTAAAGAATATAATGAAATTAAATTATCTACCCTAACTATTTACATAAAAATAAATCCATTATCAATCAATGGCACATAATTTTCTCGTGTTTGAAATTGACTATGCAAAATTTACCAGAAAATTGTCAACTACTTACTATTGTAAATTGCACAAAATCACATCCAACGTCACTAAAATGCATTGGGAGATATTTTATATGTTTTTATAACATGTTTCAACTTGACATGAGGTATAGTTGGTAAAATGATCCAAAATAACTAGAAAGCATTTGCAAACCATCTTGCTAGAGTTAAAAATGGAAGCACAATAAGAAATATGGAAGAACAACCAATATCATTATTCCAATGTAGATATGTTGAGACAATTTCACTATAATATTATATCCATAAGGCCTACCTAGTTGCATAAAGTTTAAAATTACAAATAGTGAGCTTAGGATCTCATATTTTGAGATCCAATATATTTATAGATTTCTTCTTACTAACCCCTTTTTTTCTACTCTTATTCTAGATCTTGAATATATAGTCATCAAGACCAAAAGTTATCTTGGCACATACAATTATTAAAAAATACATGTCCTTCAATAGAGGGGAAACCTGTGACCTCATAACCATGAAAAATAATATCCGTCAATACCAAGATAGGTCCACACATGATAAAAGATTATATCCCCAATGCCTTGAAATTAAAAGAATGTCATAGAAGCCAATTACCACACATTACTCAATATTCTAGGAAACACACACATCAAGGAAGGAAGAAGGATAACTCTTAAATAAGGTTGAATTAAGTTTCAAAAACTTAAAGGAATGATGCATCATAGGTTGACATAAAGTAACCAACTACATGGAAATAAATAACATTAACAATCAGGGTTTTCCAACATATAGAAGATTAGTGCAGGAAAATAGGAAATAGTTTTGGTTGATGAAATATTTCAGAAGAACCCAAGATGTCCTAACATCAGACACCTGGGGTAAATAAATATTGATTTCCAAATTAGGTTGCCTTGATGTTATGAGAAGAATCATAAAGATCTAACTCATGTTGAGATATCCAAAAAAATTCCTCAACTTGTTTACTCTACCACTAAACTAGATATTTCTTGTACTCTTTTCCTTTAGTGCTATTGCTTACTCTAGTATCCAAGATTCATTCAATTTCCTCTATCTTCTTCTTAGGATAATTAGGATTCTTTGTTGACTCTTCATCAAATTAAAAATTCTCATAGATATCTAAAATGTTGAATATAGGTGAAATATCCATGTCCTCTGGTAATTTGACTTCAATGATATTTTCACTATCCCATTTCATCAAGATCTTACAAGACCAAAACATTCTCATCTTTATGTTATTATAGGTGCGAACTAGAAATATGTATCCTTTATATACACCATTAATTCATCTCCAACCTCAGAAGTTTTATGTCTTCTCTTCTTATCTTTTCTTTCTTTATATCCCAGATTATTGTTTACTTCCCCTTATAAATTCTTCTTTAAGTCTACAAAATCCTCTGCTTTAGAATTTCTCTTTTTTTTTTTATTCAACTCGCTCAATTAAATATTACTATAGGATGCATTTCATTCACAATCTTAAAAGGTGTCTTCTTAGTACTTTTTTTCAACGAATTTTAATATGAAAATTCTCCTTGTGATAAAATTAAGTCCCAATTAGTATGCTTATCTCCAATCAAACATTTTAACAAGTTTCCCAAAGTAATTGTTCATAAATTTAGTTTGTCCATCTATTTTTGGATGAAATGTAGAACTAAACTTAAGCTCAGTACTCAACATCTTCCAAAGTGTCCTCCAGAACTAACCAATAAATATAGTATCTTTTCCTAAAACAATAGTCTTTTGTAATCCATGTAATCTCATTATTTATTTGAAAACCATATCTTCTATGTGTAGTACATTTGATGTCCTCTTATAAGGTTTGGAATGTATCAATTTTTGAAAAATGATCAAATAACACAAAAATACAACAATTCTTTCTTTGGGATCTATGTAATCCAAGAAAAAATCCATACAAATATCTTCCCATTGTTTACTAGGAAAATATAAAGGTGTATAGAAGACCACATTCTGACAAGTTTTCAAGTAGCAACTTGAGAAATTCTCTGTGTGCTTACCTATTTCAGAACATCTTTATACATCTATGGCCAAAAGTCTTTTTTAAGAATTTAATTTCATTGTCTTAACAATCCAAAAATATCTTTCAAGTACACCACTAAGATTCTCCTTAATGATGTTATGTCTCATTGATCCTCTTGTTATACACAATTTAGTTCTATTGAAGAAAATATCTGGGTACAAGCACAAACCTATGTCACCCTTCATGATATCTAGAGGGGTTATGACCAAAACACTTATGGTTGTACCCGTTACAGCCGAACATGTTTTGGCCATACATACGTTGTAGGTTTCCCTTTCAATGTGGCCTGTACTATTATGGCTAAAACCCTTTCGATTGAAAGGGTTTTGGCCATAACAATGTTTCTTTCTATAAATTTTGACAATCATTTTTTGGCTATCATTTTCACTTTAGTAGTTGCGAGATTCTTGGAAAGCGGTTAAGTTGTTTCAACCATAACAGGTTAGTTATTTTTTTTTCCACTTTTTAATTTTTTAAAAGTTTTTTTTTTATTAGTAAATGTTAATGGTAGTCCATTTTTATTTATTTTTTCTTGTTTTATTAGTGAATTATTTAGACTTGTTAATTTTTTAATATGTCTTTTGGATTTGTTTGTAAATTATTTAAAACATAAGTAAGAATTTAGGACCAAACACTGGCTAAAAATGTAGAAAAACATTAGGTAAAAATAAATCAAATTTACTTTGTTATATTCAAATTTGAAATTAAAACCTATCATTAATTTCTAAGGAATTATACAACAATTCTACATTTATATGAACTTAGAAACATTTGTACATTTATATGAAACTTAGAAAAATTGTTTAACCCTATACCTAAATCAAAATCTAATTTAGTAAAAAACTTAAGTTACATGTGTACACTTTGTTATAATTTAATCAATAATTTTTTACTTTTTTTTATCGCATATACATGTACATGTTGGAATTCACAAATGGGAAGAATAATTTAATCAAATTTTAACCTCTAAAAACTATTTAACTAAAATTAATTACATACAACTAACACATCTTATTAACATGAAGGTAACGACATGCATGAAAATAGATAACACAACATTTGATCACCCAAAAACCCTCCAAAATGAGAAGGTAAAATTAGGGTGGGGATGACACCCACTACTTATCATTGTAGCAATATGTAACTTGTCAAGGTTAGAAAGTTTGACCATCATCAATGATCTGCCCTGTTAAAGGCTCTACACCTTGTTAAAAGTGACATAGCTAAAGGATTTACAAACATTCACTTGGAATGTCACCTTGCTAAAGGATTTACAACATGGTTGTTAAACCAACCTATCATCATAGGATTTTCATTCTCCTAATACAATGGCTAGAAAGTATAGTAGAATGTGATGACCTGATCACTTAGAATCTTCAATTGCTGATTTTAGATCCTTGTTCTATCTAATCAAATTTGATCCTTGTTGATCTAATATAACTCTTTTCAAAGTACTGATACTCTATTCTAATAACTTGATTATGCAATGCTATCCTTCTTCTATCTCTTTACACCCCCTTCAAATTTTGCTAGCATTCTATCCTTGCATTCTTCTACCATAATCTCTCTTACACACTCTTGAATTATTGGGTTTTGACCTCCTTATAAAGGTTTCAAGACTTAGGGTTAGGTATGAATCTAGGATTGAGATTCATCCATCTTTCTCACTCAATTCTTTCCATTTTTTTTGACTGGTTGCATGCTGATTACATAGGGAATGTAATAAATTCGATCTTATCTTTTAGATCCTTTGAGATTCATCTTGAGTTGGCTCAAAAATAGTTTACATCTTAGTTTTTGAGGGCACAAACTATTATGTTGATTCTGTGTTACTCATTACTTACTAATTACTAATGCTCAACACATATAGAAATTTAGTTTTGCTTGGCACCTATACTAGCTGGGCATCTGTTAGTCACTTGACACTTGAAACTTGCTTGACAATGTTTGTCTACTCAAAATTTGAATAACTTGACACCTATTGAATTTTTGGCTCGACACGTATTGTAGCTTGGCATCTATGTTAGGCATCAACTTGGAATTTTTTAATGTGTGTTGACACTCAATTGTCAAAACCAGTCTAAGACCAACACATATACAAATATTTATTTTGCACATTTGCATGAGCATGCTAAAATACATTAGATATGGTCTAGATAAGATAATTTGTTTTAAAATACATGTACATGATTCAATAGCACCATACATTTAATGTTGTGTATTTATACATGTGTGTTTCAAATTAAATTTAACTTTTAATAATTTTAATTTATACACTTTTCTATTTATATGTGTATATATGCATGTGCAGATCTCTAGATATTTATCAAATTTTGTCTCTTGTAGCTTCACACTCATATCCTCATACATTATATACATATATACATTATGGCATCTAGTTTAGGGGATCATGCACCTACATCCTCAAGGGATGCTAGTGTCCATAGTGGGGGTTAGAGTGTTGAGTCTAGCATAGCACACACATCCACATCCTCCACTAAGGATAGATGATGGTTATTTAGAGATACACTTGCTATATTATCTTTTGCTATAGAGGTTCTAGACTCCTCGCTTTCCTCTTCTACCACCCTCCCTAATAGGGAGAAGATTACAATAATGTGAGAGGAGTTTTTTCATATGATTCATACCATTGAATCATACAACCCTTTTGATTTTATCAGTATTGAGACATTTTATTCTTCTCTATCTCATAGTGTCACTGGCACTATGAAGTATAGATAGGTTGACACTAAGGTCTCCACTATGATGGTGAAGGCCATGTTTCCAATTTATATAGATAGAGCTAGAATTAGAAGCTACTCTATGACGAAGTGTGCTGATGAGCTCGTTGCACCATTTATATATCCTCACTAGTTGGCTACTCATCATAGATGGCCACAGAAGGATGAGTTCCCTTTGTATTTTTGTAAACAATTGTTTGTAGAATTTCATTTACAACATGATGCTGATTACAAAAATTATCCAAGTCATGGTGGGCAGGGTCAAGGTAGACTTTTAGAGAGATTCAAACCTGTGGATACTCCTACACCTATTAATAAATGGGAAATGGTGGGTCCAAACCTTTTGGTTATGCTGAGATGTTTAGAGATGGTTGATGCAGGCCTGAGTGTTCCTGATGACACAATCAAGACACAGATTTATTTGAGCAGTGCCACCGTCACTACACAGTTGTAGGAGATTTCTTCTTATTGGTGTGGTAGATATATGTTATGGTCTAAAGTTACCATTTCCATACATGCATCATCTACTATAGGCATTGATGATGCATATGGGGTAGCAAACATACCTTCTCCACTAGAGGTTTTTGTAGTCTCAGATGTGGATGCATTGCATTATTTGGGATCATATTTAGCATTTGATCTTTTGGACTCACATCGAGCATTATCTATAGTCATAGGGTTTCCACTTCATGACATCGGTACTCAGATCAATCATATTCTATTATGTATAGAAGGATCAAGAGGTTCATAGAAGCAAGAGAACATTCCTACACCTTCTACTACACCTATTACTACATATGCCCCTTGATGGAGACAAGTCTAAAGACCAAAATGAACAAATAGGAAAAGGGAAATATTATTATCAATGTAAAATGCCCTATGGGCTTACAATAGTATGATTCTAGAGAAAGAAATCCTCCACACTGTACCTTCTCACTAACTAAACTAAAAGCTGCTTTTACAATGCCAAAAATGTTCTTAAATAAGCCCCAAATGGTTTAGCGTTAGGAATACATTCTAGAATATGGTAGTTGGCATCCACTGCAAAAATAGAAGGTTCTAGAAATCACGTTAGAAGTCAATGTAAAATTAGAAACATCTAGAAATAGTAGTCCAACTTTCGGGACGCATAACTTTTGAACCGTAACTCTGCTTGATGAATCGTTTACATTTATAGAAAGCTCTTGAAGCACTCTACAGCCCTATGGATAGTTTCACTTTTTCCCCATATTTTGGCCTCATAAAAGGTCATTTAGTGCCCCATATCTGACTTTGAAGTGCTCTTAGGAGGTCTCCAGGAACTAAAAAATTGCAATAACTTTCTAACCATGAAGCCTTTTGACCTGATTCTTTTCCTAGAGTGATTTAAATTAAAAATACAACCTTCCCTCCAATTTACACCCTCTAACTCACCATAATTATGGCTCAATTAAATAGTCCTACTTTTTCGGCATTTACACTTATCCCAAGGTGCTTGAAAACTCTAACCCATAACTCTAATAGTGGATTTGTGAGAATTGGAACCTTTATTTGACCCAAATGGGTATCCATAAATGAAAACACATTAAACAAAAACTATTTGTAAGCATATTTTGGGTGATACAGGATTGCCCTTACACCACTGGATGCTCTTGCATCAAACACTTAGGGTAGATTGAAAAGTGACCTTGTCAATTTATGGTAGAGGAAAACCCAAATGGGAAACCTCCATTTCTGATATCCAAGTTGAGTCCTCTATTTTCCATCCTTTCCACTTCACCAGGTACTCTTCATATTTCCTTTTTCCTGTACTCCTACACACACGACTATCCATAATCTCATCTATCTCCTCCTTCTTAGAAGTAGGAATTGAACATTTTTCTAGCATCAACCCCTCATTTGTACCATCATCATGATATTCTATTAAGTCTTCAATGTTGGAGATAGGAGAAATGTGAATCCCATCTAGCAACTCCACCTCATATGCATTTCTCGAGTCATGTTTCTTCAAAATTTTACAGGGGCCAAATTTCTTCATCTTCAGCTTGATGTAAGTACCCACTGGAAATTGTTCCTTTTGTAAGTGTACCATAACCATATCCCCTCCTTGGAACTCTTTATGTCTGCTCCTTTTATCAGCCCTAGCTTTATACTATTGATTCATCTTGTTAATGTGCTCATGGACCTCCTCATGTAGGATCTTGATATGTTCAGTAAATTCTTCTACCTCAACACTTTTCCTCTCCCCTTGCTCCATCTTCATCAATTCTGGTGAAGTCCTTGGGCTACTTCCATACAAAATTTTGAATGGTAATCTACTAGTACTCCTATTGATAGAGTTATTGTAAGAAAATTTTTCTTGTGGTAGAATCAAATCTCACCCCTTGGGCTTATCTCCCACTAAATAGCTCAACAAATTGCCCAAACTTCTATTTACCACTTTTTTCTGTCCATCAGATTGTGGATGATGTGTAGAACTAAACCTCAATTCTATCCTCAACTTCTTCCATAAAGTCCTCCAAAAATATCCCAAAAATTAAGTATCTCTGTTGGAAACAATACTCTTTAGGAGACCATGTAGTCTCACCACCTCTATGAAAAAAAAATCTGCAATATGTACAAAATCATGAGTCTTGTGGCATGGGATGAAATGTGCCATATTGGAGAACCTATCAACCACCACAAATACTAAGTTAGTACCCTTTTGTGTCTTCATCGACCCAAGAACAAAATCCATAATTATGTTCTCCCAAGGCTTTGATAGAATAGGCAATGGCTGATAAAGTCTAGTATTGTGACTAAATCCTTTGGCTGCTTGACATAATTGACAACTCTACATAAATTTCTTCACATCTTGTGACATTTGAGGCCAAAAATAATGTGATCTATGAATGGAAATGGTCTTATCTTGACCAAAGTGTCCTGCCATTCCCCCACAGTGTTTCTCTTTGATCAAGTTTTCCCTCATGGAACTCCTTGGAATGCATAATTGATTGCCCTTGAACAACATACCATCCTAAATCAAATAATCTAGCCACCTAGTTCTATCTACAGTAACAGGTTCTTTGCAAGCCTTTCATGCTTCATCAAAATCAAGATCCTCAAGGTACAGATTCTTGAGTTCATCAAACCTGACCAGTTTAACCTGCATTATTGTAAGTAACAAATGTCTCTTACTCAATGTATCTACAACCCTATTAGACCTTCCAGTTCTATGTTTCAACACAAATGTATAGCTCTACAAGTACTCTACCCACTTCATATTTCTTTGGTTCAATTTACCTTGGCTATTTAGGTATTGCAATGCCTAGTGATTAGTATACAAGACAAATTCTTTTGGAAATAAATAATGCCTTCATTTCTTTAAGGCCTGAATGATTGCATAGAACTCCTTACCATAAACAAAAAACTTCTTCTTTGCATCATTTAGTTTTTCACTAAAATATGCAATAGGCTTACCTTGTTGGCTCAATACAGCCCCAATAGCACTGCCACTAGCATCACAATCTACTTGGAACACTTTACTAAAATTTGAAAGTTCCAAACATGTTTTTCTATCACCTTCTTCTTCAAAGATTCAAAACTCCTTGCAGCTACTATACTTGAACTCTTTCCTAGCCCCCCTTATGGTTTCAGTCAGGGGTGCACATATGCCACTAAAATTCTTAATGAACTTCCTGTAAAAGCTAACAAGACCATGAAATGATCTAGCCTTAGTAGTAGACCTTGTAGTAGGCCATTCCAAGATGGCCTTTAGCTTCTCTAGATCCATTTTGAGGCCTTCAAATGATACAACAAATCCCAAGTAGACTAACTCTTTTTTTGTAAAGCTCCACTTCTTCAAATTAATCAACATTTTCTCTTCCCTCAATATTTGAAGGACACTATGAATGTGCAATAAATGTTCATCCAAAGTCTTACTAATAATTAAAATATCATCCAAATAGACAATAACAAATTTTCCCAAGAATTTCTTTAGTACCTCATTCATAAGCCACATGAAGGTGCTTGGCACGTTGGTTAGTCCAAAAGCCATGACTAACCACTCATATAGACCCTCTTTGGTTTTGAATGCAATCTTCCACTCATCTCCCTCTGATGTCTATATCTAGTGATAGCCACTCTTGAGATCTATCTTTGTGAAGTACTAAGCCCCACTCAAATAGTCCATAAGATTGTCCATTCTTGGCAAAGGGAACTGATACTTGATGGTTATTCTATTTATAGCTCGAGAGTTTGTGTACATTCTCTAGTCTCCATCCTTCTCTGGTGCTAGTATTGTAGGTATTGCACATGGACTTAGGCTCTCTCGAATTAAACCCTTCCTCAATAGCTCATGGAATTGTCTGTTTAGCTCCTTAGTTTCAGTAGGGGTCATCCTATGAGTAGCCTTGTTAAGAAAACTAGCTCTAGGGATTAAATCTATCTGATGATTGATCTGCCTTACTAGTGGCAGCCCTTCTGGAACATTATCAGAGATGACATCTCCAAAGTCACTTAATAGATTTGAAACTTCAATTGGAATTTCACTACTACCTTCCTTATCTTTTCTAGGAATTAAAGCATAACACATACATTGATGTTTCATACCATCCAAAAAATTTATTCCATCAACAAGACATATTCTGGCACTATTGCATACCTTTTCACCTTCCTTCATCATGGGCTTTAGTTTGTGGCAAACTCCATCCTTTGTCAGAGAATATGTATTTGCATGACCAACATGTACAACATGTCTGTCAAATTTCCATGGTCTTCCCAACAATAAATGGTAGACATCCATTGAAATAATGTCACAGAGAACTTCATCATGGTAACTCCCAGTCTTGAACTTCACCAAACACTATTCACTAACCAAGAGCTTGTGATCATCCTTCACCCAAGAAATCTGATAGGGTTGGGGGTGTTTCTCCCTATTGATCTTTAGCTTAGAGACCGTCTCCTTAGACACTAGGTTTTCAATGCTACCACCACCAGTAATCACATCACAACACTTATCCTTGCACTTGCACTTGGTATGAAAAAAAATCCTCCTTTTTCCAAGTCTAATCTCACCACTTAACAAGACCCTTTCATTTATCAGAACCTCTCCTCCTTTCGCATCCTTAGAATGTGATACCTATGCATCTTCATCCACATGAGCAACCCTTGCTTGACCATCAGCTCTCCTATTTGTCCTTCCTTCTCATTGAGGGCATTAAAAGGAACAATGACCTTCTTCATTGCAATGAAAATAGGTACCATAGAGGCCTCATCTTCCTAATCCTTTTCCACATCCTCCACCTCTTCCTCTTTGATCTGCAAAGTTTTGATCATGGGAGGGGTTGAAACCCTCATTTCTTAGGTTTCTACTAGTACCCACATCTTCATTTTTCTTTTGGGTATCATTTTGACCTCTAGATGACCTACTTCCACCCCTTCCTCCTTGACCATGCCCTCTTTTCCTTCCTTCAAACCTTTTATTTAGCTTCTCTTTGACTCATAGGGAAAATTGGTATGCCTCTTCAATGCTATTCATTCTAACCAAACTTAACTCCTCCTGAATGCTAGGTCATAACCCACTGAGGTAATAGGTAAACTTCTCCTTATTTTCTTCTACATGCCCTACCCTAATAAGAAGTTGGTAAAATTCCTCCATATATTCCTGGACATATTTTCTTTCTTGCTTTAATCCTTGCATTTTCTTGAACAAATCAAGCTTGTAGTCAACAGGAATGAAGTACTTCTTCAGTTTGTCCACCATGTGATCCCATATTGTGATTTTCTCCTTTCCTCTTCTATTTCTTTCTAGTTGAATCTCTTTCCACCAAATTTTGGCATGGCCTTTCACTTTGGCCGTCACAAACTTAACCCTATCCAGATCCCTAATATCCTCATACTCAAAATACTCCTCTAGTTCATTGATCCAATTGATCAACACATCCGAGTTTAGATTTCCTGAAAACATATCCACATCAATTTTAGATCTTTTTCCAAGCTTAAAAATGGCCCTAAAAAGCCTCTCCTCTACCTGATTTAGGACTTCCCCTTTGCCTTCCCCTTCCTGTCCAATTTCTTCTTCTTCATTTTCTTCCTCACTTTTGTCACCTACAACAACATTCAGTCCTCTATGGATCTCCTCTTACAATTCTTAAACCTACCTCTGGAGGGCTCTAATCTCCTTATGATTAACAAGTCCAACCCTTCCACCATTCTCTTTTCATGGAGGCATCTCCTTGACTCAAAGCCACAACCACACAGTCCTAGTGCAAACTGCCTCACAATCGACACTCTATCTACACACTCAGGAAAATTAGCTCTGATATCACCTGATGGAGACATGTCCAAAGACCATAATGAAGAAAAGGAAAATATTATTATAAATGAAAAATGCCCTATGGGCTTACAACAATACGATTCTGGAGAAAGAAATCCTCCACAAAGTACCTTCTCTCTAACTCCACTAAGAGCTGTTTTTACAATGCTAGAAATATCCTTAGATAAGCCCCAAATTGTTTAGGGTTAGGAATCCATTCTATAATATGAAAATTGGAATCAACAAAAAAATAGAAGGTTCCAAAAATCATGTTAGAAGTTGGTGTAAAATTAGAAGAATCTAGAAATGTTAGTCCAACTTCTGGGAGGCATAACTTTTCAACCGTAACTCTGATTGACAAACTGTTTACATTTCAAAAAAGCTCTCAAAGTGTTCTATAGCCCTATTTAAAGCCCCTCTCATCCCTCATTTTTTGGCCCCATATGATGCCATTTAGTGCCCAATATCTGACTTTGAAGTGCTCTTAGGAGGTCTCTAGGAACTGAAAAATTGCAATAACTTTCTAGCCATGAAGCCTTTTGAACTGATTCTTTTTTTAGAGCACATTAAATTACAAATATAACCTTCCCTCCATTTTACATCCTCTAACTCACCATAATTATGTCTCAATTACATAGTCCTACCTTTTTGACATTTACACATATCCCAAGGTGCTTAAAAACTCCAACCCATAACTCTAATAGTAGAACTGTGAGAGTTGGAACCTTTATTTGACTCAAATGGGTATCCAGAAATGAAAACACATTAAACAAAAACTATTTTTGAGCATATTTTGGGTGGTACATAATTGCCCTTACACTGTTGGATGCTCTTGCATCACCCCTACAACACCAACAGTAGCTTCCCAAGACGTTGTAGCACTATCCCTAGCTACTCAGGACCCTACAACACTCCCCACTCAAAATTTGACTACTAGACAACTTGGTCTATTTACCTCTATGCTTTTAGATGACATTATTGACTTGGATGCTGATAATGCTTTTGATGCAAGAGCATCTAGAGGTATAAGGGCAATCCTATGTCACCCAAAAAAATGTACTCAGAATTAGTTTTTGTTTCATGTGTTTTCATTTTTGGATACCCATTTGGGTCAAATAAAGGTTCCAACTCTCACAGTTCTACTATCAGTGTGCTAGAAAATCCCAAAAAAATAGGAGCATGTAATTGGGCCATCATTTTGGTAAAGTAGAAGGTGTAAATTGGCTAGATGAATGTAATTGTAATTTGGAGCATTCCAAAAAATGAATCAGGTCAAAAGGCCCCACGGTTTGAAAGTTATTGCAGTTTTTTGGGTTTTGGAGACCTCCTAAGAATGCTTCAAAGTTAGGTTAGGGACATTAAATGACCTCAAAAAGGGCTAAAAAATTGGGGACAAGCAAAGCTAGTCCATAGGGCTATAGCTCACTTCGAGAGCTTTCTAGAAATGTAAACAGTTCATCAATTGGAGCTACGGTTCAAAAGTTATGCCTCCCGAAAGTTTGATGACCGTTTCTGGATTCTTCTAGATTTGCGCCGACTTCTAATGCAGCTTCTGGAACCTTCTATTTGGTCGGTGGATGCCTACTAGAACTTTCTAGAATTTACTCCTAGTCCTTAACCCTTTGAGGTCTATTTAAGGAGATTTCTGGCATTGTAAAAGGCAGTTTGGAGTGGAGTTTGAGAGGAGGTACTAAAAGGAGAAATTATCTCCACATTTCTGCTATTGTAAGCCTTTAGGGCTTGTTTTGAAGTTTATTTTCTCTATACTAAATGTAGTAGCTTATTTTTCAGTTAATACAATTTCCCTTTTCTGTTGTGTCGATTCTGTTCTTGGGTTGTGTCCCCATCAAGTGGTATCAGAGCTGGTTTTCCTAAGTGTGTAGACAGAGTGCCGACTGTGAGACAGTTTGCACCAGTACTGTGTGGTTGTGGGTTCGAGTTAGAAGATACCTCCATGAAGACAGCATGGTAGAAGGGTCAGAGCTATTAATCCTAAGGAGGTTAGAGCCCTCCAAAGGCAGGTACAGGCATTGCAAGAGGAGCTCCGTAGAGGAGCAAATATTGCTGCAGGTGACGACAGTGAGGATGATAATGAAGAAGAAGTAATGGGACCAGAAGCGGAATTTGACAAGGAAGTTTTGAATCATGTAGAGGAAAGGATTTTTAGGGCCATTACTAAGTTTGGTAAAAGACCTACAATTGAAGTGGGTGTATTTTTAGGAAATCTGAAACCAGATGAGTTGATCGATTGGATCAATGAACTGGAAGAATACTTTCAGTATGAGGA
This sequence comes from Cupressus sempervirens, assembly GCA_028749045.1. Classification (NCBI taxonomy): domain Eukaryota; kingdom Viridiplantae; phylum Streptophyta; class Pinopsida; order Cupressales; family Cupressaceae; genus Cupressus; species Cupressus sempervirens. The sequence continues at coordinate 250,207,962 of CM053787.1, forward strand.
TATCAGGGACCCAGATAGGGTTAAGTTTGCAAAGGTTAAACTAAAAGGACATGCAAAAATCTAGTGGCAAGAGGTTCAATTGGAAAGAAACAAAAGAGGAAAGGAGAATATCACAAGATGGGATCACATGGTGGACAAATTGAAGAAGCAGTTCATTCTTGTGGACTATGAGCTTGATTTGTTTAAGAAGATGCATGGGTTAAAGCAAGAAGGAAGATCAGTCCAAGAATATACAGAGGAATTTTGCCGACTCTTGATTAGAGTGGGGCATGCAGAAGCAAATAAGGAGAAGGTTGCTCATTATATCAATGGGTTGCAACCTAGCATCTAGGAGGAATTAAGCCTGGTAAGAATAACCAGCGTTGAAGAGGGATACCAGTTTTCCCTATGAGTTGAAGAGAAGCTGAATAAAAGGTTTGAAGGAAGAGAAAGAGGGAAAAGTCAAAGAGGAAGGGGCAGTGGTAGATCATCTGGAGGCCACAATGAAACCCAAAAGAAAAATGAAGATGTGGGTACTAGCAGGAACTAGAGAAATAAGAGGTTCAACCGCTCCCATGATCAAGACTTTGGAAATCAAAGAGGAAGAGGTAGAGGACATGGACAAGGAAGAGGAGGCTTCCATGGTACCTGTTTCCATTGCAATGAAGAAGGTCATTGTGCCTTTGAATGCCCTCAACGACAAGGAAGGATAGATAGGAGAGCTGAGGGCCAAGTTAGGGTTGCTCATGTGGATGAGGATGAACAATCATCACATTTAGAGGATGCAGAAAGAGGAGAGACCTTGGTAAATGAAAGAGTCCTACTAAGTGGTGAGATTGAACCAGGACAATGGAGGAGTTTGTTCCATACCAGATGCAAGTGTGAGGATAAATGTTGTGACATCATCATTGATGGTGGTAGCACTGATAACTTGGTATCGGAAGAGATGGTCTCTAAGCTGAAGCTCAAGAGGGAGAAACATCCCCAGCCCTATCAGATTGCTTGGGTAAAAGATGATCATAAGGTCCTGGTAAGTGAACAATGTTTAGTGAAATTCAAAATTGGGAGTTACCATGATGAAGTTCACTGTGATGTTATTTCGATGGATGTTTGCCATCTATTGTTGGGTAGACCATGGCAGTTTGATAGACTTGAAGTACATGATGGACATGCAAACACATACTCTCTGACAAAGGATGTAGTTTGCCACAAATTGAAGCCAATGAAAAAGGAAGGTGAAAAGGTATGTAGCAGTGCTGGGATTTGTCTTGTTGATGGAAGGAAGTTTTTAGATGGCATGAAACATCAACATATGTGCTATGCTTTGATTCCTAGGAAAGATAAGGAAGGTAGTAGTGAAATACCACTTGAAGTTTCAAATTTACTAGGGGAAGTTGGAGATATTATCTCTGATAATGTTCCAGACGGCTTGCCACCAATAAGGAAAATCAGTCATCAGATAGATCTGATTCCAAGAGCTAGTTTGCCTAACAAGGTTGCTCACAGGATGACTACTACTAAAATAGAGGAGCTAAATAGACAGGTTCAGGAGTTGTTGAGGAAGGGCTTGATTCGAGAGAGCCTGAGTCCATGTGCCATACCTACAGTACTCGCACCAAAGAAGGACGAAGAGTGGAGGATGTGTACAGATTCTTGAGCTATAAATAGGATAACCATCAAGTACCAGTTTCCTTTGCCAAGGATGGGTGATCTTATGAACTGCTTGAGTGGAGCTCAGTACTTCACAAAGATAGATCTGAAGAGTGGCTATCATCAGATATGGATTCGAGAAGGAGATGAGTGGAAAATAGCCTTCAAGACAAAGGAGGGTCTTTATGAGTGGTTAGTCATGCCCTTTGGATTGACGAACGCCCCAAGCACCTTCATGCGGCTCATGAATGAGGTAATTAAGAAGTTCTTGAGAAAATTTGTTATTGTTTATTTGGATGATATTTTAATTTTCAGCAAGATTTTGGAAGAACATTTACTGCATATTTGTAGTGTCCTTGAAAGGCTAAGGGAAGAGAAACTATTAATTAATCTAAAGAAGTGTATCTTTGCAAAAAGGGAGTTAGTCTATTTGGGGTTTGTTATATCACCTGAAGGTCTCAAAATGGATCCAGAGAAGGTAAAAGCCATCTTGGAATGGCCTACTTTGAGGTCTTCTACAGAGGTAAGATCATTTCATGGTCTGGTTAGTTTTTACAAGAAGTTTATTAAGAATTTCAGTGGCATATGTGCACCCCTAATTGATACAATAAGAGGGGATAGAAAAGAGTTCAAATGGACTGCAGCAACTGCGAGAAGTTTTGAATTGCTGAAGAAGAAGGTAACAGAAAAACCTATGTTGGCACTTCCAGATTTTAGAAAGGTTTTCCAGGTGGATTGTGATGCCAGTGGCAGCACTATTGGGGCTTTATTAAGCCAAGAAGGTAAGCCTATTGCATATTTTAGTGAAAAATTGAATGATGCAAAGAAGAAGTATTTTGTTTATGATCAAGAGTTCTATGCAATAGTTCAGGCCTTAAAGAAATGGAGCCATTATTTATTGCCAAAGGAATTTGTTTTGTATACTAATCATCACGCATTACAGTACCTAAATAGCCAAAGTAAATTGAATAAGAGGCATATGAAGTTGGTAGAGTTCTTGCAGAGTTATACATTTGTGTTGAAGCATAGAAGTGGAAAATCTAACAGGGTTGCAGATGCACTAAGTAGGAGACAGTTGTTGCTTATAGTAATGTAGGTTGAAGTAGTTGGGTTTGATGAACTCAAGAATTTGGACCCCGAGGATCCTGATTTTGCTGAAGCATGGAAAGCTTGTAAACAACCTATTGATGTAGATAGAACCAAGTGGTTAGACTATTTGATTTAGGATGGCATGTTGTTCACAGGTAGTCAATTGTGCATTCCAAGGAGTTCCATGAGGGAAAATCTGATTAAGGAGAAACATAGTGGAGGGATGGCAGGACATTTTGGTCGAGATAAGACCATTTCCATTCTTAGAGAACATTATTTTTGGCCTCAAATTTCACAAGATGTGAAGAAGTTTGTACAGAGTTGCTAGGTTTGTCAAGTTGCCAAGGGGTTTAGTCACAATACTGGCCTATATCAGCCATTGCCTGTTCCATCAAGGCCATGGGAGAACATAAGTATGGATTTTGTTCTTGGATTGCCAAGGACACAAAGGGGTAATGACTCAGTATTCATGGTGGTTGATAGGTTCTCCACAATGGCACATTCATTCCATGCCACAAAACTCATGATGTTGTTCATATTGCAGACTTGTTTTTTCAAAGAGGTGGTAAGACTACACGAACTTCCAAGGAGTATAGTTTTTGACAGAGATACTAAATTTGTGGGGTATTTTTGAAGGACATTGTGGAAAAAATTGAGAAGAAACTTGAAATTCAGTTCCACGCATCACCCACAAACTGACGGCCAAACAGAAGTGGTAAACAAAATTCTGGGCAATTTGCTAGGATGTTTAGTTGGGGTTAAGCCCAAGGGATGGGATTTGATTCTACCACAAGCAGAGTTTTCTTACAGTAACTCTATAAATAGGAGTACTAGAAAATCACCATTCCAAATTGTATATGGGAATAGCCCAAGGACTGCACCAGAATTGAGGAAGATAGAGCAATGGGAGAGGACAAGTGTTGAAGCAGATGAATTTGCTGAACATACCAAGCATCTACATGAGGAGGTTTAGGCACACATTATCAAGATGAATCAAGAGTATAAAGCTAGGGCTAATCAAAGGAGAAGACATAAGGAATTCCAAGTAGGGGATCTAGTCATGGTGCACTTACGAAAAGAAAGATTTCCAGCTGGTACTTACAACAAGCTATAAATGAAGAAATTTGGTCCTTGCAAAATTTTTAAGAAACATGACTCAGGATATGCATATGAGGTGGAGTTTCCAGATGGTATTCACATTTCTCCCATTTTCAACATTGTAGATTTAATAGAGTATCATGATCATGGTGTAGATGAGGAGCTGGTGTTAGAGCCATGTCCAATTCCTGCTTCTAAGAAGGAGGAGATAGAAGGCATTCTAGATCATCGTGTGGGTAGGAGTACCAGAAACAGGCAGTATGAAGAGTATTTGGTCAAATGGAAAGGACGATTGATCGAGGACTCAACTTGGATTTCAGCAGCTGAGGTTTCCCATTTGGGATTTCCTCTACCATTCATAAAGTGACAGGGTCACTTTTCAATCTACCCTGGGCGTCTGATGCAGGAGCATCCAAAGGTATAAGGGCAATCCTGTGTCACCCAAAAAAAAAGTACTTAGACATAGTTTCTGTTTCATGTGTTTTCATTTTTGGATACCCATTTGGGTCAAATAAAGGTTCCAACTCTCACAGTTCCACTATCAATGTGCTAGAAAATCCCTAAAAAATAGGAGCATGTAATTGGGCCATCATTTTGGTAAAGTAGAAGGTGTAAATTGGCTAGATGAATGTAATTGTAATTTGGAGCATTCCAAAAAAAGAATCAGGTCAAAAGGCCCCACGGTTTGAAAGTTATTGCAATTTTTTGGGTTTTGGAGACCTCTTAAGAATGCTTCAAAGTTAGGTTAGGGGCATTAATTGACCTCAAAAAGGGCTGAAAAATGGGGGACAAGAAAAGCTAGTCCATAGGGCTATAGAGCGCTTCGAGAGCTTTCTGGAAATGTAAACGGTTTGTCAATCAGAGCTACAGTTCAAAAGTTATGCCTCCCGAAAGTTCGGTGACTGTTTCTGGATTCTTGTAGATTTGTGCTGACTTCTAACGCAGCTTGTGTAACCTTCTATTTGGTCGATGGATGCCTACTAGCACTTTCTAGAATGCACTCCTAGTCCTTAACCCTCTAGGGTCTATTTAAGGATATTTATGACATTGTAAAAGGCAGTTCAGAGTGGAGTTTGAGAGGAGGTACTAAAAGGAGAAATTATCTCCACATTTCTGCTATTGTAAGCCTTTAGGGCATGTTTTGAAGTTTATTTTCTTTGTACTGAATGTAGTAGCTTATTTTTCAGTTAATACAATTTCCCTTTTCTGTTGTGTCCATTCTGTTCTTGGGTTGTGTCCCCATCAGCTTTATTATTGCATGATGCAGATATCAATCATATCGACAAAGCATTACATGATGCTATGGGAAATATGTCTATATGTTTAAATTTATTTTAAATTATGGTAAAATTTACACTTAAACATATAGGAACAAACATATGTTCTTGATACAATATAACTTGTGTGTACATATATCTGTGTGTGTGTGTGTGTGTGTGTGTGTGTGTGTGTGTGTGTGTGTGTGTGTGTGTGTGTGTGTGTGTCTGTGTCTGTGTGTCTGTGTCTGTGTGTGTGTGTGTGTCTGTGTGTGTTATAGGGTCTAAGTGATAGTATGTTATGTCTTGGTGATCTACAGACAATGAAAAATCCTACACATTGTGAGTCTCAGGTATGTTATAATTTAAATATATATTTTATTTATATGTATGATATAATCTTTTTGTATATAATTTGACACTATCATTTGACATAGTGTTCAAATGCAACTGATAGAACCTTTTGAGGACATGGATCAGGAGGAGGATGTAGTTAATTAGATGGCCTTTTATTTTATATGTTATTTTGGAGACATTTGATATAGTATTTTGGAAGTACATGTTTATATGGACACTTTGATGTCTTATATGTTATTTGGATACATGTTTATATGGAGACTTTGACATTTTATGTATGTTATTTGGATACATGTTTGATATGATATTTTGAGACATTTGATACATGATATTTTTATACATTTTATATGGGTACATTATTCTCCAGATATATTTTATTATATATAAGTACATGTCTCGTATGTTATTTCATAGATGTATATGTACATATGTTCATGTTGAATGTGCATGCATGTTTTCAATTTTCATATTTTTATTAATGTTTATGTACATGTTATTGATCTTTTAATGTCTTAATCTTTTATCTTTATTTATGTGTTATTCATGTTTTCAATATTCATGTTTATGTATATGTTATTCATCTTAATGCCTTAATCTAAGTGTAACTAACTATATTTAATGACATGTCTTAAGGGGAGATGCTAAATTATACATAAGAATGTAGATTATGACGTACCTATTTTATTTCATAGGTATATGTATATATGTTAAATGTAGACATGTATGTTTTCAAAATTCTAGTTTATGTATATGTTATTCATCTGAATGACTTAATCTAAGTGTAATTAAATGACATATCTTAAGGGGAGATCCTAAATTATACATAAGAATGTAGATTAAAATGTATGTTTTATCTCATAAATGTGTGTATATATGTTCATGTTAAAAGTAGACATGTATGTTTTCAATATTCACATTTTTATGTATATGTTATTCATTTTAATGCCTTAATCTAAGTGTAATTAACTATATTTAATGACATGTCTTATGGGGAGATCCTCAATTATACATAAGAATGTCGATTAATGTATATTTTATTTCATAGATGTGTGTAAATATGTTCATGTTAAATGTAGACATGTATGTTTTCAATATTCATGTAAACGTGTATTTGTTATTGTTTTTAATGTCTTAATCTAAGTATAATTAACTATATTTAATGACATTTCTTAAGGGGAGATCCTAAATTATACATATATAAGAATGTAGATTAATGCATAGGTAGGAATATAACATATACATGTACATGTTACAACATTTAATTAATAAAAGTTAATACATATAAGAACATAAAGATTATATACATAAATACATAAGAGAATTAACAATCATAAGAAAACATAAACAATGTATATAAATACATACAAATACTTAAGGGGTTGTCTTAAGCAGAGGTCCTAAAAGGTGGTACTAAGGGGATGTCCTAATAGGTGGTCTTAAGGGGAGGTCAGGTAATAGGTGGTCTTAAGCAGAGGTTAGGTAATAGGTGGTCCTAAGGGGAGGTCCTAAGAGCTTGTCTTAAATGATATATCCATGTCTAATTTAAATAAAAATAACAAAACATGTCCAATTTCCCATATCCAAGATAAATGATCCAATGTATACAAATTTATAAAACAAATATCCGGTCAACATTAAATGTGAAAGTATAAGAGCTACATAGACATAGCTAAACTAGAGCTCCACAAACATTGTATTGTTAGGATCCTCTCTCATTTTTATTATCCATATAAGTTTTTCATGTTCTTCAATAGACAGTTTCTACTTTTGATTTCCACGATGTCCTCTTCTTTGTATTGCTTTAGATTGTAACATTTTTTGGTATAATAGGTTAATGTAATGTAAAACTTTTCCTCTAGGCTTGTATTCAATAAATTAAATACCCTTATTAGTTACCCTTGTTTGTTGATAATATGTTCCTTCAATAAAAATTGATCCAATTGGATATGATTGTTCATCAACATCTATAGCTCCTTCTAGCAACTTGTGTTTTTCTTTTGTGCATCTTAAAAGATAAGAATCCACATTTTCCACATTATTTGCTAAGGCTTAAACTACAAAAATATCTCATGCATGTATACAAAAATAGATAAATATAAATTAATTTTAAAATGAATATATATATATATATATATATATATATATATATATATATATATATATATATGCACACAAACCTTCCATAAATAAATTAGAAATGCATTCATAATTAGCTGAATATATAGGACTATGAATGTCAATGTCAATATCAGCATCTTCAAAAGCAAGCTTTCTAACTATCTCCTTCAAATTCTAGTGTGAAACATATCCATTCACAATATTTTGACATAAACTCACTCGATTGTCCTTAATGTAGTCATCACAAAAACATATTTTCTATCTTACTATAATTACTGGAGGTTTATGGTTTTCTGTAGTCATCACTTGATGTAAACTTCTAATACTAGGAATCATTTAACAATTGTAAGGATTAGATTGATATACAACTATTACAAATTCAAAAATTAATTGTTATATTTTGAAGTAAATATTTAATTAAAAGCTTGAATTTGAAAAATACATTAAAAATAAACATAAAGTTCACCTTTCACTTCCCAAAAGTAATGCTTATTATATTCAGTATCTCAAGTAGAAAAATGAACTTTGCACCATTCAACAATTTGATTTGCACTCTCTATCCTATTCCTTGTATTTACATACAACATGCATATATATAATTTAAAATATATATGTATATATATATACATATATATATATATATATATATATATATATATATATATATGGTATATATATATGTATATCTATACATATTTATATACATATATATATATGTATGTATATATATGTATATATATATACATATCTATACATATATATACATATGTATATATATATATACATATGTATAGATACATATATATATATATATATATATATATATATATATATATATATATATATATATATATATATATATGGTACCAATATTAAATGTGCATGTATTAAATCCATATTTACCTGCAAGTTCATATTGTCAAAGTGCATGCTTTATACATGCTCCTACTCCATCATCCTCCCCTTTTCCATCTTCACTTTCAAAGAAATTCCATAAAAACCTAACATTGGTTCTAGCATGTTGCATTGCTAACCAATTAAATGCTTTTATACCTATTTTATTTCATAGGTATATGTATATATGTTAAATGTAGACATGTATGTTTTCAAAATTCTAGTTTATGTATATGTTATTCATCTGAATGACTTAATCTAAGTGTAATTAAATGACATATCTTAAGGGGAGATCCTAAATTATACATAAGAATGTAGATTAAAATGTATGTTTTATCTCATAAATGTGTGTATATATGTTCATGTTAAAAGTAGACATGTATGTTTTCAATATTCACATTTTTATGTATATGTTATTCATTTTAATGCCTTAATCTAAGTGTAATTAACTATATTTAATGACATGTCTTATGGGGAGATCCTCAATTATACATAAGAATGTCGATTAATGTATATTTTATTTCATAGATGTGTGTAAATATGTTCATGTTAAATGTAGACATGTATGTTTTCAATATTCATGTAAATGTGTATTTGTTATTGTTTTTAATGTCTTAATCTAAGTATAATTAACTATATTTAATGACATTTCTTAAGGGGAGATCCTAAATTATACATATATAAGAATGTAGATTAATGCATAGGTAGGAATATAACATATACATGTACATGTTACAACATTTAATTAATAAAAGTTAATACATATAAGAACATAAAGATTATATACATAAATACATAAGAGAATTAACAATCATAAGAAAACATAAACAATGTATATAAATACATACAAATACTTAAGGGGTTGTCTTAAGCAGAGGTCCTAAAAGGTGGTACTAAGGGGATGTCCTAATAGGTGGTCTTAAGGGGAGGTCAGGTAATAGGTGGTCTTAAGCGGAGGTTAGGTAATAGGTGGTCCTAAGGGGAGGTCCTAAGAGCTTGTCTTAAATGATATATCCATGTCTAATTTAAATAAAAATAACAAAACATGTCCAATTTCCCATATCCAAGATAAATGATCCAATGTATACAAATTTATAAAACAAATATCCGGTCAACATTAAATGTGAAAGTATAAGAGCTACATAGACATAGCTAAACTAGAGCTCCACAAACATTGTATTGTTAGGATCCTCTCTCATTTTTATTATCCATATAAGTTTTTCATGTTCTTCAATAGACAGTTTCTACTTTTGATTTCCACGATGTCCTCTTCTTTGTATTGCTTTAGATTGTAACATTTTTTGGTATAATAGGTTAATGTAATGTAAAACTTTTCCTCTAGGCTTGTATTCAATAAATTAAATACCCTTATTAGTTACCCTTGTTTGTTGATAATATGTTCCTTCAATAAAAATTGATCCAATTGGATATGATTGTTCATCAACATCTATAGCTCCTTCTAGCAACTTGTGTTTTTCTTTTGTGCATCTTAAAAGATAAGAATCCACATTTTCCACATTATTTGCTAAGGCTTAAACTACAAAAATATCTCATGCATGTATACAAAAATAGATAAATATAAATTAATTTTAAAATGAATATATATATATATATATATATATATATATATATATATATATATATATATATATATATATATATATATATATGCACACAAACCTTCCATAAATAAATTAGAAATGCATTCATAATTAGCTGAATATATAGGACTATGAATGTCAATGTCAATATCAGCATCTTCAAAAGCAAGCTTTCTAACTATCTCCTTCAAATTCTAGTGTGAAACATATCCATTCACAATATTTTGACATAAACTCACTCGATTGTCCTTAATGTAGTCATCACAAAAACATATTTTCTATCTTACTATAATTACTGGAGGTTTATGGTTTTCTGTAGTCATCACTTGATGTAAACTTCTAATACTAGGAATCATTTAACAATTGTAAGGATTAGATTGATATACAACTATTACAAATTCAAAAATTAATTGTTATATTTTGAAGTAAATATTTAATTAAAAGCTTGAATTTGAAAAATACATTAAAAATAAACATAAAGTTCACCTTTCACTTCCCAAAAGTAATGCTTATTATATTCAGTATCTCAAGTAGAAAAATGAACTTTGCACCATTCAACAATTTGATTTGCACTCTCTATCCTATTCCTTGTATTTACATACAACATGCATATATATAATTTAAAATATATATGTATATATATATACATATATATATATATATATATATATATATATATATATATATATATATATATATGGTATATATATATGTATATCTATACATATTTATATACATATATATATATGTATGTATATATATGTATATATATATACATATCTATACATATATATACATATGTATATATATATATACATATGTATAGATACATATATATATATATATATATATATATATATATATATATATATATATATATATATATATATATATGGTACCAATATTAAATGTGCATGTATTAAATCCATATTTACCTGCAAGTTCATATTGTCAAAGTGCATGCTTTATACATGCTCCTACTCCATCATCCTCCCCTTTTCCATCTTCACTTTCAAAGAAATTCCATAAAAACCTAACATTGGTTCTAGCATGTTGCATTGCTAACCAATTAAATGCTTTTATACATTTGAATTATCTAGTGAACATGAAATGATAAGTAGAAACAATTATCTGTGCACATGAATCAAATTGAAATAGGCATGGACAAATAAATATAATTTTTATAATAAAGTTAAATAAATGTGTAAGTTCATGTATACTAACTTGCACAACCATCAGACCAAATCTAGTGCTCTAAAACATCTATTCCACGATTTCTAAGATCTTCAGAGAACATTGCAAAACAATGAGCCGCATAACTCCTATTATGAACTTTATCATCACTAATATAGAAATGCACCTCCTTGACGATGATGCATTCATTTCATCCAACCTTTCTATCTCATCTGGCTCAAATTGTGCATGTCTATAGGTCACTTGAACAAATATTGCAACTTGTTTAGATGTAAAATATTGCCCTTGAAGCTCTGTTTGAGGTGCAAATGTATAATTCTTAGAAAAGTCTACAACAAAAAATGTACAACTAGGTGGAAAATAATTTTTTGAATCATGAAACTATTTAGTTTGCCATTGTGAACATGAAAATGTTGGATATGTGGATATATCAATGAACAGAACTTGGTCACAAACTCATCATAACATAATTCACTCCCCTTTTAATACAATTTTTTTGGATTCATCTCTTGTCTTATTTTGGTATGTCTCAAATTCATATCTCATCCATGAAACTGGTGTTGATTCATTAATATTCTCAATTTTCATTGAGAATTTATGTAAATCTCCACAATCTTCACACTAATTTTTGATGCATTACACTTTGAACTCATCTAAATCTTCTAGTTTATCACATAATATGGACTTCACAAATTCTATTGTACTAGTAGGGATGACCAAATTAGGATCAAGTATTGCCATAACTTTTTTATATGATTGCAAGTGTAGACCAAATTCAACATGATTTCAACAACAACAAGTTTCACATATCTTATTTATGCATACAAAGGAACGACACAAACTCTCAAACATTCTTTGACATATTTTGACATTTGAAAATTATTCCTTGAATGCTAGAAATAGTTCACTTTGAGTTATATCTATGGAATGCTTTGGATGTTCAATTTTGGCCCCTACCTCTTGATCTTTAATTTGTATAGTATCGCATCTGTTGGAAGAAACATAAGAACATGTGGTCCAAAATTCAATAACTTGTCTTTTTACATCTTTAGAAATTCTATTCATTCGAGGAACTCTACAAATATTAACCCAGTTATTATCAATATTATCATCTAGCATATTTCTCCTCTTGATGTATCTTTGAATAGTTCTTCTAGATATATGTATGACATCAAAAATTGCAATAATTTTGAAGTATCTCTAAAAAAATAAATTTATTTTATATAGCCAAATAAACCGCTAGTGGTTTGATAGGATGATAGGATTTACAATTGAAACATTTTGAGTTGGAACAATTATGGCAGAAAGGGTTTTGGCCATTACTACCTGTGTGGAATCCTAAGTGGCAGCCACAAAAGCAAAAATAAGAACTTTTGTAAACATCTCATTTTGAAGGCCGATTTGACCTGCTAAAATGAAGTTTTAAAAAATATATATATATATACTTTTGTATGTCTTAGAGTCAAGATTATGATCATATAAATTTTTTATTATTTTGATTATGGATAATATGTTATAATTTGAAAATATTACAAGTAGGTATTTTAAGATTTAGGAAGATTCCTATTCAAAAATAGAAAAAAAATAGTAAATCATGTTCAAAAATTATTATTTTTTAATGTTGCACTAGAGGAGAGAGTCTTCTTCGAGAATATGTAATTTTTAAAAAAAAATATGAAGATTTGATGGAAAAAGTTTCATGTGAGAAAATAACTATCAATTTCTGATAACTTTGACTCTGACCAATTATAACTTCAAAAATATTAGCTGAAATTAAATTTTTTTTTGGTGCACTAGGTATACATTTCAACTCTAACATATTCCATAATTAGGGCAAAATATGAGCATTTGCATATATTTGTTTGACAAGAAAAAAAATCTATATTTTCAGCATTTTTAAAAAATTAAAAAATTGATAAAATTTTCACTCAAATTTTCTTAAAAAAATTATAGACATAAACTTCACCCAATTTTACACATTTCATTAGTTTACATCATCTTCAAATTCTAAACACAAATGCCACTTTAATGTCATTAAAGTTGAAGAGTTTAAATTCTGATATCACTTTCCTTTATAAAAGGTTACACAGGTTTGTGCTTTTACCCAACATCCTAAATAAAATAATCAGCCGATTTGTTCATCTCACCAAGTATGTAATTCTTAAAAGTTGTCCCAAGGTTCTAAAAAATCAAAATTAGTTTCACACAAGTTATTGAAATCATCAAAACCAACAACTTCAACCCTCATCTTTGTCAACAATTTTCTTCTTCTAATTGAAGCATCCACTCCTACATGCCAATAGGAAAGAAAATTTATGAGTGTAACCTACCCATTTTATGGATCTCTAATTCAACTTATTCTAACTATCTAAGTATTGTAAGGCTTTATGACTAGTATACAATAAAAGTTCCTTACCTGCATCAAGTAATACTCTCACTTCTTCAAAGCTTGAGCAATTGCATAGAACTCTTGATCATATATATTTATTTTAGCATCATTCAACTTCTCACTAGAAACAAATATATAGGATTTTCTTGTTGGCTCAGAATAGCTCAAGTTGCAATTCCACTAGCATCACAATAAACTTGAAAAACTTTAATAAAATTAGGTAAACCAAGAAAAAAGATATTTTGGTAGCTTTTGTGTCAATATTTAAACTTTTTTGTTATGACATGATGTGTTAGATAATAGTGGGGTGGATTAGTTATATCTAGTTATCCTTCAATCCCTTCAAATATTTTAGTGCCAACTTAACTTTAAAAAATTCAAAATTAATTACTTACTGATCTCATTCTACTTCAAATTCCTATCTTATTGTTCAAGTTATTACTAATTTATTAGGTTTCATTTACCTTTCAATTACTGAGTTTCAACATAAGTTAAATAACATGTAAATCAATTTGCAACATTGAAACTTTCATACATTTGACACAAGAATATTTACATGAAAACCTTATAAATGGAAAATCCACCTATGACTAGTAACTCATATAATTTCTCTCTTCTAAAGTGAGCTCTTTTACTAGACAACCTTGTTAGGAGAAATTATTATCACTTCCACTGGCACTCCTACCATTCTACTCCAATATCTAAACTTTCCAAGGTGTCCAACACCTATAATAGTCACTGGTCATCTCAAGTTTCCATCCCCAACAATAGGTTTTGTTCATTTTTCTAAACTTACTACCTAACTTGACAAAGTGGTTCAATTAGGCCTAATCTACTTAGCCCTCCAGTGCCAATTTTTTAATTCTCATTCAAATTTGGCCTTAAAAAGGTGTGGATTTCTTTACATTTTCCAATATCTATTTGGATTAGTCACACAATATAAAAACATTAGATGTGGGTTCTGCCTCTAGATACTCAAACCCTAAAATCCTCCTTAAACCTATGGTTTCCTTGGCTTTAGGCTTTTCCTCAAAGTTCTACGATAAGATCTTAGTTTGAAGCTTCCAAACTAGTTTCAACAATTCAAATACCATCTCTCATGACCATTTAAGTAGTTTGGTCTTGCATCCACACCCACTAGACACTCTTGCTACTCAAAAACCTTAATTAGAAGGCTCAACACTTCAAGTGATCATCCAAACTTTAGCTACATAACTCCTAATCAATGGAATTGAAGTTTTCAAATTTAAAATACTATTTATTATGTATTTTCTCAACATCCCAAAAGGTCATGGTTAGTTTCAACCCATGGAATGTCAGGGAAAATCCATTTAGACTCAAAACCCTAGTTTTTAGGAATCTACAAAATCAACAACACTACGTACAAATCCAATTTATCAAAATGCGGATGGGCTGAAATTAGTTAGGTGTATCATCTTAAAATGGAAGAACTTTCATCTTAAGAGTTTTTATCCTTTCCAGTAGCTGATTTGGGGTCATGTCAAGCACCTTGAATAGGTCTTTGGTTTAGATTTGGCATTTTCCCATGATTCTACCCTCATTTCCACTTTCTTTCTAAATTTTTCTAGCATTCTAGATTGAGATCTTGAGATTATTGGCCTTAGGGTCAAGGTTGACCATTTTGGTCTCTAAAGTGGTAAAATCTTAAATAACATTTAATCTAGGTCTATTTAAAGAGGTAAGGGCCAAATGGGAATTTATTTCTCATACATCAACCTCTCTAGAAGTTTGTGCCCTGTATCACTATATAAGCCCAAGCCTTTCTCTCTCATTTGATTTACCTACTATTCATTATCTCTCAAATATACTATCTACCCTTTATTATCAAGCATCCACTTTCTCGATCAAGCTCCCAAGTATAAGAAAGCATTCAAGTATTCATCTTCAAGCATTCAATTCATCAAGAAGATCCATTAGCAGCCATTCAAGGATTAAAGCTCTATGGATCCCTCTTGTTGAAGATTCATCCATTTCCATTCAAGCCTCTTCCTAATCCAAGATCCATTCAAGATTGGTGTTGAAGATCTAAGACAATTGATTTGAGACATCCTACATTCATTTGGAGCATCCCTACTTCTAGATTCAAGGATTTGAATCCTCCATAAGGATTTCAACATAAGCAAGGTGAATAGTTCTATTTACATTGTTTATCAATATTGTAATTTCAATTAAATTTCAAGGTTGATTCCAAACTAGAGTTTAACTAAGGAAAAACCCCCATCCAAACAAAAAAAACCATTTTTCTTGTAGTATAGGTGTGGAACAATAAATTAATATCAGTGCAAAGTTGAGTACCCTTTTTGATGAACTTTCAAAATTTGTGAACAGAATTTTTGTCAGAGCAGTGCAGATCAAGATCAAATTTTAGGGTCAACTTCAACCTTCTGGTGTCAAGGTTGACTTTTTGGTTTCAAGTTCAACTTTTTGGGTCAAGGTTGGCTTTTTGGGATTCTGGTCAACTTTCTAAGGTCAAGGTCAAATTTGTGTACCTAGGTCAAGATCGACCTATGCTTAGAAAAGTAAAAGATTTCTTGGTTTTGTAGATATCAAAATTTTGGTTTAGGAATGCTGAAATTAGTAGTTTCTGAGACTGTCTAATTGGGTTTTCAGCCAATTATATTTTTATGGTAAGTATCTTTATTTCTTCATTTCAATATTTGTCTCGTATATTTACATCCCATATCATAATAATCTATATGTATGTGTAAAATATGGGTTTAGGGTCTCCTTCATGTGCATTATTCTAAACCCTATTCATCATCCATATTTTCTTCCTATAAATTTTGATGAGGCTGATAAGCTTACCCCCTCTCTTTTTTGGAATTAGATTCTCTAATGTGTTTTTGGTGTTACATTTATCTTCATATTATCATGTGTGTTCACCTTCATCTTATGTATTGGTGAACCCATGATACACAACTCCTTCTTTTTGGTGTTAGATTTGTATTTTATGTTAAATCTTGCATGGTAATTAGATTTCTTGCATTTATATTTCAAAAATACAACTAAATTGCAAAATTTCTTCAAAAATACAAAAACATTTACATTTTTCATGTTTTGTGTAATTAGATGCCCTATTTTGTTTATGGTGTTTGATTTCCTCCATGCATATAAATTTAATTTGAATGCATCTATATCTTCTTTTTATGTATTTCTTTATTTTTTATCATGTGGCACAAGTTATTTTCAAGTTTTTTCAAATGCCTTGTCGATAGGGATGATAATCCTCCTATTTGGAAGGAACCTTTGGATTTGGATGTTGATTAATCTCTTTCCCATGAAACCATTGTGAATGAATCTACTTTTTGGGATGAACCCTTGGCTAAAGTCATTGATTCATCTCCTCCTCATGAAGAAGCTTTGCTACAAGAAGGTTCTTTACTAATAGATAACATATTCATACATGATGATAACTCTTTTTCTAAAACACACTCCCCTTATGTAGAGATTTTAGTGAAAGAAGACAAAATTATAGATGCTTTACCTCCATTTGAGATTCCTTCTAGTGATGAGTCATTAGTAGTGAATGATATGAATTCCCTTAATTCTCTCCCTCTAAGTGATAATCTCAAGGATAATCAAGATTCTAGCTCATCTGCTCCTAGGATGTCTTCTTTGCTTCCTTCTTATGAATTTGTTTGTAGTGTTGACATGACTAACATGGTTTATCTAGAACCTTTGTTGACTATTAAAGGTAAATCTATGGATTCTTTAGAGTCTTTCAGTGAACAAGCTTCTATAGCCCACATGTATTGTACAAGGAGTAACCTTCAACCTAATCTTGTAGTTTCTACTTCATTGCCACCTTCTCAACCCATCCTTGCTCTTCCTCTTCATCTTCCTAGAAAGGAGTATGATTTGATAAAAAAATTGAAAAATACCCCTACCAAGATTTCTTTATGCGAGCTTCTTCAAACTTCACCTATCTACTATGAAGCCTTGGAAAAAAATCTAGCAACTCTTCACACTCCACCTCCTAATCAAGAGAGCACCAATAACTTATTACAATGCATGCATACTACCCTAAGTGCTCTTGACATTGTATTTACTCAAAAGAATTTACCTTCAAAAGAAGCTCAAAATAATATATGATGCTCTCATGGTGGTTGTTACTATCAATAAAAGTATCATTCATAGGACCTTGATTTATGATGGATCTAGGCTTAATGTTTGTAGCATTGACATGCTTGAAGTAATTAATGCCAATAATTCAACTATTTAATTTGATAATGTTCCTATACATGGCTTTGATAACATTTCTAACAAAACTTTGGGAATCATTACCTTACCTACTAAAGTAGGTCAAGTCATCCTGAATAAAACTATTCATGTGATGCTCGAACCTCTCAATTATAACCTTCTTTTGGGTTAACCTTGGTTGAATGCGATGCATGCTATCCCTTCTACCCTTCACCATAATGTCAAGTTTATACATAGAAATATGTTGTATACACTTCATGTGGATGATGCACCAAATCCTTGTTTGAATATTCAAAATCACACTACTCTTATTTCTAACAACAATCCTTCTTCCTCTAATGCTCTTCTTGGTGATGATTGAGGAACCTTGGATTTTACTCCTACCTTTATTGGAGAATATAAGGTTTCTTATCTTGATTTTATGAAGCCAAAAAGATATTTTGAAATTTTTTTTACTTCTAAAGCTCTTTATAACAACTTTGTCACTACTTCTATCCATAATGAAACTCTCAAACCTACTAATAATGATATAGTGACTAATGAAACTCCATTGAAAACTTGTTATATGGCTTCTCATTATGGTTTTGGTTATCATTTCCTAGTTAACAAGGATTTAATGGTCGAGAATGTCATAATCATAAATAAGGAATTCAAATGTGCTTACAGAATGGGAGGCATGAGTATTCTTATGGATTGGGATTTAATCCTCAACAACAAATAAATATTAACAACATCTCAAATAACACTTCAAAACATGATAAACTATGAAGGAATTTGACCAATAAGTTATTTTTCCTAAACTCCTTCTTTCTAAGATTATAACTAGGACTAAATGTAAAAAGAAACATATTCCACAATTGAAGGCACTTCCCTTTTGTCTATATCATAGATTTCATGATCACTCTACTAATGAATGTCAAGATTTACATTATAAGATTAGGTAGCTCATTGATAGTAAGGTTATTTATATATCATGTGGCAATGAGTTTTATTTCACTCCTTTTTTCTCTAAATACCATTTATATTCCTATTATTGAGCTCCACATTATGTCAACAATGTTAGCCTAATCTTTGGGGGCTTGTTGTCTTGTATAGCATTGTGAGTGATATAATAGGTCCTCTTCCATATTTGTTCCTATGCTTGGTGGGCAAGGATGTCATCTCCTTCCTTTCTATCTTTTTGAGATCCACTTTTCCTTTCTATCTTTCTAAGATCGTCTCTATCCGTCATCATAACCTATTTTGGTGTTTGACATTGGGTTTCCATTGTTGATAAATCTCTCACCTTGGAAGTTGAATATTGTGATATCTCTCACAAGGGTTACTTTTTCTCTTCTTGCATGATATCTCTTTGCATTTTTCCCTTCCATGACATCATAGGAGCTATGACCTTCTATGGATACTGTCTTGATGTTGAAGAATGCTTTATCCTTGTTCATTTCTTTCCTTACCATGTCAAAATAGTATGTATTTTTATCCATCTTAATGAAGGGGGCATATATAAGACCTCACTTGTTCTATATTATGTATTATTTTTCTAACCTTTTGTTTTGTAGCATGCTAAATCTTGGAAGGTAATAGACATAAGTTGTTAAATCTTGAAGAGACACAAATTTCTAATTTCAAATATTATAAATCCTCGAAAGGTAACACACATAAGGTGATAAATCTTGAAGATATTTGCATTTTACAAATGTATTCTATGGTAATATGAGAATATGGATCCATGGACTTTATAAAAGTTATCAGAAGACACACTACATACATGCACAAAGCCACTAGAAGGAGCACAACTTTATGGGGTGATTATCAAGTTTTTTCATGGTGGGCCATCCTATTCATTTTTTGGTTTGCAGTGAGATACACACATCTTACTGGGCGAGCTAGCCACTCCTCTTTCCTTCCTCTCTTTTTTCTAGTGATGTATCTCTCATTGTAATCTTGGAGTTAAAAAAGATTTGAGTCCCTCAAGGCTTGAGGATCTTCTTGTCCCTTTGATTTTAATAAGATTATATTTTCCTTATGATCTTCTTTACCAAGAGTTTGCATCAAGTACATACACTTCATAAAGTGGGGGCTTAATGTATCATCTTCAAATGGAAGCACTTCTATATTAAGAGCATTTAACCCTCCCAGTAGGTGATTTGGGGTTATGTAGCACATTGAATGGGTCCTTGTCTTAGATTTGGCTTTTTCCCCTGATTTTGTCCCCTTTTCCACTTTCTTTCTGTATTTTTCTAACATTTTGGACTAAGATCCTAAGATTCTTGACCTTAGGGTCAAGGTCGACCTTTTATGCCAAGTTTGATGTTTACCCTGACCTAGGTCAAGGATGACCACAACCTTAACCTAGGTTAGAGTCGACCTTGACCCTGACCCAAGATCCAAATTTTAAGGTTCCATGATTTCTAGATGTCGGGTTTCAGAAAGAATTTTTTTTTTGCTTCTGGGTCAACTATTTTGGTCTCCAAAATGGTAAACTCTTAAAAAATTTAATCTAGGTCCATTTCTAGGGGAAAGGGCCCAATGGAAATTTATTTCTTAGATGTCAAACTCTCTAGAAGTTTGTGCCCTAGATTACTATATAAGGAAGCCTTCATCTCTCATTTGATCCATCTACTATCCATTATCTCTTGACTCTACTATCTAGTCTTTATTACCAAGCATCCACTTTCATGATTGATCTATTAGTACAAGAAAGAATTCAAGTATTCATCTTCAAGCATTCAATTCATCAAGGAGAACCATTAGTAGCCATTGAATGATTCAAGCTCTATGGAGCCTCTTGTTGAAGATTCATCCATTTCCAAACAAGCCTCTTCCTAATCAAAGATCCATTCAAGATTGTTGTTGAAGATCTAAGACAATTGATTTGAGACATCCTATATCCTATTCTACATTCATTTGGAGCATCCCTACTTGTGGATTCAAGGATTCAAATCTTCCACAAGGATTTCAACATAAGCAAGTTTCAAATAGTTCCATTTACTTTATTTATCCATATTGCAATTTCAATTATATTTCAAGGTTGATTCCAAACCAAGGTTTGACCAAGGAAACCCCCCGTCCAAACAACCAAATCATTTTTCTTCCAGGTACATGTGTTGAATAGAGAACTTCAGTGCAAATTTGAGTACCCTTTTCAATGAACTTCTAGGTTCCGTGAACAAAATTTTTGTCAGAGTAGTGCACATGAAGGTCAACTTTTTGGGACAAGGTCAACTTTGTCAGGTCCAAGTTGACTTTTTGGGGTCAAGGTCAACTTTTGGGATCAATTTTGACTTTCTAGGATCAAGGTCAACTTTTTGGGTTGACCTACCCTCAGAAAAGTAAAAGATTTCTAGGTTTTGTAGATCTCATAGTTTCAGTTCAGGATCTTGGAAATCAACATTTTCTGAAACTGTCTGATAGGGTTTTGTGGGGCCCATTTGCCATTGCACCAAAAGCCATGAATGTTAGTGAACATGGAACACCACATAATTAACCACCTGTGGGCAGGGGAGCGCGTCGCATCACCCAACAATCTCCCCCTCGACATGCATACTAGGTGCTTACGTGGGTCGAGAAGGCACCGGGGAGATTTGAACCCATGATCAGGCCAAAACTAGGCTCTGATACCAATTGTGGGGCCCATTTTCCATTGCACCAAAAGCCATGACTGTTAGTGAACATGGAACACCACATAATTAACCACCTGTGGGCAGGGGAGCGCGTCGCATCACCCAACAGGTTTTTAGCTGATTTTTTTTTGAAGGTAAGTATGTTTATTTCTTCATTTCAATATGT
Organism: Cupressus sempervirens; assembly: GCA_028749045.1. Taxonomy (NCBI): domain Eukaryota; kingdom Viridiplantae; phylum Streptophyta; class Pinopsida; order Cupressales; family Cupressaceae; genus Cupressus; species Cupressus sempervirens. Next base: position 250,229,594 of record CM053787.1, read on the forward strand.
GTCTCTTATATTTACATCCCATATCATAATAATATATATGTATGTGTAAAATATGGGTTTAGGGTCTCTATCATGTGCATTATTATAAAACCTATTCATCATCCATATTTTATCCTATACATTAGATAAGAATCCACCAACTATGTAAACTAAGACTATTCAACTTCAATTTTCTATAAACATGAAATCAATAAAAATGTATAGAATCAAGATGTTGTTCAATAGCAAGAAATTGCTCAAGCTTTCCTTAATTTAATTAATTGGATTCTCTTAAAGTTTGTTATTTACAAGTTTTATATAACCCTTGGATGAGTTAGTGTGACCTGTAGACAGCTAAAAATCTTTTAGAAAATAAAGTATTTTTATTTTCTGAAAAAGTCCCTGATGACATCATCATTTAAAAAATAAATTATTTATTTATTTTGGGATTTTTGGTCGATTTATTAATTAAATAATTAGTAAATAAGGAAATAATGTTTAAATAAGATTTAAACATTTTTGGGAGGGATTCCTTAGTTAAATATTTTTAATTAAGATAAAGGGATTTAATGGCATAAAAATTAATTAATTAATTAATTAATAAATGATGATGTCATTAGGGACCTTTTCAGAAAATAAAAATACATTATTTTCTAAAAGATTTTTAGGTGTCTACATTTTTCTAAAGGCTTTTGGAATGTAATCTCCTTGAGGTGTGACCAACAATATATCTGAATATGAGGCTCTCATAGTAGGATTAAAGATAGCTGCAGAATAGAACATCACTGAGTTACAAATCTTTGGCAATTCTCAACTCATCATCAAGCAAGACCTAAATGAATATCAAACCAAAGATGAAAAGCTATTACCATACAAAGAGCTAGTTGATCATTTAATCCAGCATTTTATAAAGCTTCAATTTACACAAGTGCCTTGAATGCAGAACAAAGCAGCAAATGCTATGGCTACTATCGGCTTACTCTTGGAAATTCCCTAAGCGGTTACGCAGTATGAGTTTTTAGTCGAGCAAATCCTCACACCTACCTATGCGAATGATGACTCAAACTATGTTTGTATCTTGGTTGGTCCCCAATCCCCTTGGTACCTAGAGATTCATGCTTACCTTAAAGATGGTATCATCTCCCCTCACCTCACACATAGCCAACACCAAAACCTCATCTGAAAATCATCCTGCTATGTTATCATAGAAAATACCCTATATTGTCGGGGTTATCATGATGCTCTCTCTCGATGTTTAGATGAAAATGAGGCTGCAATTGTGTTAAAAGAAGTACACTTTGGACTTTGTGGTGCCCACACAAGTGGTATTGTCCTCCTGCAAAAAATCATTAGAGCAGGCTACTATTAGCATACCATTGAAGAAGACTCCTGTGAATTTGTCAAAAAGTTTCTCCCATGTCAACAGCACAAAAATCTTGTGCATGCTCCAACACAGGATCTACAGCCTATTAGACCACCTTGGCCTTTCACTTATTGGGGCCTTGATCTAGTTGGAACTATCACACCTCTCTCATCTGATGGACATAAATGGATAATAACAGCTACAAATTATTTCACTAAGTGGGTGGAAGCAGTCCCCCTAGTCTCAACTACAAGAGTTCAGGTCTCCAAGTTCATCTTGTACCACATTGTTTGTTGCTTCAGCATCCCATCCACCATCTTCACCAATCATAGAGGTAACTTTGAAAATCTCAACATGGAAGAATTGTGTACTTCCCTCTACATCCATCACCAATTTTCTAGCCCATATTTCCCACAAGGTAACGACCAGGTAGAGCCAACTAATAGAACCCTCCTCAAAATCCTAAACAAAGTTCTCAATGATTATGGCCATGATTGGCACCTACAGATTAATCCTACCCTATGGACTTATCAAACTTCCTTCCGTACATCCATAGGCACAACTCCATACTCCCTAGTCTATGGTGCCGAAGTAGTACTACCTATAGAGATTGAACTTCCCTCCTTGCACATATCTTTGGAAGGGAAAATATCAGATGAAGAATACAGAGTAGCTAGACTCACCCAGCTAGATCTCTTAGATGAGAAGCGACAACAAGCATATGATCATCTCACAGTCTACTAAACTCATCTCAAAAGGAATTTCAACAAGAAGGTACTTCCATGACACTTTCAGCCAGACGACATGGTCCTCAAAGAAAACATGAAAGTCCAAGTAGGTCGAGAAAAGAAAGGTAAGTTTGAACCTACATGGCTTGGTCCTTATGTTGTCACTGCCTCCTTTGGCTCCAGAGCCTATCAACTATCTACACTGGAGGGAAAACTCTTGAATGATCCTACTAACATCATTCATCTCAAGAAGTTCTATGCTTGAAGATCCTTGGTATACCTAGCTTTTGAAAATACAAAAAAGAAAAAAAATAGTAAAGAGAAATAAGCATCCAATGGTGAAAACTTGGCAATTCAAGGGCCTTGGATAGGTACCTTGGTGAAAACCTGTTAATTTAGGCACCTTGTGTACTAAGACTAATCCATTATCTATCATCATCCTATCCATCATCCATCCACTCACCATCCCATAAAACACCTACTTATTCCCTTGGTGTTCCAACCAAATATCCAACATCTAATGAAGCTTGTAAATACCTCTTGTATAGCTTGTAAATCTTGTACCTCAGCTTGTAAATCTTGTACCCCAACTTGTAAATCTTGTATCATCCCTTGTATCATAGCTTTTATATCCAAATCTTGTCCAAAGGTTGTACCATATTCTAGATTGTATTATATGCCAAATCTTGTATCCTAGCTTGTATCCTATCACATGCACACAAAGAATCCCATTTTTCTTAAGCTTTTCACAAACCATCTACCTATCTGCCTATCAACTATTGCAGACATCCCACCCTTCACGAACATTTCCATCTCACACAAACCAAAATATGAACAACCTTGTACATTTGTAACATATCTTGGTCTGTCAGTTTGTACATCCTCTTTAGCTTAGTACCAATTGTATCTATCCAGATTTATTGTCAGTTCCTCCTTGATTAGCATCTTGCACACATCACACAACCCTTGGTTAGCTATTCCAATGCATCCTTTAGCTAGATCTCCTATCACCAAAGTGTTATCCTTCTTAGTTCAGCTTGCCCAATGCATCACTCATCCAAAATCCATCAGCTTAGGTGCTCTCTGATAGATTCTTGCAGGATATAGCTTTCCACATGTCTGATCTTGGTTCATTAGTACCTCATCCTACCCATCCACTTGGAAAATAGTTCTCCTTTGGATTTTCTCTTTCTTTTGATTTGGAATCTTACCTTTTGGGTCTTGAAAGTATCTTTTCCAAGCAATCTCCTTGTTCCCTCCTCAAGGTTGCCATGATCTTCCATATCATGGTATACAACAATCTGAGCATAAGGTCTTGATCAAGTCTTTTGTTTGTTTTTCTATCTTGCTTGTGGGTTACCCAACGTTAGTTCCATGCTGTTTCCTCTGGGATTCATGTGTGTTGCTGGGGCAATCCTTGTGTGTTTATATTGAGTTAGTCGGTCAATCCTCTGGATAGTTGGTGAAAAGGCCTTGATGTTCTTGGTAACCTTGGCAATTAACCAACAATCCTATAGAAAATCTAGTGCTCAACTACATGGTGCTACTTCTCTTTGAAGTATCCCCCTACTCAAAAAAGTTTCAATAGATTCCCTTCATCTCCATTATCCCCCATCCATATCCCGCATCTATCTCTCCTACCCTAGCTTATGCATCAGTATCTCTTTGAATCAATCTTCACTTTTAACTTTAGGGATCCAAAATCCTAGTCTTAGGGATCCACCAATCCAATCAATCCACGAAGCCTCATCTTTCGAGATCCACAATCCTAGTCCTAGGGATCTCAGAAACTCATCTTCCACCAATCTGACTCTTTGAAATCCTATTGCATCAGATTTATAATTCCCTCATCCCTACCCTTATCCTAGATTCCTTTTTATGGTTCTCTACTCCTTCATCCTCCATCTCCACTAAAGTCTTAAGTTTATTTACTCTTGTGCCTTTGATTCTCCCTTTATCATTCTCCCATAGTGAGAATTTGAGCTAATTCAGGCCCTTCTCTTTGCCAATCTGAGTCTCCTTGCTCATCCCAGATTCTTGTACTTTTCAAGAAGCCATCGAGCCACGCTTTCTCTCCCCACCGCCTTCTTGAGGGGGCATCTCACAGTCCATTCTCTCCTCTTCTGCTCTAGCCTTGAGCATCTTATTTTCTTATCTTTGATGCCATGCCATTTGTGGCATCGCATTAAAAGAGGGGCGAAATGTAGACACCTAAAAATCTTTTAGAAAATAAAGTATTTTTCTTTTTTGAAAAAGTCTCTGATGACATCATCATTTATTAATTAATTTACTTTTATGCTATTAAATCCCTTTATCTTAATTAAAAATATTTAATTAAGGAATCCCTCCCAAAAAATGTTTAAATCGTATTTAAACATTATTTCCTTATTTATTAATTATGAATTAATAAATTGACCAAAAATCTCAAAATAAATAAATAATTTATTTTTTTTGTCGAAAACTTGGTCAATTTCCTTAAGACCACTAACCTCTTCCAAAATCTTCTAATCCTTCTTTAATTTTGATTAAAGGAAAATCCCATCATTTCCTACCCCTAATCCCAACTCAAAATATTTAATTAAGATTAAATATTAATCCTCATGTTTATTAAAAATATTTTAATAAATATCTGCTCAACCCAAACCCTTGAAAAAAATTAAGCTTTATTTATTTCCTAAAAACCTTATTTATCCTCATCCTAGGAAGTTCTAGACTCTTCTAGAAAGTCTTCATCCTCATCCAAAGCCTAGACTCTTCTAGAAGATGTCAATCCTTATCTTTGACCCTAATCTTAATCCCCCCTAACCTTGTCACATTCCCTAAATATGGGTTAAGACTTGCTAACCCAAGCCAAAGTCAACAAATATCTCCTCCTTCACCCACCCTCATTAAATGCCATCCACTTGCCCATCTCTGACAAGCCTAATCTAATCTTAACCCAAGCCTCATCCAAGTCTTAATCATTTGCACATTCCTAATTCAAGCTTAAGACTTTCTTAATCCAACCCAAATCAAAATATCTCAAATCTCTCACAAATATCCTTACAAGCCATTATGAGGGTCTTTATGATCTTTGAGCCTCCTTCGTTGACCCCTCAACCCCTCTTGCTCTAACCAATGACCCTGTGACATGTGTCACTCCTTGATTATCTATAAGGAAGCACAATCCATGTGCTCTCCTCTCATTCAATCTAAACCTTCCATAAGCTTTCTCCCATCCTTGGATGCTAGCCCTTGATCCCTCAAGCCCTTTGCCTATTTAAGGAATCCTCTCCCAAGCCATTTTAACACAATCACGCATAGTAACAAAGTAATTCCATTTTGATCATGAAGTAAAGCCATAATGCCATTTTTGAGAAGCCATTTTATATCAAATCCATTCACCCAAGCCAAAATCCATCAAGAACACCATTGAAGCCATTGGAAAATTGAGCATACATCTTATCTAATTAGACAAAGCTACTCAACAGGAGAGCTTCTCATTGAGAGAGCCCATTAATGGCTCATATTCTCAATTGAGAGCTCATCTTAGTCTATCTTGAAGTTACATTTATTTATTTTTGTGAATACTTTTGATTTGATATTTAGTGTTCTTTGCATTACTAATCCTCGTATACATGCCTTATAAATTATTTTTATCCATATCATCACAATTTGGCAACCTTTTACCCAAAACTTGAAAAGTTTCAAAGTTTCACTTTTGCAACTTTTGAGCAATTTTTTCTTTAGAATCCTCAAATCTCTTTGTTGTGAATCTCAATCTCTTAGGGAGATGTATTTTGACCCAAGATTTCATTTCTAGGTATTAGTCAACACTTGGCCAAGCATTTATCAGTGTTGACCAATCAGGGAAACTTTGCCTAGGAAGTAAAATGACCTATCTAGTGACCAACTTGTGTTCCAAACCGTATCTTATTGTTCCTAGGCTCAACCTCACCAAGTTTTTTCCTTAAGGGTTTATTACACGCAATCAAACTTCTAAACCTATTCCATCCCCCTAGAAACAAAAATAGAATAGGTGCTCGTACATTAATTTTTGAGAACCCTCAGCAAATTTTGATGAGTATAACATTAAGGAAAATTTATACAATGCTTTTAAAATTAATTCTCCAATTTTTCAAAACTTACCATTTAAATTGAATAAGTAGATTCCATTTTAAATTTGTTTTGAAACAAAAAAAAAAAACTATGTTCACAAGTCCAAAATCAAGAAATAGATAATATTGAAGTTAATAATACTGATTATTCTAGAGAATATCCTAGGGAAGAACATCTTCACTATATTAATAAAAAATGATATGGATCTTATTTGGCATGAATTAATAGCTTTCAAATGTAAATATAGGTTTTTAAATTTAAAAAATTTACAAAAAAACTTAATAAGAAATCCTAATTTTTTGTGCTCAAAGAGGATCATGATGATTTAATATATTTGATGAATAATGTCAAAATAAGTGACCTAGATATATTCTGATCTCTACTCCTGTCACATGATCAAATAAAATATTTGATAGAGGAAAGAGATAATGTTCACTTTTGGATTTCGAGACCTCTCAATTTTGTTCTACATTAGACTATGAGTGAATGCTAGGTCTGCTTCTCTAGAGGTAGCTAGGATCTCACTATGCTCATAGGGAGTAGACATCCTCTATAAGAGCCATTGTTGGAACACTATTTTTTTACAAAATTAAGTGGTTCCATATTAAATTCATTAGATATTTTTTTCTATTTAAACATAAGAAAGTATACTGTCACTGATATGAGTCTTAGACATCAATCATTGATGTATCTATTAGGTGATCAACCTTCAAGTATGTATCTTCTCACAAATACTCAATCATGCTAGGTGTTTTCTTTTGGGTATAAAATTATTTGCATTCGTGTGTATAGATTTCACTCATATAAGTTAAAATCAAATCCTACATTACATTTGTTGCACCCTATAATGGAGTACTATTAATGTGCCCATATGATAATATTTTCTTTCCATAATGTTTGCACATCTTAATATATGAATTCTCACATTATGGCATTGCACTTTCTTCAGATAAGTATAATATTTCTTTTTATCTATTTTCAAATAAAAATTTGAAGATGTAGGTGTACAATTTCTTATAAGGGAAAATATATCGCAATTCATTGAAGAATATATTTTCTTTAAATATAAAAGTTATATCAAAGGTTAATGATATTATTAAATTATTTTGTACCCTAATAATATGTTACTTTTGAATGCATTTGTAGGTATAAAATAATAAATTTTATTTTCCTTTCAAATGAACATTAAAATAATTGTCAAAGATCAAAGATAATATATTTAACGAAGCATTTATCATAAGGCAACAATGCTCATTTTAGATTTCTAATATGAAAAAATATTATCCATTGTATTTTCATATATTATTCATCAAGAAATATTATTTCTCAACTTATGAAGATATCACTTATATTTTTTCTTGCATAGTGGTTTTTTATTCATAGATGACTCCATACTAGACATGCGAGATAGTGAGAATATAGCTTCAAATATTATTAAACAGTGATGTTAGGTATTCATTCTAGCTTCTTGGAGGACCTATACATTTTTGGAAATATAAAAGGAGTAACTAAGAGGGGAGGGGTGAATGAGTTACCACAAAGACAATTTCAAATCCCTGAGATGTCAATACAAACTTCTCACTAAGACAAATCCTTGAACTGCTTGGTTAGAACTAGATATGAATTGTAACTTGGTTAGCAAAGTAGTCTTAATATAGTAATGTGTATTAACCATTAGTAACTTAGATGCAGAAACATAAAGAAAATAACATGAACATAGGAGACACCAAGATTGAACATGGAAACCCAGTTTGGGAAAACCACCAATGCAACTGGTTACAACTTTTCACTCTTCTCAAGTGAGCCCTATTAGGAGCCAACCTTGTTAAAGCTTACAAAACACATGGTTAGTTCAGCTTGATTGAGATTTTTCTTCACTACTAAAATTATTAAAGAGTAATGATTGACTTGATTAAAGAAGGAATTGACTTTGAAAATTAGATCACTATTTTGGTTTATCCTCTGGATCCTCCTTGATCACAATATTCTTTGTATCTCCTTTGATGTTCTATGTTTAATCAAATATCCTTCTTAATTCACATTTTTCTTATTCTTCCAATTTCATATCTCAATCCATAACATGCACTTTCATATATATGAAACTCAATGTCAAGTCATCTTGAATACCCTTTCAAACAAACATTTAACATCAACTAGATCTACTTGCATTAACCATTTAATTAATACAAGTATTATGCTATCAGTCAGCTAACACAAAAAATGAATCACTCGGTTAACATTGAATTCCTTTGGTAACTGACCTAACTCAATTAACACTAAATTCCTTTCATAACCAACCTAACATGGTTTACACTAATACCATTTATTAACCAACCTAACTTATTTTACACTAATTCTCTTTGATGAAAAATTGAACTTGGTTCCTTTGGAATTCTTCTCGGATGATACTGGAGACATCTTCAATGCCCAACTAAGCTTGATTGACTCTAGCTATGCCCAGTTAGAGTGTGACATTTTTGTAATATCAATGACACTATACAATTGAATACTTTTTTTCAACAATCTCCCTCTTTTTCATTGATGAAAACACAAGATGACATTATGAAAAGAAAACTTAGAGCGACAAAATGATTTAGGAAAAATTATAAAATCCTTAGTTTCAATTTGATTCTTCATTCATGAGAATTCCCTCTAAAATTCTCCCTCTCTCGTCTTAACTTCAAACTTTGTCTGATCAAATTCTCCATCTTTCTCTTATAAAAATCTCTTCCTTTGATTATTTGACATGACATGAATAAAAATTTATGTCTTCGACATCAAATGCTAAAGGCTTTATACAATGAATTTTCAATGTAGTTGATGTACTAATTCATATGCAATGTGCTCTAAAATTTTTGCATCAATTTGATAGATCTTCAATATAGCTCTGTTGATGCATCACTTATCTATACTCTAGTGAGCATTAGTTAGGGGAGTGACCCCTATCTTACCTCTTTTCTAAAAAAATGAATCCTTAGGTAATGGCTTGGTGAATATGTCAGCAACCTGCTCTTTTGTGTTCACATATTCCAATATTACTTTGTCTTGAACTAACTATCTATGTAAGCATCACTAAATTTTTTGATACATTGATTGCACTTTGGTTATCACAATAGATAACCAGTAGGTCTTTGCTTTCTTCCATCATTCCTAAGAATAGTTTCTTGATCTATGTTATGTTAGAACAATTAATTGGTGCAGCAACATATTCTGCCTCTACCATAGATTGAGAGATGCAATTTTGCTTCTTAGTTGACCATGATAATAACCTCTTTCCAAGAAAGAATTCTTCTCCAATGGTTTTTTTCTTTTCATTAATGCTTCCAACCCAATCTACACCAGTAAAGGATTTCAACTCAAAGTTTTTTCCTTTCTTGTACCATAGATCATAGTCTTGAGTGCCTTTTAGATATCTCATAATTCTTTATTTGACTTCCCTCATATGATTTTTATCTAGGATTTGCAAAAAACTTTGCAACTATGCCAACTAATAATACAATATTAGGCCTTGTGTGTAAAACTTGTTGAAGTTTTCGAATCATGGATCTATAGGTAGTTTAATTTACCTCCTTTGAATTGCCATTCTTGGATTATTTTTGTCTATTAGACATAGGTGTTCCAACTGGTTTGGAATCTTCCATTCCAAAGGTCTTCAATATCTCCTTGATGCACTTTGATTGAGTAATGTAGATGTCATCTTTCATTTGATGAACTTGAAATCAAACAAAGAATTTTATCTCTCCAAATATCAAAATTTCAAATTCTTTCCTCATTTGTTCAGAGAATGATTTACATAAGTCATCATGACCTGTGAATAAAATATCATTGAAAAATATGTTTGCTAAAAATATCTTATTATGCGGTTCTTTTTTAATATACAAACTACTATTATCAGTTTTTCTTTGAAAACAAATCCTTACCATATATCCATCCAGGCTTTCCTACCATGCTCTATGAGTTTATTTCAAACCATGTATCTTTTATTTGCATTAGTTTTCTCGATCATTGTAAACATAATAAGCACTAGTATCTTATTTCTTGTATGTGTTTTCCACTTTGCAAAAATATCTTATTTATATTGATAATAAAACAAGAGGAGACATGTCCCATGTTCCTTCATGGGACATGTCTATTCATTAAAATGGTATCATAATATAATTTACTATTCAAAGTTTATCAAACTAAAGCTATCAAACATTAACACTCCCTTGTAGCTAGGGAGGATAAATACAAGACATATATTAAGAATATATTTGGTCAGAAGATATCCAACATTTAGATATCATATTTGATATAATGAGTATTGGCCTCCCATAATATCAATGATATTCACCAAGTACTCAAAAGGTTTTGATATCACATCTTATATCAAGAGTACTGGCCTCCTAGAATATTGACATATGATATTCACCAATTACTCAAGATAAGCCATGATATTACATTTGACATCATGAGTATTGGTCTCCCAAAATATCATACAATATTCACCAATTACTCAAAATAAGGTTTGATATCAAATATGATATCAAGAGTATTGGCCTCCTAGAATATCAAAGATATTCACCAAGTACTCTTTGAGTAATGACCTCCAAGAATGTTGAGATGCAATACATTCACCATATACTCATTGTTTGATCTCATATTACAAGTTATTGTAAGATTGTTACAACAACTTCTCCAAATACAAGTGATGATCATTTGCAGGTCATCACTTCCTCATGATATATATAGGGCGTAGGCCCATCAAAATCATATTCATAAGGTATATGCATGAATCATAGTCCTCTTGACTCCTATAACTTATTGATCACAGGAGAAACGATCACAACATGGTTTACTCCATCTAAATCAATATGACCAAAGATCAATGAAGGTTGATTAAGTCAAATCCTCTATCTCCCTCCCTCTCTTTCAAGGTTGCCTTTAATAACATACCAGGCTCCCTTTGACTCTCAATCTTCCTTTTCCTACTATAACATTCTCAAAGAAGAAGATCAAGGTACATAATTCTTATTGTTTGTATACAATTTCAAATAAAAGGTTCACAATAGAAATTAATAATGACATTATTACTTTCAATATAGCTTATCATTATCTCCTTATACTAAGTTATACTTAATATCCTTTAGATAGTATCTCTAGACATGAAAAACATAATATTTCATTTATATTAAAATGAAATCATAAGAATAAAATAATGAATACATAGCATATACTTACCTTATCCTACACAAGTTATGTTTGTAATATTTCAAAGGTGCAATTTACTTTTCAAAGATGTACATTCCAATGGATTTTCTTTATATTGATTACAAGTGATTATATTCCATTATGTTGCATTTAATATAAGGTAGGGTCATTCCCTCTACATCTACCTCTATGTATGCTTATGTCCGAAAGGGAATTGAGTTTTATTCTAGTCATACTTAATAGTAGTTTTTCCATGTCACATACTTTAATTTGGGGTACAATGTACACAATATTCATTGACCCTTATTCACATGGGAGGCTTTTCAAAATTACTACTCTTTACGTATTCCTTTCACCATGATCCATTGATCTGACTACCATGTATTTAGAGATTTTATACATTTCACCACCAATGACAATGTAAGCAGATACCATTCATTAATTTATCTCCTACGAACTTCCAAAAATAAGTATTTGGTATGTGACATGGGTAGTTACAACATAATACACCATATCTAATTCTTAACATCCATGTCATATATGTTGTTCATCTTTCTTAATTATTTCCCTTTCTTAGATTTAGTAACATACACAAATTGATCAAGAAGATTCTCTTTAATGAAACTAGCTACTGCCTAATGGTTTAATGTACTCCTTTGGATTGCATGCCTATTGATTCTTATTATTTGATTATTAGAGTGGATTCCTTAAATTGAACCCATGAGGAGATATAGCCAATGTTGATAGTAATCAACATATCACAAGCTTAATTTGTGGTCAGTTATATGCGCAAAAACATTATGAACTCACTCTATGTTTGACTTTTTTTTTTTTCCATTCTTTTTTGATTAAAATATTCTTCACATTTTAATCATTGACTTTAATAAAAATCATTACTTATGTCACCACCAATGAAGACTAAGTATTTTTATTGACATTCCTTATATCCTTGTGTCATTTTTTAGATGGTGATCACTAGAGGATAGGTCTTTCCCTCTATGTGATGCTATCATACTTGGACTACAAGATTTACCAAGCCTAGTGAAGTCACCATATGGGATCCAAATCTAAAGGTGCTAAGGGAAGTAGTGAAAACTTCAAATCTCTCAAAGTTTCATACTCATCCTTCAGGTTTTATGATGAATTAAAAAGTTTCTTTTCCTATATTGTACACTTCCTTTAGTGGTAATAGTAATGAATAATGCATTCAATGCTATGTAAATGTTTTCCCATTATTGAGAAGTCTTTATTTTCTACATTTTATTTCTTGTATGTTTTATCCGCTTTGCAACAATATCTTATTTATATTGATAATAAAACAAGAGGAGACATGTCCCATGTCCCTTCATGGGACATGTCTATTCATTAAAATGGTAAACACACACACACACACACACACACACACACACACACACACACACACACACACACACATATTTATCACATATATCTAACTTTAGTTTTAGTCTCAAAGTTTATCCAACTAAACCTATCAAACATTAATAATTTGGATTAATGAAACCTTCAGGCTGATCAATGTACAGTTCTTCATGCGAAATTCCATTCAAGAAAACTGATTTTTCATCCATTTTATACACTTTGAATCCTTTATATGCAACATATTCAAGTAGTGTTCTGATTGCTTCAAGTCTAGCAATAGGAGTAAAGGTTTCTCCATAGTCTATACCTTCTTCTTGAGCATATCCTTTCCACACTAGCCTTGCCTTATTTCTTGATAATTCACCATTTTCATTCATTTCTTTTCTAAAAACCCAATTTGTACCAATTAAATTTTTTTTGTAGGGTCTAGGAACAAGAGTCCAATTATTGTTCCTTTCAATTTTCTCAATATCTTTATTCATTGGCTCTATCCAAATTTCATTTCTGAAAGCATATTTTATTGTTGTAGGTTTCAATTCACTAAAAAAACATATAGCTTTTAGTTTTTTCTATTTCATTATGCCTCATGTATGATCTCTAATTATTTTTATAGGTGAATGATGCCTTTTGACATATCTATCAAATATATCTTCCTTCTTTCTAGATTTTGTATTTTTTTCACTTGGTTCACCATGCACAAAGGTTTTGTGAATTTCTAAACTTTACTTGGTTCCCACTATTTGAGATTTGGTTTGAACTATCTCTACCTCAGGTTGCATTGGCTTGAAGTCAGGTTGTACTATAGTCTTGGGTGACTCAGGTGGTATAGTTTGATGTGGCTCAATCATATTTGTTTGTAGCTTGGGTAAAGCTTTAGGCTCATAGTAAACAAAGTTTTTGTAGTCTTGAGGTTCCTTGCTCCTTTTTTCTTCACTCCTTTATGAAAATTCATCATTTTCACATGTACACTTACTGTAACCTTGTAAATAAAAAGATTCAAATATTTATATGATTTTTCTCTTGTTGGAGTAGCATATGAATATGCCTTCATCACTTTTTGCATCAAAATTTCATTTCTCTTCCTCTTTAAAGATATAATATTTTCTTCCAAATACTTTGAAATAATAGACATTAGGTTTATAGCCATGCCATATATCATAAGCTATTTTATTTGTAGCTTTCTTTAGTTGAACTTGGTTTAGGGTATGAAATGTTGTGCTGATTGCTTCTTTCTAGTATTTGGTTGCAATATTTTTCTCTATTATCAATATTCTTGCTAAATCCATGATGGGTCAGTTTCTTCTTTCTACAATGGCCTTCTACTAAGGTGTACCAAATACATATAGTTTTATTTTTATTCCTCTTTCATTTTAGAACTAAATTCACTAAAGATGAATTCTCCTCCTCTGTCCGACCTCGAGAATTTTAGATTCTTTCTTTTTTCTTTTTCGACTCTAGCAAGATACCACTTGAAATTTTGAAAAGATTTAGATTTTTCTTTTGGGTACATCAGTGTCATCATCTTATAATAATCATCAACAAACCAAATGAAATATGTGTTTCCATTATAGCTCTTTGTACCTATTGGTACACAAAGATCTGTATGTACTAGTTCCAGGACTTCTTTTGTATTGTAATTCTTACTTTTGAAACTAATTTTTTCCTTTTTTCCAATCTGACGTTGTTTGAATATGGCCATTTTAGGTTTCTTTAGATTTTGAATACCTCTTATTATTTTATTCTTTCTTATGGTTAATAGATTATCAAAGTTTACATGTCACATTCTTTTATGCCATAACCAATTTCTTCTCTTTGTGCCAAGAAACATGAATTTTAAGTGAGATCTAGATAGAATAAATTACCTATAGTTTGATTTTCAGCCCCAACTAGGTTTTCATTACCATCCAACAACTTGGCTTTCTCATTCATAAATTCTACCTTGTATCCAATTTTGTTAAGCTATGCTACACTCAGAAGATTGTATCGGTCCTTCAAACTAGTAAGCATTGTCACATTTGACTCCATCAATTAATGCAATGCATCATTTTCCTTTAACATAACATGGTTCATTATTTCCAAATCTGACACTTCCACCATCATAGTGTTCCAAGTGTTCAAACTTAGTTTAATCACTAGTCATGTGATGAGAACAACCAGTATAAATTATCCATGTGGCATTCTTGCTAACATGAGAAATAAGTGTTGTCTTTTCATTGCCCTCATCATTTGATTCATCTTTAATAGCAATGTATACCATTTCATCTTTATTACCATTTTCAACATCTTTAGCAATATAATAAAAAAAAATTACCTTTGTCTTTGTAGTCTTTGTAGCTCCTAAAATCATTCTTGCCTTTGAACTTGCTGAATTTTTTGTCATCTTTGATTCCTTATTTGGACCCCTTGGAGAAGTGTGACCAACGTCTACACAAGAAAATAAAAATCAATGGTATTTTACCTTTATATTGACCTTTTCCTTTTGGTAACCTTCTTGCAAGAATGGCTTTAATAGCTTCAAGGTCATCCTCTAAATCATCATCTCCTTCCTTGTCAATCTATTTTCTTTTTGATTTTCCTCCCTTTCTACCAAGAGTTAATTTGGCTTTGAATGTTGATTCTACATTGTGAGAGCTAGGAAGATAGTTATCAAAGTTATCAAATTCAAAATTTTTTAATCTTCCTACTAGTACATCCAAAGTTATATCATTTTTGGGATCACATCTCATCTCTTGAATAGCTTAAACTCTAGTTGCATAAATAGGAACAAGATTTCTTAATACCTTGCTGACTACTATTGTATCATCTATTTTTCCTCTTGTAGCTCTGATTTCACATACACTTGCTTTGATTCTTTCAATATATTTTTTAATGTTTTCATCTTCTTTCATCTTCATCTAATCAAACTGGCCTCTTAGACTTTCTTTTTTTCCTCTTTTCACTTTATTATCTCCTCCATAGATCTTTTCTACTTTGTTCCACATGTGATAAGTAGTAGGATAATCTTTGACTTCATCAAATTCAAAATAGTTTAGAGAAGAGGTAATATCAATCATCATTATCTTGTGATGCTCGTGTCCACCATTTGATCCAAAATTAAAGGCTTCAAAGGTGCCACATCTTCATTCTCTAAGAAGTTTAGATATGTATCTCCAATGGTTCCCAGATGAACCTTAATCAGTTTTTTCCATGCTGAAAAATTATCTCTATTAAGCTTATAGATCTGTCTTCTATAAGACATCTAGATCTTTATCTTAGGTCTTTGAAAGCTTTCCTATAAGCACCAACAACTCTGCTACCAATTGTTGGAAATATAAGAGGAGTAGTTGAGAGGGGAGGGGTGATTCTATTACCACAAAAACAATTCCAAATTTCTTAGATGTCAATACAAACTTCTCACTAAGCCAAATCCTTGCATTGCTTGGTTAGAACTAGATATGCACTGTAACTCAGTTAAAAATGTAGTCTTAAGATATTAATGTGTATTAACTATTAGTATCTTAGCTGTAGAATTATAAAGAAAATAATGAACACATGAGACACCATGATTTAATGTGGAAACACAATTTGGAAAAACCACCAATGTGACTAGTTACTAATTTTCACTCTTCTCAAGTGAGCTGTGTTAGGAGCCAACCATGTTAAAGGTTACAAAACAAAGTGTTATGTGTGACCCTATTTAAGGATTTGAATCACCCTATTAGGAGTGGCTTTGTTAGAGGTCTTCAAATACTTGAATCTATAAATACCACCTTGTTAGAGGATTTAGAAAATGACTATTAAGTCAACTCTGTTAAAAGATTTCTTCACTGCCACAATTGTTAGAGAGTAACAATGATTGACCTAATTGAAGAAGAAACTAACTTTTAAAATTTAGATAATTGTTCTAGTTTATGCTCTGGATCCTCCTTGATCACAATATTCTTTACAGCTCCTTGGATGTTCTTCCTTTAATCAGATATCCTTATTAATTCACATTTTTCTTATTCTTACAATTCCATATCTCAATCCATAACTTGACCTTTTATATATATGAAAACTAATGTCAAGTAATCTTGAATACACTTTCAATAAAACATTTAACATTGACTAGGTCAGATGTCATTAACCATTTAATTGATAAAAGTATTTTGTTGTCAGTTAGCTAACATAGAAAACAAATCACTCAATTAACATTGAATTCCTTCTGTAACTGACCTAACTCAATTAACACTCAATTCCTTTATTAACCAAACTAAATTAGTTTACATTGACACCCTTCATTGACTGACCTAACTCAGTTTACATTGATTCTCTTTGATCACCACCTAGACTTGGTTCCTTCTGAATTTTGCTTGACTGATACTGGAGTCTTCTGCAGTGCCCACCTGAGCTCAAATTAATACTATTTGTGCTTGGTTAGAGTGTGAAATTTGTGTAACATAAATTATAATATACAATATAATTTTTTCAACATACATATGGGAAGCGATCATTATACTTGTGAGCAACAATGTGCACAAGATTTCCTTATTTGGAAATCTT